>CM031966.1:21552747-21777747 GCA_018749465.1 Paracanthobrama guichenoti | reverse complement strand
TATCTAAAGTCCTCAATGCTCAGTGACCAGTTGACTTGCAACAGTAGTGTATGGAGTATTTTTCACACTTTAAGATGCAAGTTTTAAATGCCATTAGTTAATTGCATATTGATAGGGTGCTTGAACTTAGCTCCTGGCGGAAATTAAGAATTGCTTTAAGAAAAAGGAAAAAAAAAATGCCACTTTGGCTTTTTACAGCAGTTTAGAGACTGGGACATCATCCTGAAAAGAACTAGTGTTTTGCAATGCATCATAGTTACTTTAGCGTCTCCAAATAGTAAAAACTTAGCTTTATTGTCTTAATATCTAATTGATTTGATTCTTTTTTAACTTTATTTCTACCCCTGCCTCTTTAACTAAAACCCACAACATTTCCAAATCGTTCTCCACTCAGTATAGCCATTATTTCTGGCCTGTGTTAGTTAAAGCAAATTATTTCATTTGACCCTTTGATTTTTTTATTTATTTTTTTTTGTTTTATATTTGTTTTACTTTTATTTAAAATGTTTAACTTTTCTGAATATGCTATAATTCTAATATAATTCGATATTATATTGGGCCTATATAGTATTAGTTATATATTAATAATTTTAGTTGGTTAATTTAATTTAACAAATAATATGATATAAAAAAATAGCCTATATGTGAAATTCTACAGCAGTTTTTTTTCTTCTTTTTTTAATAGAAAAGGTATCAGTATCATTAATGAATCTAATGAATACTGTACTCAGTCACCATAAATAGAAGCTCTGGCATAATGTCTTAAATGCTACCTTTAGGACCCTGTGGATGGCATATCCTAGTTAGTATTTACAGTGAAGAGATCCTCACATCAGACAAAAAAATATATAACTATCTGTAACCCATCTCCCTCACCATTTGTTCGAATTAAACGGGGACACTGCTTTCTGTCCCGTTTGTGTCTTTGCTGAAGTCCCATCTGAGTTTTAAACTGCTGTGAGAGAGAGGGAGAGGATGAGCAGAAAACACCGAGGGCTGAGTGGATGTGTAAAAGCAGAGTGTGTGTGGAGTGTCCAAGTGCGTAATCTTCCCCAGCCATCATTTCCCGCCGAACACTCGCGGTATATGCGCGTAAGGGAATGCGCGTGAGGATATTCTCGGCGCGCGCGGGTCTAACTGGTGCGATTCGTGTCTCGCTCACGACTAAAACGTCGAGGAGATAGTGAAAATATCACAAAAAGAAACAGTTTTTCGTTATCCCCTCAGACAAGAAGGGAATCTCTCTCTCTCTCTCTCTTTGGATATAGGGCGGTTAAAAAAGCCGCAGGAGGAACGGACACCTGGCTATTCAAAGTTTAGTGAGGACGGTGGTTGTCACGAGGCTCACAAAAGAAAACACGATGAAGAAGGAGATATTGTGGGATTTATGAGTTTATATTGTTTGGGAAACACGCAGAGGGTCCCTTTGAAGTTTACCTCAGAAACTGATGCTCCACTAACGTCTCGCGCTAGAAAGATGTGGCACGCGACTTAAGGAAAGATTGACGTGCCGCGAGACACCTTTCAGTCGCTGTGTGTTTAGTCAGCCCGTTTAGATAGGGTGGAGGTGGGGGGAGATTCCGTTTTTCCACGAACTCATCACATTAAGATTAACAAGCCGTCTTTAAGAGGATCCTCTATGGTCTTTCATGAACTTGTTGAACACCCAGCCCTCCGCGGGACCCTTCATATCGAGAGTGAGCCTCGATGACGTGAGTATTCCCCTTCCTTTTTAACTTTAGGATGGTTTGTGTGAGTATTTGTCGTTAGTTAATAGTTTACTTATGGGATCTAGTAATGTGGTTTCGCCGCAGCTTTAACTTTCCACAGCCTTTATTCAGATTTATTCAGAGTAGTTTGTGGTTTATTGCCTAGTACTTAAACCGGATACCGGCTTACAATCTGTACTGTAACCTTGAAAGCGTTATATTTGTGATATACAAGTAAATGTATGCGAACCGAATATGATTTCAGCACCTTGAACAGTGGACTTTTCCTTTGAGAGAATGCGAATGGAAGCGCCCTCTTGCGGCCTAAATGCGTTGTATTGACTATGTTTAGGTTGCTTTCACGGACGGTTAACTCTTACCTGCTATGTCCTAATTTGTGTTAATTCGTCAAACTAGGCCACTTTGTTGAATAGAAAACTTGATCAAAGTCTCTAAAGAAATAATTTACACAATACTGTTTCGATAGTGGTTAGCAAATTCTGCTGGAGTGCGATTAGTATAATGCCCATTTCTGGTTTATTTGACAGGCACTGTAAATCTAACATCAAACTGAATTAACACCACGTTTTTATTGGTGTTTCCCTCTTTACCCATAACCGATTCATGTTTGCTCGGTATTTTATGTTAGTTTCAGTGAACTAGATTTGTTTTGAAGTAGTTGAAATGGTTTACTTCACATAATTTGACTGATGTGACATTTAAACAGCCTTTTTGTAAACTTGTTATGCGTGCATGCTGCATTTATTGAGCCTTTATACATTAATATACATTTAAAATGTTGTTGCTATAGATAGATAGATAGATAGATAGATAGATAGCTGACTAGATAGATTGTGACATAAAACAATTGATTTTTAAAATAATAGTTCATGTTGTCATTACAATCTACTTTCATTCAGCCTTCATTTAAGCGGAAAGGCAGAGGTTGTGTTTAAGTCATGCTTTGTCGCAAAATATTTGTATGGTGAGTGGGGGAATTGTATCAATCACCATCATCATCATCATCATCATCAGACGTTTATGACATATCTCAGATTTAGCAGTATCACTCATGTAAGTATACGGAATGAAGAAATAATAGCATGCACTTGAGCTGTGAGCTTTAGTTCAGTGCAAAATTATTCTCAACATCCCAATATAATGATTTCAAGCTTCGTTCTCCAGTGGGATATTTTGAGCAGTCTGACATATCGCGCCGAAAACTGAATGCCACAGCAGCCTTTTAGGAAAAGTATATTTAATAATGCATAACATGTTCCGATGTCGCAGCAAAGTGTGTGCTTGGCAGTGGAGGGTGATGTTTTGAGTGGAGGGGGATTGTAGGGGAGAAGGTCTGTGACAACACAAGCCTTATAGGGGCTTTTGTGTGCAGAGATTGAGAAACAAACCCCTGAAGCTAAGCTGCACAACACAAATGGCATTGCTAGAGTCGAGAGTCGCCCTGTCAAGCGTCCTGCGCCTTCACACATGAACAGAAAGTGACAGAACATGCCGAGGAGAACGGAAGAAAAAGAGAAAATGAAGAGCAAGAGTGGGAGAAGTCAAGCCAGGCTTAGCAGCTGTGCTAAGGGAGATCCCTTTCTTCCGAGGCCAGGGACCTGTCTACTGCAGACAATCAGATTGCATTATGGGATAGGACGTCTGCCAGGTCCAGTAGCTCTCGTGAAGTGTAGACAAACCTGTGCTTTGATTTTGCCTTCTACTGACAGGCTGAGTCACATGCAGCCATCATCATGCCTTCTGCTTGCGATTGGAACACATTACGATGAAAGAAATATCTCGCACCTGAATATTAGAAGAGGTGACATGGCGGTGTGGATGGTTGTGCTGTGGTTAAGTCTGGATTAGAGTAGAGATCATCAGACTCTGTGGGTGTATGTGTTGGGCTGTCATGTTTAGGGAAAACATACTCACTCCCTGCTGCACTGAATGTTTATTTATGAGACCTGTCATATTGGCAGGCTGTTTATGGCAGAATCACTGATCCCGTGCAGGCGGGCGCAGAAATCCCAAGAGCGCAGATCTCATCGAGCGCTGCACCTCCTTCTCTATCACAGGCTGAGACATGAATGGCTGAGAGAGAAATGTGGCGACAAGAGAAAAGGATTTTGGGATGGAAGATGGAGGCTGCTTTATAGAATTTGATGTATAATGAAATTAAAAGCAGACATCTGTTCTGGCAAGACTAGTTCAGCAGGCCATCGTTTATGAGCACCTCTGAGGTTTAGACATGCAGGCATGCTTCAATAGCCCAGGGGACAAGATCGAAGTGAACACCAAGGAAAGGAGGGGTGTGCTTCACAGCATTACATGGATGAGGAAATCTGAGCCTCTAGTTCTAGTCCTGTCAAGGTCATATGAAATCTGTTAATGATTTATTGGTTTTAATATAATATTAGCATGTGGCTTACTGATGAAACTCTCATTCTTAAATACATATTCACCTGTGTGAAGGGATGCATGTTTGTCATGTGCTTTTGGTTTTTTGACTGCAAGGTCTTGTCTACCTGTAATATAATTAAAGTAAATTAATTTATATAGGCAATATAAAGAGAAAATTGATTTTGCTATTTTTTTAAGGTCTTTCAAGTCTTGTTGAAAGTTTGGCTTTTTTTCTTTCTTTTTTTACAGTTGAAGTAAATAAAGCAAAAATGCAGACACATTTTTTTTCAGTGACAATTCAGTGACAAAATGATGAAAAGTCTCTGCATATTTTTAAATAAGTAAACAGTAAAAAAAATGTCTGAAAAAATATCTGAAAATGACAGTGGAATGCTACATGCACTTAGACTATTTCAAGGTTTGCTAAATAATATGCAATTATTTTATCAACATAAGTGTCATATTCATGTTGGAACAGCTAAAATCACCACTAATGTTTCTTGCAGAACAACTTTATTTTTTCAAATGATAAAATCCCTCCTATATTGTTGCTGAAAGTTTAGCTTCTTTCATTCACCCCCCCTGCCTCAATCCCCATAAAAATTCACATGTAACTATGGTCTCGAAGGATTATTCAGATTGTTTGTGAATCTCCACATCAGGGTCCCATTAAATACGATAGATGCTAGATGAGGTGACCTGCCTCAAATCACCCCGCTCTGTGTCATAATACATCCTGCCCTCTGCGCCAGCCACATCACCGGAGGCAGCGCAGAATAATTAAGAGGACTCGTATATGGATCATGGAAAGTGATAACAAGCGGGTTTGTGTGATCTTTAATGTGCCCTAGACACTTATCCTCCCTGTATCTCTAATGGCTCATTACACTGTCCTCTTTTCCTCCCTCGTCTTTCTCCCTTAGTGCTTTGTTCCTGCACGTTTGGATTTTGTGCCTATTGAGAGCTGCATGCCAAAAGTTTGCCAATTTTTTTTTTCTTTCATTTTTTGGTCTCAGTTCTTAACATTACAGTTGTTAAAAAGTCTGTCCCACCTACTCTTTCTCACTCTTTGCTGTCTGCTTCTCTCCCCCACTATCTCCTCACGCTGTCCTTATTAAATCTCGAGAAATTTAATCATGCCCTCCATCCATAGTTTTGGATAATGGTCCTTGTGATGGATGTGATGAGTTTTAATAAGACTTTAAAATACATAAAAAACTGGACCTTTTTTCCAATTCTGGCTATTCATTTTGATTAATCCATAGGCAAAATGATGTTCTTTCATTCAATGATGTTTATCTTTTTTCCTCCCTAATGCATATTTGCAGTCATGGTTTTGGTCTGGCTTTCAGAACAGTTAATATGAGTAATCTGTGCTTTTCAAAGTTTAAGTAAATCTCTGATCCTTAAATATTTGTGCAAGTTCAGTTATGATGAACTCTTTGATCCATTGGCACCAAACACACTTTTATTTAGGCAGCTTTGGTCAACAGTCAGATTGTGATGTGATTTCATGCTCCGTGTTTTTCTAATTGGATATTAGGCTCTATTACAGACACCCCATTCAACTCCCTGTTCTGTGATTTTACAGTGACAGCAATTGTGCAAATGATCCGTTCTGCACTAGAATGTGCATGAGCTCTGCTCTGGTGAGAAAAGAGCCCCTGTCTGAGGGTGGTCCACTGCGAGACTGCGCTGTGATCTGACTCACTGCCCCAACTCGTTTGGGGCTCACAAGGTTAATTGATCACTGTGAGACTGGTGACGGGATGAGTGTGGGGTCAGCATCTGTATTGACTGGACAGACTGATTAACAAGCACTAAAATGCTCCTGGCCCCTGCTTTTAGAACGTTTGGTAAGTCGTCGTCAATTATCCCCCTGCCAGCCGCCATCAGGGGGAACTGGCAACCTTTGCTCTCTCTTCATTTTGTAGCTGTGCTGTGCAGAAATCGCGCTTTTGCGAAACGCACACGGGCGTCTCTAACTGCTCCGTATTGATTGCTCTTAGCAAGGGTTACAAACTGATTGAATCTAACAAACATTTCATATTGGAGAAATGGTTACACACTGCGTGACAGGTATATTGATTGCCTGAAAAACGGACAATGAGCACATTTACATGTGCATACAACAAAACACTGATAACTAAGAGATTAGATGCAAATCAATAAAAAAGTAATTATTTTCATCAGCACGCATATTCTGATTAAATAACTTTCTATGTTTATATATGCTAAGCAAAATCGGTATAACAGGAAAATATCTAGGCATCAGTCTTGTTGTTTAAGGTGTTTAAATGACCTTAAACTTGGTTAGCTTATTAATCGTAATCAAGATTGTGCATGCGTGTAAACATATGCAATGTAATGTAGTACAGTGTTGTGGAGTAGCAGTGGGTTTGAAGTTGATGTACACTTCAAGCAGCTCATGATTCATGTCTCAGAGCAGCTCCATTCACAGTAAATGCTGTGAGCTCCATCACTGCATGTGCTGTGAGTTTAACATGCATTTTTGACTAAAACTAAATCTAAAACATTCTTCATTAACAATTATTCAGTTAATTGTAATGTTATAAACAACAAAAACAAAACAAATCAAAGTAGTTTCAATGTATCTAGTTGGATCTCATGCTAGATCTCATGCAACCGTAGGCATGGCTCAATTTCTTGCTTTGTTTTTCATCCTTCTAGTATTTTGGTTTTATTTCAGTACATTGTTTTACTGTTCTGAAGCACTACAGATAAAAGCAGAATTTTTTTGGAAGTTCCATTACTTGTTGCAGCTTTGTATTTTCAGACTTAACTTTCAAAGGCCCCACACATGCCTGGGAGAATACGACACTGGATGATTCTGGATGAATAGAGAACTTTGATGAAATATATTCGATTAAATTATTACATTAGGATCAAGAGTGAAGATGACAAGAAGATGAGGCAATGTGGGACCATAACAATCCATCAATAATTTAATTGTCAAAAAGCATCTCCACTAAAAGCTAAATATTGTACTTTTGTAAAGTTAGAAAGGTACAACTCCCTTGCTGTTCTAAAAATCTTTGGTTCAAACTAATAGGGCTATTTTCATGTTCAGATCAACCCTGCCTCTTCAGCTATGTGAGCAAACAGTCAGTCAAGAATGCATTGGTTTCTTCAGGTTCTGGTTTCTGTTTGCAATGCATGCTGTGAAATACTGAGATGTTGAGCTTCTTTTCATAATAACATAAATAACGCTATAATATTATTATAAAATAATAATTTAACATTGTGTGATAGAGGTGTTTTACATTATTATCTCCCTACACAAGCAGTTTACAGGCCCCATTTAGGGGCTCCGAAGTGACTTCAGCTTGCTGTTGAGAAGAAGATAACATGTGTTTCTATAGTAACTTTTGTGAGACTAACCTCGTGAGTTTGCCTCCTATTCACAATTTCATCAATTCCCATACAAAAGGCATCCAAGCAATCATCAGCTTTGCACTTACTCTGTGAATTCTGACCTGAGCCCTCTACATCCTGTATTTTCATGTAGTGTTACATGTAGCTGTTGGTCTATACTCAGAATCAAAAGAACATTTTAAGTGTAGGCATGGAGGAAGAGAACGGCCTGCATGGGATTATGGCTAATGACGGGAGTGAATGCATAAAAGCTCTCAAGATCATGTTTGCTTTGATGGCCTTTTAGATATCTGATATTTCTCTGTGACGCACACCAGACACCTGACTGGCACCACCTCAGAGGAGTCAGAGCGCTAATTTCCTCTTGCTGTCAAACTCTATCCCCTAACTGATATTCACCATCACCTCTCTCATTTTTATGTGCAGAGTGCAGATGCCAAGCTGCTATAGAGGATGATTGACAGAAGGCAAAGCTGAGACGGCTGTCAGTCAACATCTAGCCAGAGAGTCGATTCACCAGAGTGTCAGAAGCCTTGCTCTCCCTCCAATCCTAACCGATCATTTCGTCTTTTCTGCCTCCACTTCTCTTATCTCTGCTGGCACGCCGACCCTGCCTGCCATCCTGCCTCTTCCCAGTGGACACAATAAAGACCAGAGGTGGAGATTGAAGCGTCAGACTTGACGATCTTACAGTGACCAACAGGAAGCTGGCATGCTGCTGCAGTTCTTCTGGCCTACGCTCAGCAAAAGTTGGATTATTTTCTAAACCAGATCTAGACCTTCCTCTCCATCCCCTCTCTCTTTCTCTCCTTCTCTCATGCGTCTTTGAGAGGAGGGAGCAGACGGATACTTTACATCACATTGAAGAGTCTATTAGAGGGGCGGCCCGAATAAAGGAAGCAGCCATGCGTTTCCCGCTGCTCTTGACACTGCAGGCATTATGGCTGACTGTGTGTCAGGCCACGCAACACTATCCTACAACCTGGGGACACTATGACTTGTGCAAGTCACATGGCTACACGGACGAAGGCCCGACCTGGTATTACATGGCCTGTCAACCCGAAGCCGCGGACATGACCAAGTACCTAAAAGTCACTCTTGACCCACCCAACATCACCTGTGGAGACCCACCAGAGACCTACTGCACCCTGGTGAGTGAATTAATCATATGATTTCACATACAGTTTATTTACTACTTGTTGTGGCTTCATCTCATTTTATTTCACTTATTTATGTGCTTCACATTTGATATGCATGGTGCCACATGCAGACTGTAATGGAAGTTACATCGTTTTGAGGATGTGGGATGGATCTACGTATTCTACAACCATTAGGAACTGAGACGCTCAAAAGTCTTTAGAACTGCTAATAAGAAGTACTGCAGCTGAAATCTCAGTTAAGGTCAAATTTGTGTCAATGTTGGTGTCCACTTCCTGTGCCGGGTCATTGACTGTTTCAATTTATATGGTTAATTATCTAGTTTCAGCTTTGGTGGAAGTCTTCATTAGGTGTTTGTGAATAAAATGCTGTCTGTCATTAGCACTGAAAATGAGAATAAGAAAAGAATTAGAGATGGGAAAAGAGAGACGGATGAAAGCGGCACTTAAAAAAATCTGGCTTTCTTTGAGGAGGTGAGCTGTATGTCTTTTAATGGACAGGACTAAGTGTTTAATTAGAAAAATGTAATTTTTATATTTACACATGGGTCTTTGTAACTCACAGCAGGCACTATTAGAAATTAGTTAATTATTATCAGTTTTACTTGTGCTAGTGTCTGCATGTATGTGTGTGTTTTCAAAGACTCTTTTTAGTTTTACTACAGGTTCAAAGAGAGGGACAAGAGTCTGTTTACAGTATTTAAGAGGTGAAAATAACGAGTGGAGTGGGACAGTCCAATGAGAGTCTACTGAGTGACAGAGGACCTAATATCTGGCGTGCAGGGAATGAAAAGTGAATTATTCAGTATGTTTTGTCGCTAATGTGTTTTATTCATAGGATACATTATTCAGAGCCATATCTGGGAGGCACTTTTGAAAATGCTGACTCCCTCTGATAGATTCCCAAGGTTAGAGCAAGGGCTGTTATCCATTTTGGAGGGTCACTGTCACAATATAGCTCCGCTCTTTTGTTTCCCAAGGGCCCAGAGTAAAAAAGTTTACACATAATTTCACCCTAGTACACCAGTCAGTTATTTTTGCAATAACAGATAACTGACAAACAGCATGCACTGTGGTCATACCTGCCTTCATTCCTGGCCTCAGTATTACTCTCTACTTATAACATGTCTGTGGTGTTTATAATAGAAATATAGTTCCTTGTTGCAACAAACCTGATTTTACAATTGAATACATTTATAGGCCATGTTTACATAAAATATTTATTGTAAAACTTCTCTTATTGCTAGGTTATCTGGGCCCCGTGTTGTCAAGCAACATAAATTGCTATTGTCCAGCTTGAAACCCACTCGGTTTTCTGCCAGTGCATCGAGACAGATCAATTTCTGAGCTGTTAGCCATAAATTGGCAGCAGACATTACATAGATATACTGATTATGCCAATAACAGTTTTTATGATGTCTGTAATCATTCTTTTATTTCCGGCTATTGCCATTAGTGTTCTTTATACAAGAGCTCAATCCTCCGTAATTGATTTCTACTCAGGCTGGCCATGGGCTTCTCTCTCTTCCTCTTTGAGGCTACTGGGCTGATTAGACCCGTAACAGCCATCACAGGCAGACAGCAAACCCGCTGCGGGCTGGAGAGAACCAAGCACTGGAGAAGCCGATGCTTTACCCTGAAATCTGAAGTGCAGGAAGCCGGACAGATCCATTTGTGAAAAGCTTTTATACTGCCATGGGTGATGACCTTTTCTATGGCAAAAACTTGACCCTCAGTGGCCTACACCACATAATAACGCCTCTTCAGCCGATCTTTAAGCTGAAGACTGTGCTGTAGAGAGTGCTATTTGTCTCTGAATGGTTTGTGCCTTTGTTGTCCAAAGTTGTGCAAAGTTCTAGACTTGGATAACACATCATGCCAAGTCAGTTGAAGACATCTACTTTTTCACCCTTTGTGCGCTCACTAGTGTGGTGGTATTTGGCCCCTCTTCTCTATTTACACCAGAACACACCGTTCTGCTCACAATCTCTATGTCTCATTCACTGTCTCAACATCTGAAATTTAAAGCAAATCTCTCCCTCTTGGTCCCTTGAACAAAAAGTTGCCCTTGTATTTAACCTCTGGAAATTCTCTCATATTACACTTCTGCTCAGGTCTCTGCGCTGGCTTCCAGTAATTGCTAGAATTTAGAACTGCATGATTCTGGATAAATTGAGAATCACAATTTTTTTTGAGTAAACTGGAGATTGCGATTCTCCTGCGATCCCGAAGGGGAAAAAAGCATTATACAACGAAATAAAATAACATGCAAACTAGAGGTTCTGACAAAATGTTCATTGCTTTAGACTATTTAAAAATGTATATTAATTTGAAAAAAAATTATTAAACAATTTGAATGGAGTCAATAGACCCTTTCACACATGCAGACATCCTTTCACTTTACTGGTAAATTACCGGTAGCAGATCATGTGTGAACAGGACCTTTTCAAAATACCGGTAAATCAGTTTCCGGCAATTTACCAGTAAGGGAAGTTGTAACATTACCAGTAAATAATCGGTAATGTGCGCTGTGTGAACGCAGAATGAAGATTGCTGTTATATTCACATATGAAATCAGAACACGATGACGTAAGACGTCTGCTTTGGGTCAATAAACTTTTATCCCAGTACACTTTAATCCACTGTTATTTAAATGTTTGTAACATATAAATAACGATAATGTGTGATTGAAAAGACTGTTTGTGAAGCTGCTTCATACTGCACATTTACATGGCAGCTGCTCTCTCTGGATCAGCGGCAGCGCGACAGATTTGAATGCTGCAGTGTGATGATGGTGTGAAACAGGTGTAATAGACATAGAGCGGAATCGTTGTCATTAAGAAAAAGATTGTGTGGATGTTTGAATCGAGATCGCAATTTTTTTTGTGATTAACCGTGCAGCTCTACAAGAACGAATTTAAGACAGGCCTAAAACGCTGCTTGGGTCTGTGCCACCTCTACCTTTAGACTTTAATCAAACGGCTGGTCACTGCTATCAGCCATTTCTGTCACCTTGCTTTTCAATTTCTCCATGTTCACACTCATTATGGTCTGAATTTTTTTCCCACACTTGCCCCTCGGTATTGGATTGGAACTCTAGCTTTCAGTTCAGCCAGTTTTTGTAAAAAAAATAAAATAAAAAAAAAAAAGGCTTACATTTGTAAGATTGACCTCATGCATCTCTAAAAAAGATTATTGAAATAAAATTGTTTTTTATATTTACAGTCAGAAAAGATATAATTCAAATGGCTTGTTCATCAGTGATGTGGCATGACACTAATTCAGAGAGATGTCCTCCCTAATGAACAGCCGTAGAAGACCTTTCCTTTCATCATGTGATATTATACATCTTAAATAGAAGAACTGAATGTCAGAGAGCTGTTTCTAATAAGGAAAATTGAACAATTACACAGTTGCAGAAAGAAAACTAGATTGTGGTTTAAAAATCACAATGGTTTTTATCTGAAGATTGTCCCATTGCAGCATTACTCAAGCTTTCATTATTCTATAAAGTGACACTGCTTTATTTATGTTTTGATATATAATTCTGACCTTTTCCTGCATATTTCTGCGTGATATTACAGAACTCAGGAAGTGATGGAAGACATTTTGGTTCATCAGCCTTCTCTCAGAGCAGTGCCATTCCTCAAGTGGCTTAGCATTGACATTTCAGTGAGATTTGAGTGTGCTGTCAGCTACAATATGCCTCCTCTCATATTTAAATGTGCATCTCGATGAAAGCCGAGGGGAAAAGGCTCCTGCCAATACAGTGTTGTCTCAGACAAATGGTGACATTCGACTTTAATCAAATAGTTTATTCATGCCGAATTCATGCTGAGAGATTGCACAAAACCAGCCACAAAGCAGCTTTTCAAAAGTGCTGACTTTCATGAATGGACTGAGGCAAATATTAGCATTTTAACACTATTGAAAAACTAATTACTTTTCAATAGAGCTGTTAAACATCTGAGGAGTTCTATTTATATATTTATTTGTTTTCAGCTTCGTACAGCTGATAGAAATTTGTTGCCCATTCTCAATGGGAAACATCGCTCGGCAACATCGCTTAAAAAAGTTGCCCGTGTATCATCACCTTTAGGCTCTGACACAGAGCAGCCACTTCAGTTAGTTGCTACAGTAGCCTTTGATTTCGATCAGCTGTATGACTCGGCTAAAAAGAAAACAAATAAATAGCATAAATAGTGGCTTAGCATCACGAATGAAAACAACTGGTTCAAATGATGCTGAAGGGTCTGCCCAAGTGAGGGGCACCGAGCAGGGCTTAACCTCTGTTTGCTCCAGGGGCTTTGCAGATTGACTGTGTGCCTGTGTGTTCTGACCCATCCCTTTGCCTATTGCAGAAAAGAGAAGTCCATAAAAGTTCTGGGGTTTTATATTAGAAAATGGATCTATTTAAATTTCTATTTAAATATGCGCTAAATTAAGGCCCTGATGCAGAAAATGCGGACAGAATCACGGAATCCAGTCATAAAAACGGAATCTACTGTATAACGCGGAGTTTGTCAAAGTTTTGATGAATAAATAAGCAGGACAGAACACTTAAATCAAATCACGATATAGATGTGTCTGTGAATATTAAACTGCAAAAAGACTATTTAAATATGAATCCTGCATGCTCTGCGTGTCTCTGTGTGAATGAATGGCGCAAATGCACGGTTTCACACACACACACACACACACACACACACACACACACACACACACACACACACACACACACACACACACACACACACACACACACACACACACACACACACACACACACTCGCTGTGTATTCAGTTGCCTTGCTATATGAGGACATGAACTTCATCTCCAGAGCCACCCTGAGAGTCACTTCATGAGCATTTTGCCGTTTCAATTGAGACAAAAAAACGTATCGTCATATCATAAACACACAGAGACTCAAAGGTGATGGTGTTCACGGCAACCTATCAAAATAAAAGTTTGGTTTAACTTGACAGAGATATATTACTGTTATACAGTAGAATTTAGATACAAACATTAGAGTAGAACATTAGAAACATTAGATAATTTTAACAGTAAAGTTCATTGTGCAGCACGTGGTTTGAAAAAAAAAAAAAAAAAAAAAAGTTAAATTAAATTAATGTTTTATGTCTTCAGTCTTCATTTGATTACCAGAAAATACACAACACAGAATTTGTGAAACATTTTTTTTTTTAAATATATCTTTTAAAATAGTTGTTTTTAGGAATTGTATTAATTAGACATGATTTTGGATTATTAATATTTAATTAAGTGATTAAAATGGAATACAGAAAACTTAACAGAAAACACAGTATTTGGTAAAAATAAAATGTAATTGGATGGGGAAAAAACGTATTTCATAGGGCCCTAAACATGTCATTTTTTGTTTAAGTTTTAATAAATTGTTGTTAACCCCTAGAAGTCTGCACAGTTTTGGGTTTTTGTTTTATTTTGTAAAAGTTTCATAATTTCAATTAATTAGACATGCTTTTAATTACTAAACATTTTATTTAAATTAAAACAGAATCCAGAAAAATGTAAACGGACCTACTAAATGATCACCTTTGATCGTTGCGCCACATTTTCAACATGTTGCGCCTGAGACCCAGCCTTCATTTTCATTCATCAGCACTGCGGCTCTGCAGTCGGATACTATTATGCGAGTGTCATGTTTTACACATGTTCTGTTTGATCATCCATTATGTCTGTCACTCAGATTGAACAGATAGTGAAACTAAAGCAGTTTTACTCATGCAGGCGGATTAAGACAACGGCGCAGCGTTTATAGATAATTTACTGGCATTTTGCTGCTGCTGTGTGAATGGTCTCCTACTGGTAAAAGCCAGAATGCAATTGCAGCATATTTCTGTATTTACCAATAAATGTTTTTTTTTATTTTTATATATATAATATTTTTTCTGGTAATTTTAAGGTAATTTACCTGTATTGCTGTGTCAAAGTGGCTACTGATCTGTCTAGCTATCATTTATCTACAGTATCACCTGCTAACAGTTTTTCATGTTATATGTGTATTATGTGTAGTATGTGGCGTTGCACATCAAATTCATATTTATTATATCAGTGCAGTCTTTCACATGAAAATGCCACGTTAAAAAACACACACAAACACAATATGTTATCTATTTACCTTTTTTGAATTTATTCACCTTTGTGATATCATTCCTGCAGTAACAGGAAGTAGTATTTCTTGCAGTAGCTTCTTATTCTATCTTAACTCTATCAGGACATGGATTAAGGCATACTGGCTGCTACAACAAGATAAGAATGTATTTCCCCATTGCTGCTATCCCATAATGCACGCTGACAACTTTTCATCAGTTTTTGTACCTGCCGAAAAAAATGAGTAGAATGGAGAGTGCAACAGAGAACCAGCCAGTGGAAATTTCCCATTATATTATACAGTAAAGTGTTATACATTGCACATACTAGTGTTGGGTGACATCCAGTCATATTGTCAGCTTGGTCGGCAATGCACAGTATTCAATATCTGTTAACTTTAGGTAACTAACTCACTGTGAACTAACATGAACACAAAAATGTTATTATTAACATTAACAAAGGTTATTGTACTGTTTGTTCATGTTAGTTAATGCATACATAGGGTGACCATATTTTGATTACCGAAAACCAGGACACTCGGCCAGGCAATGAGATACTTATAGATTGCCCTATGAAACGCATCCTATATGAGAATAAAAAGATATGTATACAAAATACATATAATATTACAACTTATATTTGCACAAAATCACGCACAGGTGAAATTACGTAGTCAGAAGGCCTATAACTCCTGTGGATGCACTCTTCCCCTGTTTGAGCTGCGCACGGTGAAACTGAAGATGATCACCGGTACAATGAAGCACTGTGGGTTATTAACTCAATCAAACGCATCCTATATGATATTAATCAGATGTTTATACTACATAAACTTAATATTACGACTCGAATGCACAAGTGCACTTGTCATTGGTCAGAATGTGTTCTGGATGCGCTCTACCCACAACAGGTACAATGAAGCACTTTACTGCATCGTTAATTAACTCCACCAAACGCATCCTATATGAGATTGAACATACACAGAAAAAATATAATTTTACAACTTACAGTGGCACAAAAGGCTGCGAATACACAAGCAAACTTGACTGGGCTTGTCATGCCGCAACAAACACGTTGAAACACAACATTCTTTTACAATCGTGTTCTCATTATAATTTTATGTACCACAGATTTGCACTTAACTGTATTTTCCTCTTCGAAGCGATCATATTTCAAGCAATTCAAAACCATCATGGCGGACAGCGCACATCTGAAGTGTGTCAGCTGAAGGAAATAATACATATCTATCGGCCACGTGTTCTTATTGGTCGATAACGATAACATTAAAAAAATAACATTTTTATTGGCCAATAATGATATGTTGGTGATGTATCGTGCATCCCTATTTATAATAAATAATATATGAATTTATATATTAATATTCTTATAAGGGCAAAAAATCTAGCTGTGTCGATCGGTTTATGCTTAAAGCTTTGATTATATTCCAGTTCGGATGTGTACACGGGACAACTACAGATAGCACGGACGCACACTACTTGTATTTATACTACTGAAAGTGTATGCTGGGGTCCGCTCGGCAGACGTGTTCCACTCATGCGCAGTAGATCAGCGTGTACACTTACACACTTCCAGTTTCCCTCCATGTATTATTGCTTTATACTGTTTTAACGACAGATTGTTGCGGTGCGGGAAGCGACAGACTTCTTCACACAGCCTCTCTTCAAATTCGACGTCCATGCTGTTTTTCCAGCGTTTTTTTTTTGTGTAGCCTAGTCACCGCACATACTTAATATTTGTCTTGTGGATACATAATGACAGCTAAAAAATTTGAAGAATCAATATTTCTTATTAAACAAGTTTTTTTTTTTTTTTTTTTTTTTCGCTTTTAGTCCTCAATCCTTATGTGCATGTGTCTGTGTCACAAGTGTGGTTATGTGGTGATGTCATAATGAAATTAGGGAAGGCAAATTAATTGTAGGTCCTAATATTAATTTAATAGTAACACTAGCCTTATGATAATAATAATAATAATAATAATAATAATTTAATACATTAATAGGAAAACAAGCCAGTTATTGCCTTGATATTGTTAAAGGCATAAGCCATTGGCGATATCTCTGACTACCGTCGATACACAATACTATCATCTATCGGTAGAACCTTAGCACCTACACTCACATGCAGTGTAACATCTTATCTTTCTCTTGTAAAGGTTGGAGGAAGTACAGGTGGCTTGAGCTAAAATGATTTTCATAAACATTTATCCTGACATTTACCCTCACAGAATGGCACGAAAAGATAACCACCAAATGCTGCTCAACTTGTAAATTATAACCTTAAATTAATGCAAACATTTCAAAAGTCACTGTCAAACTGTACATTCGAATATTGGAAAATCATTTTGTCTGGTCTGTAATTTGCTCTGTGAATATGTCCCACTGGAGCTCTTGGTTTGCAGATAATGAGAGCGCCGTCATTTGGCTTCTAGTTTTTATTTCTATGACACAGGGAATTTTCTTTAATGTATTCCATTTGACTAAGGGCTTCTTTTCTCTCTCCCTCTCTT
Source organism: Paracanthobrama guichenoti (assembly GCA_018749465.1). Taxonomy (NCBI): domain Eukaryota; kingdom Metazoa; phylum Chordata; class Actinopteri; order Cypriniformes; family Gobionidae; genus Paracanthobrama; species Paracanthobrama guichenoti. The sequence goes on along the minus strand of CM031966.1, from coordinate 21,760,428 downwards.
AATACAAGACGAGGCTAAATCCCTCTCCTGGTAATGGGGCTTTTGTTGGTTTCCACAGTTCATCACGCATGGAAAATTCTCAGCTCAAACCTTCTCTGAGGACGGCTTCTAAGAATAGGCAGAATTCTGTAGTAGCCTATCTGAAACAGGGCCCTGGGATCCATTTACTTTTAATTGCTGTCTCTGCCTTTAGGCTACAGATCTTTCCTTCCCTTCCTTCCTTCCTTCCTTCCTTCCTTCCTTCCTTCCTTCCTTCCTTCCTTCCTTCCTTCCTTCCTTCCTTCTTTTCTTTCTTTCTTTCTTTCTTTCTTTCTTTCTTTCTTTCTTTCTTTCTTTCTTTCTTTCTTTCTTTCTTTCTTTCTTTCTTTCTCAAATTCAGTTTTTTTGTTTGTCTCATTCTCTGTGTTACTAGCATGCTCGTGTTGGCTGAGCAGACATGGTGACTTTCACAATCTGTTTGGCATTCAAAAACGGAAAAGACTGGGAAATGGAAATGATTCAATAAGCGGCAGCAAATAAACTATTATCTAAACACATTAAGCATAGACACATGCATCACACGCTAACTGCTAAGACACCTAAAATATTTTACCCAGTTGAATAAATCATCCTGTGCACAGTATGAGGACACATTGCTTTTGGCACTGCTGAATTAGATCCATGAAGGCTAGTATCATTCACAGTGTTGCACTGGGTCACAGGGGTTTACAGGACCAGATACACTTTTCCAACCACATTAACTGTGTGTGTGTGTCAGTGCGTGCGTGCGTGCGTGCGTGCGTGCGTGCGTGTGTGAAGGGGCAGAGAGATGTGCAAAAAATGTGCTTTTTATAGATGTCAAAGCCAAGCCATTTACTAATTGGAGACTGACAGAAACAGCTGAGTAAAGGAAGGACCTTATCGATAAAAACATTGATCTCCTTAAATGGGCAATGGACCACGGACAGCAACGTTTCTTGACTGAGGTGAAGGGGATTGATTAAAAAAAGAAGACGAAAAAAAAAGAAACTTCACAAACACACTATTCAAACCGTCTCTCTCATTTTCTATCTTTTTCAGAATGGTCAGTGGAGGATGGATTAATAGGGCTATTCATTTTCAAGGAGAGGAAAGAAAAGGAAAAAGCTGTCTTTTCAAGGGATAGCAGGCAATGAGAAAAGGGCTGAGGAGGCTCTTTACAGGCCTCGAGGGCTGGATCTCTCTTTCTGAGAGCCGTGTGAAGACAGAAAGAAAGAGAGAGAGAGACTAGCTGTCTTCACTGGCCCCCAGACAGAGCACCTCAACTGACTGACAGTTCAAAAATGCAATGATCTGTTATGTCTGTCCCAGGCAGTGATTCAAAATCAATGACAATGCAATCAGAAACGAGAATCAAATGCTAAATATTTCCCTAGACATTTACTGCAGAATGACATTTGCTTTTTTTGATGAATTGCTAATGTGCTTCTGAGCTTATTGCTAGTAGCCCACAGTCAGGTGTGACACTACTGCTGCAGAAGAACACAAAATTGCATACAAATATTTATGACACTTGCTTAATTTCATTCACATTTAATGGATGGGTTCTGTCTGTAAGTAAAAACTTCCTGGAGAATGGTTCAGACACTTTTGATTTCTGATCTAATTAACTATAGTGCTTGGTAAAATAATTATTTGTTCTGATTTTCATTATTAATAAATTAGAAATATATGAATATTATTTTCTGAACATCACCGTATCGTATTTAGTCCTGTTACTGACGATTTTCAAGAGCAGTAATTTTCAGAAAAAAATTCTTTAATTAAAGAGACAAAACCTTCAGCTCTAATACACACTTTTTTGATATAATCAGTATTTACAGCGCAAATGAGACTGTCCCAGGACCAAATTAGGAGAGGCCCAAGAGCTTTTATTTAATTAGTGAGACCCTGATTAAAAAAACAGGAGCAAATTACAGTTTCTTGGGAGGGCGAGGAGAAGAAGAGAAATGGACGTGCCACTGAGCGGTTACAGAAGTGCTGTCTGTAGTGAGACTGTTAGCTCTTTATTGCTGCTCTCCAATCTGTAAATTGAGTCTGTTGGTGGATGGACTGCAGTGTCTGCAAGTCTGTGTCCCGCAGGCAGCAGCCAGCATATGTCTGGCATTTAAACCTCTCCCTTTCCACTCCCTTCTATTTAGACACCTTTTATATCTTAAACTCCTCCAATTTGCCCTATCTACTCTTCTCTTTAAAAACACACACACACACACACACACACACACGCACACGCACACACACACACACATTCTATATTTGAATGGTTTCCTATGGTTTCATGGTATATTCATGGATATTTTTCAAACATCTCTCTGCAATTAAATAGGCTACTGTACCAATATGTAAATTGCCTCTGTTATGATTGGCAAATCTGTGTGTACTGATGTTTATCAGGGCGGACCAAGATGCTGAATAGGTGCTGATATGTAAATATGGTCATATTGTTAATGTGATTACCCAGTTCTGCGGTTTTGTTATCATTAATAGCCTGGATGTACTGGGAAGGGACCCCTCCTCTCCCTCACCTCCATTTCTCCTTTCTTGTCTTAACTGCAAACCACACAGCTTGTCTAACGCAGCATTGCTTTTTATTATATGCTTTTCTTTCATTTTAATTATCTCACAGAGCAAAATGAGGCCTTTATTCATTGTTTTCAGTGGCTACCCACGTATATATTCTACAGGGAGATGTATCTTTGTCCCTAGTTAGAGAAGACAACGTAATGAGAAACTCTAGTAACTTCAGTGGGTCGTCGTTTTCAAAAGCCTTGGCTTAAAGTATTGTATCCTCTCGCTGCACATTAGAGAATAGAAATGAAGTGATTTAGTGACACACATTGAGCCTCAGATGTTGCTCTGGGAGTAACAGCTCATCTCGGGGCGTGTTAAGGGGCTCTTTAATGGTGTTTAATGTCTTCGTTCTCTCCCACCCCACCAAACTTCATAGCTCAAAACGACAGCCACCATACTACGGGCTATTTTCTCTGATGTATGCTGGAATTTGTAGAAATCTCATTAGAGCCTTTTCTTATAGCTTCTATCGTTTCAAGCTGCTCTTTCACAGTGAAGCTGCCTAAAGAGAGAAGAATAAAACCTTGCATGCATGAGGAAAAAACTTGTGAGAATGTAAATCTGTATTGAGGACTGACTTGCTTAGGAAAAAAACTCCTTTCATTGATTTTGCCTTATCCAGAAAACATGATTACAAATGACAGATTTTTTATTCTGTTTGAATTTTTTTGTGTTATTATTTATTTTTTTGTCTGACATTTAACCCCAATTCAGATGCATGCAAGTAATGATGACTCATGACTCATATGGGCCAATGAATAGTACTTCAGAGAATATGAACAGAAATGATGGCTGCATGAAAACCACAGGTTAGCATTTACAGTATCTGACACAATATCCCTGGACCCTGCGGCGTTCTCCGCTCATTAGGCGGTTTGGTGGTGACACCAGGGCCCTTCATGTCAACAGTTGTAAAATCCCTCTATTCATCATGCCATTAATTTTGTATTCATTTTCGATTTAGCTTAGAAACGCCTCAGCAATTTGTTTTATTCCCTCTTGAGCAAATTACACCCTGCTAATAATCCTAATTACTTCTCCTAATGTATTTCCCCTCAAACATTTCCTCTAGAGTGAGCCATGAGTGCATGGCCCATTATGGTTGCTTAAAGCTGCTGGTGTGGTTTACACTTAACTAAGATCAGCTCTATTAGAAAACTTTATGGCACATACTCTTGTGAAATGCGGCACATATTCTTGGCAAACAAGGTTATGGTACAAAAACAGTCTTAAATGGCCAATTAACAGCACTTTAGCTTCGACGTCAATGTTATCAGAGCATGTTTTTTTCTGGTGCTGAGAGCAAACCTATTTAGAATGTCATAGTATGTGAGAACTAAAGATCTCTAGCGGTGCTTTACACTGGCACTGAATTCTTCTAATGCTTTTGAACTCTGTTCTGCTTTCAGAGAATGGATGAAAGTAGAGGTGTGTGCCAGCGTGCCATGTGTCACGGCGTCGGGGTTTATTCTGCTCGTAGATAAGAACACAACATAAGCCGCTCTTCTCCCCAGTCGACAGGCCTTTCCACGGAATTATCTCCGTCCAAAGTTGTTTCTGCGGTCTATTTTTAAACAGCCAATTTGGAAGGCTAGGCATGTCTTCTGCCATAATCGTTTCATGTAAATTCTTTTCAATATAGATATTGCTTCTAGGTTATGTGCAGCATAGCTGTCAGTTTGATGACTTTTACCAAATTTTCTCTACATTAATGAAATCTTAGTTTTGGTTAATTTAATTTTATAGTGCATTTAATGCACAGTTATTATATGAAAATTTGAATTTAGTGGATGATTTATTTGCTATAAAATAATCCATTCTGTTCTCACCTGTTTTGGAGGTAATGGCTGCTCTGTTTTTAGGCCAAAATGTTGAGAATATTATATCTGTATGACTGTTTGCTAGAGTTGCTTAACTTGGCTTAAAGTGGAACAGGAATAGCTTTGCTGTTGACACTGGGCATCAGGTGATTTCACTGAGAGTTTCACCTCTCCATTCACCATTCCTTCAAGTGTGACTGATTCAGATGTGGGCAGAGGAAACATAAAGGCTGAGATTTCAGGATCTGGATTAAGGTGCGTGACAGCATTTAGGTTGAAGTGGTCTTCTTAGCATGCAGTGGTTATATGTAGTCTTGCTGCTGTCTAGGTGACTGGCTTAGCTCTGCATTTTGTAAGTCCATGTTAGGTTAGATGGTGTACACTAAAGACAGCACAAGTAAAGCCTTTACCATCCCATTCCAGTCTTGTTTGAAACACTGTTCTGTCTGCCTTATTTCTTGAAGTCTTTGGCAATTTTACCACTGTTCCTCAACTTCCAATAAGCCTGTTTTTCAGTGAAATGGAAAAGAGCTGTTTAATGCTCAAATTATGACAAATAAATCAACAGATGCAACCTTGTGTAACATGCTCTGATCAATCATTTTATATTTTGAATTTGTACACAAAACCACTGAGGCACAGAGTTGATGTATAAAAAATACTGAATATCACAGTGCATGATGTAATGCAGCACTTGTTCAGTTTATGCCCCTTTACTATTTCTGGAGCTATTTCTGATATTATATATTTCTATATTTTAATTTATGTATATAATTTAATATGTATAGTTAAATATAATTTATTTGTATATATTAAATATACTTTATATAGCTATATAGCTCTGGGAGGGCGTGGAGCTAAAGAGTCACAGGCATGCACGCATACACACAAAACACGTCATCGCATCATAGACTCTCTATTCATTCCGGTTAAATCACAAAATAAAATGTACACAAATGTGTCCCTGCTCTTGATACAGAATCACTGATGAACACCTTTTGGTTTTAATGAGAAAAAAACTACAATGGTGGATTCGAACCCAGAACCTCAGACACGCTCGCCACTGGACCACAAATCTATGTGAAGAATCTCAGGACTGACAATGTTGTATTATGCTATAGTTAGGGGATGTAACATTAAGGATGAAACTATCACGTTAAACATGACTTCTCATGACTTCCTCTACTCACCTACTTTTTAAAACAAAGTTTCGCCATTGCATCACATTATCCATGGATAACTTTTGATTCACTATATGTTCATGTTGTTTACATTGTATGCACTTACGCGCCGATTGCCAACAAAACACAGACATTTGATGCATTTTACTCACTGCCTGCAACAATCTGCAAATCCAACAGGCCTTGCTTATAAAACATTTGTCACCAAAAATGCCAGGAACTTTGTTGAAAAACAAACTGCATCTACTGTCCCCTTAATGCTTTGTTCTTTGGGAAGCTGAACAATGTTATCTTTCCCTCAACCAGAAACACACTTCTTTAGTGACATTGTTAAAAAATCCTTCCTGACTTGCGTTACCCGTTTTATGGGCTTGCTCTCTCCTGCTCTGGTTGGTGTGTGCATGCCCTTTTCTGGGAGAAGTGTACATACAAGGATTTTCCGCCCCTTTATGACTTCATACAGGGCCATACTCGCAAACAAAACTTTCTGAAACTTGCGGGAAACCGGAAGGAGTATTTTTGACTATTTTTTTAACTTTGGCCATCTTTAACTGTGTAAAAAAAACTCAGAATGCATGAAATAGCATCCCCTCCCCCCCTTTAATTAAGATATTTCGTTGAATTTAATGTGTTTATCTGCAGAATTCCAAACGTTTCTGTGTGTTTTCTCAGAATATTGCCTTTTGTATTTCTGCTGGCATTCATATTGTCTTCAACTGTCTGTAATGAAAATGCATAGACATGCTACCACTATCAAATGAGGTCAGAGAAAGAACACCAACGCTCATTAACTTACACGCATCTAATATTTCTGCAGCTTTTATTATGAAGCAACCCCAGACATACCTCTTTTTCATTGAGCTAAACCTAATGAATATTCAGTGGATCATTTTGGAAGGCTGATATGTCTCTGACTGGCAGCACCAAAACATCTTCAATCGTTCCCTTTCGGCCGTGAACCATCCGCTGAATGACAATTACAAACTCACTCAATAATACTGCTGACAGCTGTCACAAACACTGGCAAATTTAGTTTATTTATTTAGATTTTTCTTTTTTTCACAATTAGTGCATTTGAATGTTATGCATTTTTTTTTCTCTGTCTGGCCTTTGGGAGACATCAAAATGTCTCGCTTTTGGTTTCAAGAGCAGATGGGTTTGGGTCCACTGGATTCAAAACTATATATCATTTGCCCCCTGTGGATGCATCGGTCTGAGCAAAAACTCTGACATACTGTTGAATATTAGTCAGTGCTGTGTTGAATTGTAAACAATTACACATTATCTCAGCAGGGTCATTACCATCATGACATTGCACACAGTTTATAGACAAATATGTCCATGTACTCGACAGCAATATACTATAATCAGGTGTAATCTGAAAATAAGACTCAATATCCTCAGCCAGGCCAGTGTATCCCAGGGGGTGTGCAGGAGCAGACAGGAGGCTGACTCATGGTGTCAGAGCATGCCATCCCGGGGTGGGCGAAAAGGACAGCCAGTTAACCACGGTCACAACCTCAGAACATTGGTCCCTCAGAGCTGACAGAGAGCTGAGAGGAGTCTGGCCCACACCTCGACAGCTAAGGGGATAAATGACATCCAACCTGGGAAGTAATCAGCCCTGGGAGACGAGAGAAAGAGAGTGAGAAGGTAAAGGTGTGGGGGTTCATTTAGATATGGTAGTGGCAGGAACAGGAAGTTGAAATCCAGTTTGAATGATAAGAAGAAAAAATGCAGCTCTATAGCTCTCTCATTTTCTTGCAATTAGTAATTCTGTTTCTAATCAGAATTTGTAGGCGCTCCCTCATTTTCATCAATTTATCGATCTCTTCTAAGCCTTGTTTGTGTTCTACGTAAAAAAGAATTTAAAAAGCAGCCAATACAGTGAGCTCTAATACACATCATCTCATTCTATTTCGTTTGATGCTCTTCACTTTTGCGCATTAGGACTATTGATTTCTGTAGATAAAGATGATCAAAAAGCTGTGCTATTCCATGCAGAATAGTTGTATGTGCTCAGTCACTCAGAGCTGTTACAAAACAACAGTAAAACAAGCAGTAACATGGAAACCAATAAGTGACTCAGTTTGAGCTCCTTTTCTGTCTGTGTACTTTGTTTTCTTATACCCCCCACATCTTATTAGGATTGGTAGTTGCTTCTGTACCAGTGCAAATTTGGAAACAAATATGATCTCCATTCACAAATGTATTGTCTATGTGAAAAAAAAAAAAACAATGTCTTGCTTGAGTTTCCCAGGGGGTGTTTCACTTACCCAGATTATGTAGAATATTAGTTGAATATGTTGCATTGCTGTAATTTAAGGAGATGATCGTCACTCTTCAGTGTAGTTAGAGAGGTTATATTTTGACAGGCTGTCAAAATTAATGTGTTACTGGATTTAACATATGCAATTATTAATGTTGAACAGCATTATTTTTTTAACGCAGTGATGATGTATATGTCATTTGATTTGCAGTTTGTGTGCATTCCTTGTTCACAAAAAAATCTTTCTGTGCAAATGATCATCTTTCTCTGTTCAGTGTTAGTTTGACAAGACAAACTTAGAATTAGATCGCTCCCATTATTATCAGCACAGCTGTCTAGACTGGAAGCACACAATGTTGCACTTAATATTCAGTTCTGTCATTCAGTTGACAGACAGTTTAATCCTATTTTGGTCATACTGCAAAGCTACTCTTTTTTTTAATTCACAAATACAAAAGATTTGCATGCATCAAAGGTCAAAAAACATTTACATTTTCTCATAATATACATTGCACATCACCTAATTTCTTATGAGTCAGAAAACGGTTTGTTTGAAGATTCAGTCTCTCGAAACCCCTCCTTTCCGCGAGCCTACTCTGCTCTGATTGTTCAGATAGCCCAGTCTGTTGTGATTGGTCTACTGAACGAAATGTCCATTACCATATCTAAGTCTCAGCTCCAGAGGCTTCCTCAGCACTTGTATACACAGTGATACCGACAGTAACAATGGCGTTGGTTGTTTTTTTATCAATTCCAGTGTCCGTATCCTTTTGAATGGCATGAAAAGTGGATTTGCAGCACAGAAAACGTTCGACATCACGAACCAAACTCATCCAGGTGTCAGCTACAACTGCAGTGTTTGGGGCCGGGTCAAAGTAGACGCTGTTCACAGGCAGCCAATGAAGACCATAGGCTGGCATTATGCAAATGTGTTACATTGTTACGTAGGTATGTAACAGGAATTGCTGACAATTCGCGAGACAATAACTTTATTTGTTGTGCACTTTGATCTTTAAAACTTTGCAGACTTTTTACATTCACAAACAGCTATATTACACACTGCATGAAAGGTAATAATCAAACAAGTATAATGGGGCACTTTAAAATTGAAATGACTTTGGATAACAAAATATCTTCACAACTATAAGACTGTGATTTTTGTTTTTAGTTTTTTGTTTGTAGGATGTATAGGGATGCACAATATTATCGGCACGACATCGGAATCAGCCGATAAACGCTTAAAATATAAAAATCGGCCGATATGAAAAAAATATGCCGATATGCCTGCCAATATGATAACGTGTTGATATGTGCCTGCAATAACTCGCGTGTGCAGTGCTATAGCGATAAGACCATGTCAGCGGTGTGGTCATTCTTGAAGTGAAAACAAGCAAATACATTGCATGTATGGTGATTTGTATTGACAGTTTTTAAATGCTGCCTTGATTTTGTGAAATCGCGTACAGAAGGACGTGACCATCAACAGGAGAGTTGCCAGGTTTTCACAACAAAACTAGCCCAATCGCGTCTTCCCATTCTCTAGTGTGTGTGGCAGCCTCAGCAGCAGCAGAAGCTCCTCTGGGTCCTAGTGCCTGCCCGGTAGAATGTATATGTAGTGGGGGCGCTGTTGTTATAATAATACAATGAAAAGTAGAGTACACAAATAAATTGAAGTTACTTCTTTTTCTGTATAAATAAATCACAAGCATGACACTTGTAAATTAAATACTTTTATATAGTTTATTAATCTGTAATCAAATTTTATGAAATGGATGATGAAAAATAATCCAAGGAGCTCTAAAATAATTGTAGAATTTTTTATTTGAAGCTAAAGACAGCATCAACTGATGCCACCCCCATTTCATGTGCACAAATGTTAAATCCAACAATAAAATATTTAGGTTTCAACTGCATCTCTCTGGGGTGAAAAATCACTGACTTTATTATTGTTATTTTCAGAGCTTTTAATATACTCTTATCATAAAAAAGAACTTTATTAACATTTATTTATCTTTAACAAGTATCCTTTTAGTAAGGAGACCTCAGAAATCTGAAACCAGAATGAAAAAAAAAGTTTTTGCTCAAAATGTTGTTTCCAAACAAAGAGAAAAAAATAAACGTATATCGGCATCGGCCAAAATGAGCTGAAAAATATCAGCATATCAGATATCGGCAAAAATCCAAAATCGTGCATCCCTAGTAGGATGAGTGTGTACTGTAGTAATATAGTTAGTTGCAGTATTTTTGTCATTGGAAACACAGGCTGGTTCTCACAGACGACCACAGATCCCACCGCTAAACACAGACTCCAGCACTTTATTAGTGATATGTGTGTATGTGCTATCTGCATACATTCTTCCCCTGGATCTGTTTTTGCTTCTTGATAAATGTGATATGTAGTGTTGTCTGACAGGGGACAGTTAACACCACTCTCCAGTCTACATTCAGCCCAAGTGTTCTCACTTCCTCTCTGTCTGCCAGCATCAAATTAAGGATTGCTTTCACAGCATGCCTCAGCTAAACACAGTTTGAGTAAAGAGAATCCTTATGCATGTCCAGACTGCATGATAGAGCCCGTGAGTTCATGAGTCCTGAAGGGTCCATCAGATCTCTTGCATTGAATTGTTGTGCCATAGAATGGCACATATCTTTAAATAATCTTTTATGTTGCAAAATGAATGGTCTGTAGATAATGCCGGAAGGTATTTGTTGCAAATACGTCAGTAGCACGCCAAATTAAATCCAAACTAATTACAGATCCACATTGTGATTCTTTTGATGTTTCCTTTTCACTGTCATTCTTGTAATTTAGGCAGTTATGCAGCTGAATGGCGCCTGATTTAATTACTTGTAGCGAGCTCCATATTCCCATCAGAGGGCGGAGGGATAGAGGGGGATTGGCAGGGATATCACACCTCTCTGCCAACAGCCAACCTCCCTCTGCCGCTGGCTAGAGCCCCACACACGCTCCGCTGGAAGGAAGTGTTAATTTCTCAGTGAAGAAGCCTTGATAGACGCTCACATATGCTCTCATCCATCCATCCATCCATCCACCCATCCATCCAAATGATTTAATAGATAGAAAAAATATATGTAATATGTTATTTGCTACATTTTTATTTTAAATGAGTCTTATTAAGCTTTTTCTAGTTTCAGGTTTAGTTAGAGTGTAGTGTTGCTGTTTGAGCATAAAAAAAAGGATCTGCAAGGTTACAAAGCTCAAAGTCCACTCCAAAGCGAGTTATTCTTTTTAACAGAAAACACTAAGGGGGTCAAGAACAACAAGTGGCTTGTTGGGACTACAACGCATTTTTTACGCATCTTGTGAATTGACAATGTCAAGTTAAATAACACCTGCCCACAGACTACGCAAGAAAATGGGTGGATGAGACCTGGTTGAGCTACGCTAGAGAAGACGAAGAAGAATACCTTCTTTAGTACCGTGTTGATTTTTCCACCCCGGTGTCTGGCCTTCCTAAGGCGGCCAAACTTAGAAAACTGTAATTAAAATAAATTTTTAACACTGTTCCTGAACATTATAACCCCAATGTTTATCTGTGTGCTGCACATTTTATGGGATACAGCTTCCAGAACCTGAGAGTACAATGACGGCTACGCACAAAAAGCCTCTCACTTCCCACTTTGTCGGGACAATCAGTTGCTTATGGATCACAACATGTAAGTATGTTTTATTATTTGTGGCTCCGCTAGCATAGCTAACATTACAGTGTTGATGAAGTGTTTAGCTACGGGGCTCTCACTCTTAGCTACGTAAGCTCTCGCTCTTGTACAACTGTTTATTGATATTTAGGAACATACCACTCTGAAACGTCCTGTAAAATAGTGCCTGCAATGGTTCTGCATGATCCTCTTGTTCGTAAACATTCTCAGGGTCTGAATTGGGCTCGAATTTGTATGGCAAAATTGACAGCATCATTAATATTTACACCTGAGCAGATGAAACTCTTGGTTATGGTAAGGGGCGTGACATTTCCAGAACACTCTCTAAGTGGTTCGCCAATCACAACATGGTGGACCAGCTAACCAATCAGAGCACATTTCATATTTCGGAAAGGAGGGGCTTCATCAAAACAGGAACTAAACAGTGCGTTTGAGACAGACTGGGCAGAGAGGTGCAGCAATAATGTAAAATATGATTAAAAAATAATGTGTTTTTGAAACAAGCATGAAAACCTATTCTAGTACACCCCAAAAAACAAAAAGGGCATAACAGACCCCTTTAATTCATTTAAAGCTTGTGCTCTTTACAGAGAGTCATGGGATTGTTATAAGGATTTTTGCTAAATGTTTTGTGCTTGTACCTGTCTGAATCTGAGAAAATCTTTAGAAAACCCCTCAAATTGATGGCTGATGACGTTTCCACTCAAGGGCTTTGTGTGGGGTGTATAAAAGTCATTCGGACCTCTCCCTGAGTCATGCAAGATACTGCTGGGTCTGACCTTTTACCTCAGAGAGATGTAATGTCAAGGCTTGCCAGGAGTGATTTTGTAGATTCTTCTATTCCTTGACTTGACTTCCTGGCTTGCTGACAGCACAGGTGTTGAACATAGCATCTAAGTTTTGTCTTTAGATATCGTTATGGGGTCAAAATCAAAAACAGTAGCTATTTCTCTCACATCTCAAAGTTAATATGTTGTAAATGATCACTGCTGTTTTTGAGTATTAGCTTTATTGCGCTATTGAAAAGAACAGTTTAGATCAGCGTCAAGCTGGTGGACCAGCATAAGCTAGCATACTTCTCTAAAGAAATGTTGGCTGCTGACCAGCAGTGCTTTTTTCTTTCCTTTTTTTCCAAACATTAGTTATTTCTCAATACCAAGTACACCAAGTTCGAATTTGTTTCCTTGGTAGTTTGGACTTAACATGTTTGACTCAGTAGTACAAACTCCCCGGGGATGCAGTCCGGTCATTCTACAAATATAATGGCAGCGTGCTTGATGACTTCACTTAGCTCTTGGTTATAGGTGCCTACTTTAGTTATCTTGTCATTTATATCGGCAATAAAACAAAACCTTAAAATTTAAAAGCCTCTTTTAGTTTTTTTATTTTATATATTAAACTTTAATATGTGGTTAAAGGCAACACATGCATTGTCTACATTGTATGTATATTTATTACAAAATAAGCTATAAAACACAATCCTGCCTCTTTTCATTTTCTTTTTTAAAATGTTAATTGTGTTAAAATGTTAATTTTAATGCAAAATAAACGCCATTATAAAAGTATATGTCTAAAGTGTAAGAAGCTTATACAATAAGAAATAAAGAGAAGCAAACTATTTGGTAAAAAGTACGAATTGCTCTAAATATCAAGTTTTGGGGCGGCAGTGGCTCAGTGGTTCATGTAAGTTGGCTACAAACTGGAAGGTTGGTGGTTCCATCCCCGGTTCCACCTGATCAAGTGTTGAGGTGTCCGTGAGCAAGACACCTAACCCCAGCTGCTCCCGATGAGCTGGATGGCGTCTTGCATGGCTGACACCGCCGTCGGTGTATGAGTGAGTGAATGAATGGGTGAATGTGAGGCAATATGTAAAGTGCTATATAAATGCAAAATTACCAACTTTGCCCACAGCCAAAAACTATTTGCCCGAAAACAAGTAATAGATTTATGAGACCAAAGATTGCCTATTAGATGCAAATTATATCTCATGTTAATTTTGAAAATTATGTGGGTTTTCTCTTCCTCTATTGCCCGCTCGCCAGTTGGTGCGAGATGCATTCTGGGATACTTGGCTGTCTCAAGTCTGCATAAATCACCTCTCAATGCATCCTTGATAAAAAGGGCGGAGTAAGAACACATCTGGGGTTTTGAACTGTACCAGGCTTAATGTGAACTTTGAATTGGAACGGTACTACTCGGGCAGCGACTGATGACGTTTCACAAGTACCAACAAGCAGCATACAAGAAATGGAATGAAGGTTTTTTTTTTTTTTTCAGTTACCAAAAGTCTGCAGTAGAATCTGGGGCAGCTTTCAGATATGAAATATACAGTGGCAGATACTACAGACAGGTGCTACTGTGGTGTACTGAGTGTGGGAAGAAAAGATTGTTCATCTGTGTATGTGTAAGCATGGGCTTGTGAATAGCTGTATCAGAGCTGTTCTAGCTCACTCACTGCCAGGCCAGCATTATACAAGACACATGTGCATCACTTCTACCTCTGGCCTTACGCTCTGACTCATATCTAATGAAATAATTCAGAAATATATATATATTCTCTCTCTCTTAGAGAAAGTGACATAAAGAGGGAGCGAGAGAAAAATACAAGAAAGATGTTTTAGCAGAGGATAGGGAGAGTTTTTTGTGCCGCTTCGCATCAAAAAATCACAAGCCCCCGCGCAGAACTTCAGTCGGAGCTGTCAGCTGCATCGATCTCAAGGAGAGATGTGTCAGACAGAGCCGAGAGAAGTGGCTGAGAGTCGGAGCTAAGGGGCCTGTTGGAGAAACAGATGGAATAGCAGAAAAGGAGATAGGAATAGTTTGACAATAAACATCAATAATGAAAAAAGTTTGACAATAAACATCAGAGAAAGGAAAGAAGGGTTGAGACAGAAGGAGGAGGATATGGTGGTACGTTCAGTCTGTAACAGAGTTTTAAAACATGGAAATAAATAATTTAATAAAAATGTGGGTTGGAAGTGCTTGCAAGGTTACACAGGCTCATACAGTTTTATTTTTTTATATATTATGGTTTGTTCACAGATAAAAACACAAGTTCTTTCAGGGCTTTAGATTAGCATATGTTACACACCTCTACATATAAAAAAAACATTAACTTTAATGGCATAGTTCACCCAAAAGTTAAAATTTACTCACAGAACGCACAGGAACTGTAATTTCTTCTTGTGATTGCAAAGCTGAATTTTCAGCAGCTATTACTCCATTTTTTTGTGTCACATGATTCTTCAGAAATCATGCTAATATGCTGATTTCAAGAAACATTTAACAGTTCAAAAGAACAGCATTTATTTAAAATAGATTTTTTTGATCAATTTCATACAAACATAATCTTTCTGAACCCAAATTTACAACAGGTTTGTATTATTTATTGTTGTGTGTATATGTGTTGTGCTTAATCAGTTGTTGTCTCATATCAGCAGTCGCATGTTAATGTCAGAATCCGTTGCGTTTGCTTATCTCTTGTGTGAGTCAGTGCACAAGGGGCTATTAACGAAATGTGTGCCTTATCATTGTCCCTTGAGCCAGTCATTCATGAGGTAGTTTTGTTGGTATGCTATATATCCGAAGTATGATAAATATGTTTGTTGTGAACTCACTGTTCCAGAGGAATCGTTTCACTCTTTTATTTATTAATAAAAAAATTGTTTTGTCTGTTTCCATTCAAACTGAGGAATTCTAGGCTTGTTATCACACAGAACTTTCATGAATTTGCAGAATTTCAAATTCATGGAGCTCTTTCATTGAGTGGTGCTATTCAAAACCTGCAAGGATCCACTTTATGTAGAGAAAAACAACATATTTAAAGATATCTGAATTCATCCTTATTGTTTTATGAATTGTGAAAAAGTGTTATTTCTGTAAAGTTATGATGCTGACTAGATGACACTTCGAACTCTCCATACTTCATTCCACACACGCACGCACGCTCGCTCGCTCGCTCGCTCGCTCGCTCGCTCGCTCGCTCACTCACTCACTCACTCACTCACTCACTCACTCACTCACTCAATCAATCACTCTCTCTCTTGTGGACCCCCACGCTGAGCCCTGCCAAGTGTAGATTGAGAATTTAGGGCTTTTCATGCTATTTTCTAGGTTATCTCATCTATTCTCAAGGCTTAATTAGTCACTTTAAGAAAGTTTAATTCATCTTTTATTTCTGAGGAGTGGAGTTAATCAGCCAAGTTGATCACATTTAAAGTTTAAATAGCAGTTTGTCAGGAAGCAAATGAGTCCGTCTGGACTGAAAAACATCCTGGTTTCATTACACGTGGGAAAGTTTAAAAAAAGCATCTTCATGCGTATTCACCTTTAAACATTTTTTGTGCAATGCCCTCAGTGTCTGTCTCTCTCACCCTGTCTTTCTTTCTCTGTAAATACAAAAGCTGCTTGTGTGTGTGTGCACACATGAATAAGTCTAGCAGAGTACAGAGGATTGTTCTCTGGTGCCTAGAATCATCTGTCAATCATATTTCACATTCAGTGGTGAAAAAGAGTAAAAGAATCCCCAGCGGATGGTCCAAAGAGGCTTCACTGATCGGCAGGGGTGGTAGGAGCAGAATTTAAAGACCACTAAAGCAGTCTGCCACACACAGACGACATTCAAAGCCATATTGAGTTTAATCATCCCACAGTGCTCCAGTACCCAGAAATAAAATGAGCAAAATACAGCCTCAAAAAGATGTTATATCCAAGAATGGTGAAAGTATCAAATAGGGACATTTGATTTCTTTTGACACCTTCAGCAGTTAAACACCTTTCGCTTTTCTGAGATTGTCAGAATTGCAATATAACCACATTAAACACAAAGGGAAATCTCTGAGCCAACAGTAATTAATGTCTGCACAGCGACTCTTAATTAAGCAGACACAAAATATTAAAACTATATTATGGTTTTTCTAGGGGCCTGAGATTTCAAAGGAAGTTTTCTCGTATCAAGGGACAATTTCCATGTCAAAAAGAAAATCCCAGAAGAGTTGTTATGAAATTATTCTGAATGAAACCCTCAGGCTGCTATTTACAGAGATTCACCAATGACATGGCTGAGAAATTACTTTTAAAATGCAAGTTGTAGCTGGCAGGAACAATATGGGTCCATATCGCAGATCTTTGTAAGACATTATGAATTGCAGCAATGTTTTTTTGCAGATCTCTACAACCAACGCTTGTCTCCTCGCATCCAGCACATTACTATTATCATAAAAATATTAGTCTTTTGGAAATGCTGCAAAATTGAACACCTTTCTTGGTGAAATTAGTTTTCTATCCTGGGTGCCCTCAGAGGAGGGTGCGGTCAACACTGAAACGCTTATTCATTCAGCCATTCAGTCATAGCAGCGAAGCAGACACGCACAATATGTATGTCTGACAGAAGGTAGAAAACACTGAGGAAGAAGGATTGAAGGAAGAGGAAATATGATCTGTCAGTCAGTTCAAGACTAAGGCTGGATTATCAGGTCTACGACAGCGTGGACAGCCTTATCCTCTATAAGTTCTGCTGCCATAGTAACCCACACCACATGGCCCGGTCATGCACCATGAATGATGATTTGTTAACTGCAGAGAGACTCGTGATGTGGATGATCACAGTGGGTGGCACGATGAAAGAGTGTGTAAATAATTCTATAAAAGCCAATGAATTCGCTTTAATAAGTTTCTCAACTGTTCCAGTCCATGTGCTTTATTAAAGAGGCTTTACTGTGTATTCTTAGCTTTTCTTTTCTTTTTTTCTAAAACCATTTTATAATCAGTGCTGTAAAGTATGAGTAAATGTAATTAGTTACTGCACTTAAGTATCTTTTTGGCTACTTGAGTATCAAAGATAAGCAACTTGCACCAATTCTGAATTCTGTATCAAAACTCCCTCAGAATTAAACAGGCTATTTTTGCTAATACGCTTCTATGTTTAAATAGCATCTGCTATGATTGGCTAACTGTTTTGAATGTGAATGAGTAACGCATTTTCAAAGTTGCTGTCAGGTCCAAGCAATTTGGCACTGCCCCATCATTCAATAACAGCCTCTTTGCAAAGCTTACATTGTGAAAGCTTCTCAAAGCAATCCATGCTGAAATATGCAGCACAAACTGTTAGGTCAGAGAGAAATTATCAGGGACGATGGTCAAAAATAAACTCGGGAGAATGTGCAGAGTGACATACGATATACAAAGCTAGGAATAGAAGAATGTTTGGCAAACATCCCCCTCAACTAGCTACTAATTGGAAAAGTATATTCTTCTGGTGTTTTGGGGTACTAATATCTACTTCCTACTTCTTTCTTGTTACCTGCAGTGTGTTCGCCCCTATATTCTGGTTTTAAATGCAATTTTCTTGGAATGAAAGACCTTACTTTTCAAAATGGAAGTAAGTTTTTTTTGTTTACGTGTAAGACTTCCATTTCATTAGCCGCAGCGTGGCGTGGTGCTTCTCGTCTGGTGTATGACGCTTAACAAATACCTGTTTGTGCTGTTTTTTATCATTACAATAATAAATTAAAATAATGCAATTCACATTTATTTTTATACCACTTTTCACAATACACATCGATCCAAAGCTGCTTTAAAGAAAATGCATGTGTCTACATAACAATTTAGAGTGATCTGTTATCAGAGGGGACTGTGTCCAAGTAATGTATTTCCAAAATGTACATATACAAATCACGCAGTTAGCTAACAATGTATTAATTTACGACAAAAACAATGACCTCATTGAAGTAATTATTATAGGTCGTGAACACAATAGGTAATGATTACAATATAGAGAAAATTTGTTGGTAAAAATAGTATGAGAACAAATACAATTTTGTAACAGAGTTTTAAAAGTGTTAGTAGAGTTGGCAAGGTGGCACTGTCACAAAAAACTAGGGTCCTAGAAATTAGATTCTGGGACTGTTGTCCTCAAATTGCAGCCTCCAGTATTGCAGGTATTCCATTTATGTAAACACATCTGCATCTAGTGTTCAGCGGCTTGCCTTGTCCAGTATAGGCAATTGTTTAATACTATTGCCATGACTGAACAGGGCAATCTGCTGAATACTGAATAGGTATAGTATAGCTTGTATGGATGTAACGAGTCTCTCAACTCACAATGCGATACGATTCACAATACTAATTTCACGATACGATTTTCTCACAATTTTTTTACAAAATGGGATTTGAGACAAATTATAAAATGAAAGAGTCCTTTTATTTCTCAGACAAAATTCTGCATATTTCTTTGTTTTTAAATTAAAATTTTAATATATATTTTGTCAAATAATAACTCAATTGAAATTTTAAAACAAATCCTCAAAAAGTCCCTTCAAGGAGATCTTCCAATGGTGTTTTCTTGTGAGGAGGTTGTTTCAGCTTCTTCACCCTCATCCTGCACTGAGGAATAGCAGAACAGTACAGCAATGACAGGGGTTTCACATTGTTATAAAGGCAAGATTTTAATTATAATTTGTATAATTACACTTGCAAGAGTTAAAAAAAAACAGAACACATTTAGAGAAAGAGATAGTAAAATAAATCCAACACCTGGTTCTGCAACAGCACAATGTTCTCCTTCAGTCTGTGGAATACATCCTCACGCTGGTCTTTTTCTTGATGAGGAAGAGCCTGAAATCCATTTACTACGGCATTTTATCTTTCACTGTGAAAACACTGATGCACCTTGCCTCCGTGGCAATCACCCTCGACGCTGCGAGTGGGGCTGCAAATCCGCCGGTCAGTGTGGTTTGGCCTATTATCTTTTTACATGCAGACGGCGGTGACTGGAGCCTCTCACTGTGGTGATTATTAGTCTTCGGAAAGTCAAAATGCCGCCACACCTCCGATTTGAATGAGTCAACGTAAACAACACGCCATGTTTCTGACGGTGTGTGCACACAGGTACGCTCGCACTCAACATCCATATGAACTATTCACTGATTTCACTCTTTTTCGCACCAGTGCACGCACAGTCCGACGTGTATCGCGTTTCGTTTAACATCTCAGCCGACTTGAATCGTCACACGTTTGTATCGATTTTCAACCGGCTCAGAGGGAATCGTTACATCCCTAATAGTTTGCATAAATGGATTGGTCTGGGAGTATATCTATAATATATTATTTCAAAAGAGCAAGAAAATGCTGTTTTTCATGATACTGTATGGTCCCTTTAAAATGAGCGTGTGTATGTTTGGTATGCCTTTTGTTTAGAGTATTTTTCATTTTATGTGTAAGTGTAATGTGTGTGTAGTGAGTCTGTGCTCTGTGGTAATATGGCTGATTAGTTCTGGCAGATCAAAAGAAGGAATAACTGAGCGAGGCAGGTCATCAGACAACTTTATGTGGTATTTTTGATCTTTTGTGATTGTCTAATGAGATCTGCTATGGGTGCTTCCCTGCATATAATGGCTGCTTCTTTTATGAAGAAAATAAATGGAAGCTCTTTATGGCCTTGGAAAGAAGAAATAATTACTACCACTTGAAGTTCTCTGTACTACTTAGAACATTAAGGGTGGAGCATCTAACTTCGTCCTGACTTCAGTTCATTTGTACTCTCATTTTCGAACAATCAAAGGGGGCTTGAATCTCTGGCCCCGATAATGCAGACCCAGCACAACAAACAGATAACTGCAGGCTGGAGAGAGAGTTCTGCTGTCACAACACATCAGCTTGAGATCTGACATGTAATCTCTCTAAATGCTAAATGGCAGAAGAAAGCCATCAATAGTTAGTGGTGAGCTTTTGATAAACAATTGATATAAGAATGAGGCTTCTCATATAAATGCTCTGCTGTAATGCTGTTTTTGTACATGCTTTAACAAGTCCATTTTGTAAAGATGCAGGCAGCTGTTCACTTTTCATCCCTCAAGAAATCACCTTGACATA
Organism: Paracanthobrama guichenoti; assembly: GCA_018749465.1. NCBI lineage: Eukaryota > Metazoa > Chordata > Actinopteri > Cypriniformes > Gobionidae > Paracanthobrama > Paracanthobrama guichenoti. The sequence goes on along the minus strand of CM031966.1, from coordinate 21,740,017 downwards.
TTGGAAGTCAGGTGTGATCTGCATCTGTGAATACAGCCCCTTAAGTGGTGTCTTGTGAATTGTGATGGTTTTTCCCCCCTTCTCACCTTGTGGCCATAGGGAAGTCTCCCAGGCCATCTAAAATTATAGGCTGTAGCTTTTCTATGAAACACAGAGGGGACAGGACAGTCTGCAACAGATTGTGTTAAGCTTCAGAAATCTATCTATCTATCTATCTATCTATCTATCTATCTATCTATCTATCTATCTATCTATCTATCTATCTATCTATCTATCTATCTATCTATCTATCTATCTATCTATCTATCTATCGTCTGTCTATCTATCTATCTATCTATCTATCTATCTATCTATCTATCTATCTATCTATCTATCTATCTATCTATCTATCTATCTATCTATCTATCTATCTATCTATCTATCTATCTATCTATCTATCTATCTATCTATCTATCTATCTATCTATCTATCTATCTATCTATCTATCTATCTATCTATCTCCATCCATCAATCCATCCATTCATCTCTGTCAGGGTGGGGAAAGAAAATAATTCACATATGATACATATTCTATCTTTTGCCAATTCACATCGATTCCCAAATGTCAGAAAGTGTTATTTCTTAAACTTCGCTGTACTAAAGTTATTGACACATTAGAGTGTTATCACAATAAGCCGCAAAAAAAAAAAAAAAAAAAAAAAGACTCAATGCGGTTCGTGCGCTGATGGACACAGTCGAAGTGCAAGCACAGATGCCGCTTCTCAGATTCATATGATCCCGAATTTAGTTCTTTCACAACTTATTGCGCTTGCATGGTCAAATACACACACAATTACACACACAAAATGAACAAAATTAAGTATTTACATAAACACAGTCTGTTATGTCCTATGTCCTATGTCCTAAATCGGATGTATAACAGTATATTAGATATGTGCATTTGTTCTTAAAAGGACAGCAGCATAATAAACTGCTGCCATCAGTTTCATTAATGTTAATAAAAACAAAAGATCAGAAGTCAAACATCACACCGATTTTGACTGAATCACTTTTGTATTTTTATTATGAATCAATTTATATTTAATTCATACAGACTATACAGTGTTTTATTTGTTACACTTTATTATTCAATTTCTGTAGTATTTCTTAAGACATGTTAAAAAAACTAAGCTACTGAACCTAAAAAAAAAAAAAAAAACATGTCAAAGCTGCATGATTGTAGGTATCATTCATTTCCATGGTGATGTGTCATTTCCATAAACTGTGGGCAAAAAATAACAAAAAAAAATACCTAGAAAGGATAAGGATTTGTTATAATGAGTATTAGTAATAATAATAATGATGCATGCAGCACTAACTAGATTTTATCAGCTCACGTCCACGCACCTCATTTACTTGAATTAGAATGATTACTAACTTGCGGGAACAGGTCTGATTTAAAAGACTTAAGAAATGGGCATGTAAAGCTATGGGAAAAAGTGGAAGTGTAGAGGGTGGGAAGATGAGAGAAAAAAACAAAACACAGACCTACAACACATTCATTATACAGATAAATTAATATAAAAATTTGAGTTTCTGAATTTCTACTAACTACTATGACTACTAACAACTTTCATGAAGAAATTTAAATACATTCTGATAAATTATTTAATGATGTTTGGTCCACATCATGGTCTTCTGTGTCATCAGATGTACCGCTGAATCAGTGTCATTTGCACATATATATTTCATTAGAAGAAGACATGATGAAATAAGTGTTTAATCCAGTGATTGGATTAAAAGAGTTCATTCTCCTGAATAATGCAGAGAAAAGCTCAGAAACTGATGACATAGATCGTACTCTCTAGCCACGGCAGCCAATGGCCACTCCGAATTAATGCATACTGTATACCTCACTTTTTGTGACATTGGTTCAGCTTTGCTTTTTAAACTGGAAGAACGAAATTGCTCTGAAAAAATTAAAAAATAAATAACAACCACATTTCCCTTAATAGTAAACATAATTAGTGCTATTGTTGTTTTCATTAATGTTTAACTTGTACATATCAACATCTCAGAAAATGTGTTTTAGGGTTTTATGACCCTTTAAATGCTTATGTGTGAATAATGTCTATTTTAAACCCAGACAACATGTTTTTGTGTCAATGCATTTGGCAGGTAGGGATTGAACTGGCTTCACTTTTTGTCTGCTATCTCGTCCCGCTGACCTCTAGTTCAAAAATGCGACTGTAATTCTTGGTGGGATTTATCCTGGGGTCTATTACACACAGTAATCTGTGTTTCCTGTATTCAAGCAGCGTGGCGGTGAAGCCCAAGTGTGTTTGTGGCTATTCTGCAGGACGAGCTCAAAGGTGCTTGCAAGAGCACAGAGGCAGATTGAAAAAGAGTCAGAGCTTCAATCAAACCGAAGGCCTTGGAGAAATCTATCCCTCCACCAAGGTCTCATTTATGCACAAGTGATGGATTTAACCGCAGTCTGGGGGGAGAGAGAGAGAGAGAGAGAGAGAGAAAAAAGAGAAGAAATTACATGCCCAGACCCTCATGTTTATTTGTAACACCTGCAAGCCATGCTCGTAAAATCAGATTTGCTCCTTTGTAATTTAGTGGCTAATGTTTTGTCATATGAACAACTTTGATTGAAATCATTTCATGTTAGCACCAGAAAAAGAGATATGCAAACGGACTGACCTGAGCCTATAGTACGGTCTGGCAAAACGGCCTCTGACAGATTAGACATTAACATTTGAAACGATTGAGGAGAATTCGCTCTTCACACTGGTCTCCTTTAGCTGAGACAATTACACAGTAGATTTCACAACGTGAGCACTGATCTCAGTGTGGCCGCTGCATAGTAATTTCATTTCCAATGAAACGATATTGATCTATTTGTCATTTCTGAAGAGCTCAAAACAGCCACAATCAAATACGTGAAAAGCATGGCAAGAGAGTAATGGAACAGACAATGTGCTTGCTGATTTAGATGCATATTGGTGTGTGGGCATGTGTGAGTCTGCTTGTGTGTATGCATATTTGTTTATATATGTGTTTGTTAAAAGACCATAGAGTGGGAAAAGAGAGGGAAATGGACACAGAGAGAGCAAACTTTGACCGGATTGCATGTCACAAACATCTGTCACACAAAAGGATTTGTTTGATTGGTTGGTCCTATATATCTCAGTCTGCTGTCAGCCACAGTAAATTTATACTCGGTCACATTGGTGATCTGGTAATCTGAAGCCTTGTCTGCCAGTGGGACAGTCGTATCTCATTCACTTCTGCCCTCGACAAGAAATTCCCTCCCGAATAATAATCTTTCATGTGGCTTGGTCAGAATAGGTCCTAAACTACTAATATTTGTCTTTACAGTTAATGCTTTTGAGGCTCTTTCACATGACTCCTGACAGGGCTTCAATGCACCTCTCGTTTTCATACATTCATGCTTCTTACACCACTTTGACCTCCACGTGAAAAGTAATGCAGACATTGTTAAAAATTAGTTAATTATATTTCTTTATATTTTGTTTTGCTTTAATTCTACTCCCTACATTCAAATTAGAATCGCAGTTCAGGAATTTAAAAAAAGGCATTCTCAATTAAATTCTGAGTGGTACGCAACTCTGTTACACCACCCGTGTATTGATACGTCATGCAAATTCCCTTGTCATCTCTGGCTGTGGTTCAAACGGTCAGCGGCAAACAAGGTCATAGTTAATACTGTCTGATCTCTGAGAGTCATGCTCTCATGCTTGGCAGTGGTAATGTTGTTGCTCGACACTCCATAGAGTTCAGTGCACATGACTCATGTGAAAGAGCCTTCAGTTTTGCAGAGCCCTGTAATTTGTGAGATTATCAGCAGGAAAATAATGGGAGTCATTACTGAGTATAAGCATACACTGTTGATTGTGGCTATGAAAAGGCAGGCTTTTGACACGGCTTTCATTTGCACTCTTCTGAGACAAATTATTTCATTGATAATACATCTTCATTCCATAGAGATGTGTGATCAGCCGTGAGAAAAACACCCAGCCAGGCACTGAACAGACAAACAGCGTTTGTAGGACGGGTGGGTTTTTTAAGGCTGTGTTTAGTAAGCAAGTGAGAGGCGATTCATGACGACTGCGCGTGTTTGTTGGTGTGAAATTACCCAGAACACATTTATTGGGGACAACAGGCTCGGATTAGAACCAAGCAGCTGAGTGCATGTGCAGTACATCTCTCTTTCTATTTTTCTTTTTCTCGCCTTGCTTTCTCTCTATCTCTGGCCCTCTTTCTTGTTCATCAAACTTCATCAAGCTCTTTGTGGATGGGATTAATCTTACACGGTTTGGAGCCTTACACTGTCATTAACACCAACTCACAAAAAGCTGTCTGCTTTTCCAGCTGAGCCAAGCCATCAAAATCCCCAGCCCTGGTCCAAGTATCCTGGGTGTCCTGATCAGTTTAGGATTAATAGAAATATTTTTAGTAATTACTCATTTTTGTCAATATCAGTTTTTCTAATGTGTGTCAATGGCATGAAATAACTTTTTATATTTGCTTTTCAGTGGTTCCTTTTAAAGGTGATGTCTCTCTCTCGATAAATGTGAGGTTTGCAGAGACTGGGGAAAAAACAATTCATCTTTATAAGGCATTACTGTGTGGCCTATTTCCTCACATCAGCTTCTAGTTTTGCAGCTGCAACACTATATATGTCCTACACTACTACACTACTGTCCTGTGGACTAAAAACATAATAACAACACAAGCTTGTAGGGAAGTTAGGGCCCTATGAAATCCGTTTGATTTTTTTCCATTTCAATTTTTTGGACTCCATTTTAATGGTTAAATTACATTTTTAGTAATTAAAAAGCATGTCTAATTAATTTAAATAATGAAACTTATACAATTTAACAACAATAAGTAAAAAAAAAGACATGTTTAGGGCCCTATGAAATAAGTTTTTTCCCATCCAATTCCATTTTATTTTTAGTTTTTTTAGTTGCTTTTTTTGTGTATTTTAGGCATAACATTATGACCACTGACAGGTGAAGTGAATAACACTGATTATCTCTTCATCACTGCACCTGTTAGTGGGTGGGATATATTAGGCAGCAAGTGAACATTTAGTCCTCAAAGTTGATGTGTTAGAAGCAGGAAAAATGGGCAAACGTAAGGATTTGAGCGAGTTTGAAAAGGGCCAAATTGTGATGGCTAGAGGACCTGGTCAGAGCATCTCCAAAACTGCAGCTCTTTTGGGGTGTTCCCGGTCTGCAGTGGTCAGTGTCTATCAAAAGTGGTACAAGGAAGGAACAGTGGTGAACCGGCGACAGGGTCATGGGTGGCCAAGGCTCATTGATGCACATGGAGAGCGAAGACTGGCCCGTGTGGTCCAATCAAACAGACGAGTTACTGTAGCTCAAATTGCTCAAGAAGTTAATGCTGGTTCTGACAGAAAGGTGTCAGAATACACAATGCTTCGCAGTTTATTGCGTATGGGGCTGCATTGCCGCAGACCAGTCAGGGTGCCCATGCTGACCCCTGTCCACCACCGAAAGCACGAACAGCGGGCACATGAGCATGAGAACTGGACCACGGAGCAATGGAAGAAGGTGGCCTGGTCTGATGAATCATGTTTTCATTAAAATTACTTGGATGGCCGGGTGCGTATGCATCGCTTACCTGAGGAACACATGGCACCAGGATGCATGGAGGCAGTGTGATGCTTTGGGCAATGTTCTGCTGGGAAATCTTGGGTCCTGCCATCCATGTGGATGTGTTGACATGTACCACCTACCTAAGCATTGTTGCAGACCATGTACACCCTTTCTTGGAAATGGTATTCCCTGGTGGCTGTGGCCTCTTTCAGCAGGATAATGCCTGCCACAAAGCACAAAATGGTTCAGGAATGGTTTGAGGAGCACAACAAGTTTGAGGTGATGACTTCCAAATTCCCCAGATCTCAATCCAGTCGAGCATCTGTGGGATGTGCTGAACAAACAAGTCAGATCCATGGAGGCCCCACTTTGAAACTTACAGGACTCAAAGGATCTGCTGCTAACATCTCGGTGGCAAATACCACAGCACATCTAGTGGAGTCCATGCCTCGACGGGTCAGGGTTGTTTTGGCAGCAAAAGGGGGACCAACACAATATTAGGACATAATGGTCATAATGTTATGCCTGATTGGTGTGTGTGTGTGAAAATCAACATCGATGAAAGACTATACAATTTGTTTGACAGAAGTAATTGCATACCTCCCCTTAACAAGCTTTGCAATATGTGGTATCATTCATTTTCAAACACTGAACATAATTTTCAGGACAAATTATGCACTAAAGCTTAATTCTTAAGGGTAGGGGTTTGTTTAAATCACTTAATCGCACATTGCAAGTATAAGCAATAGTAGTTTTGATGCTTGCTAGCTAAACATAGAGTGCTATAGACACCAATTAGGTATTCTCTTCATAGGAGGGCTTGTGCCTAAAGCACATGTTGAGATAGAACAGCAGGAACAGCTCTGCCTCTCGACTGGATGGTCTAGTGAGAGGCATGTGGACTCCAATGGTTGGTCTGATCATTCTCGAAGCTTACATGCACAGCTGTAGAGGACTGGCTGGAGAGCATGTTAATGCCACTTTGTCAAAATTAAGAGGTTAAATGGTTGTCAGGGCTTTGTTGTCACATTGCCTTGGAGGACAAGGCAAGAGGAAAAGCCTATTAACGGAAGCGCTCCCCGTGTACCTTTCTGCCATTGTGTCGCTCATTCTCCGCAGTCCCTTTCTCCACCTATCCTTTATCACTGTGCTCTTCCCTAGTGTCCAGGCCTGCGGATTCCCGCAGAGAGACAGACATCTCCCACTTAATCAGCTGCTGTGTTTCTTGTTCAGATAAATTGGAGCTTGTTCCTCTTGAGAGGTATTTCCTGGAGGACGCCACAGCCACCCGACAGTATCACAGCCCCACGAGCCCCTGCTTAGCACACGGCAGCATGTGGTGCAGTGGTACATACCAGTATGCTGATTAGTCTGACTGTTTGAGAGGGGGATGATACAGGGTGAACAAGGCCAGTTGACATGAGGGCACAAATAGTCTTCACACAAGCCAGCAGCACACTTATTTCAATGCCTTTTTCTGAATTTTAGATCCGTTGTATTTTTCACTTGCCAACTGTGGCTGTGACAAAAGTGCACCTCTGGGTGTCCTTACCTCAAGGTGCAGAACAAGGTAGTCTTTATGCAAAAGAATGACTTGAGGAGAGTGTATTATTCACAATTTGTCAGTCTGACCTTCATATTTTTTCTTTTTAATGAGCATTTTAACATGAATCCATGTCCATTTTTAGCTCTTCAGAGACTCCATTCTCTTGTTCTTTATTATCATGGATAGATGGAACTTAAAACAGGGAATAATCATAATCATAAATTATGTGCCAAACAAGACTGGTTTTACTGGTTGTCTGCACATGAGGGAACTTGACTTTAAATGGCTCTGTAAAAGATCTGAGTCTTTGGGCATTTAATGGCCAGTCCTTATCTAGATTCAGCCAACAGCTGGAGAATAGATTCGACCACTGTTTCATATCCATAATAATGCTGATGTTACACCACCAAGGCCAGTGCATTTGAAATATGAGTACTATTCATTTCATTTGCCTACACCAACCTATACCCCATATCTGCACACATGTGATAAATCTCATAAAAAACACTTTTGTTTGGGTTCTCATTTAATTGTTGTCGTCTTCTTATTTGCTTTGTCTTGTAGGAAAACCCCTATATGTGCAACAACGAGTGCGATGCAGCTACAGACGAGCTGGCCCACCCTCCTGAGCTCATGTTTGACTTTGAGGGCCTCAACCCCACCACCTTCTGGCAGTCCACCTCCTGGAAGAAATACCCTAAACCTCTGGCAGTCAACATAACCCTGTCTTGGAACAAGACCATTGAGCTGACCGACGACATTGTCATCACTTTTGAGTCAGGTCGGCCTGAGCAGATGGTTTTGGAGAAGTCTCTGGACTATGGTCGTAGCTGGCAGCCCTACCAGTTCTACGCTACTGACTGCCTTGACGCTTTCACTATGGAGCCCAAGACGGTGAGAGACATTACTCAGCACACATTGCTGGACATTATCTGCACCGAGGACTATTCCAGAGGTTACGTGTGGAAGAACGACAAGACTGTGCGTTTCGAAATCAAAGACCGCTTCGCACTGTTTGCCGGGCCCAAGCTGCACAATATGGCCTCACTGTATGGACAACTGGACACCACCAAGAACCTGAGAGACTTTTTCACCATTACTGACCTGCGCGTACGTCTGCTCAGGCCTGCCACAGGTGCCACCATGGTGGATGAGAACAACCTTTCCAGATACTTCTATGCCATCTCTGACATTAAAGTACATGGCAGGTAAGACATTTGGATTAGTTGGTGTTGCAGTCTAATTTTGGTTGGAGATTGTTGCCCTTGGCTCTTTTTCATTTTCCTAACAATCCGTTTCTCATTATGTAGTTCTGTGTATTGGGAGGCAGGGTATGTTTACTTTGCTTTATATTTTTAGGGGTTTGTTTTATGCTTGATTTTTATAAACATCTAGACAGAACTACAGGCACTTTTTCTGTCTTACAATTCTTTTTAACAATGCATTAAAAAAGATAAAATTTCTGGGGGAAACATTTAGTATAAGTGCAAATATGTACCTTGGGAATCAAGCATTGTTAACTACCATCCTCATTAACTCTTTCATTTCAGTGTGCACGAGAGCTTCCCTGGATTGTTCTTTATGTTTTGATAAACTCTTGCATCGTCAGGATTGCAGCATTCTGAAATATACTTTCTAACTTGACACTCTGTGATCAATCTCAAGACTGTGAAATTCACTGTTCTGACACCCGGGCTATAAACAGAAGTTCATTCTCTAATTATACATGTAGCAGGGGCCATAACCGCCTCCATCTCATCATCTCACCTTTATGTTTATTTCTTTCGGTCTTAACAAGGAGACTAGTTTAACAGCATCTATCCCTGTTTGTCCATTTCATTAGTATCTGAGGTCAAAAAAAAAAATGTATCTAATGTAGATGAAACTTTCTCAGGGCTTGACATTAAGCCTTGTCATGTGCTTGTCCTTCGACAAGTAAATCATTCATTCATGTGATTGTCCGTAATTTTGTTTTTGTATTGTTTTTTATATATTAAGCATATATTTTTTTAAATATATGCTTTATCTTTCATTTTAAATTCTTAAATGTGATCAATAGATTCAATTAGAATAATAAGACACTATAGGGCTGTTTAAATAATTTACACTGAAAAATGACAACTGCATTAAAAAATTTTATGAGATTGCTTTGAATATTTTTTGAATATACAAATAAGAAATGTTTGAAAGAATGATACTTTTAAGCATGAAAATAAACCGGCAGTAGGTTGTGACAGGTGACCGTCTTAATGAGTGAGTCATTCATTCAAACGATTAAAATAAATCAGTTTCACATTTTCAATCGTGATGGTATTCAGCACTCTTGGTCGTGTGATGTTGCTTAACTGTATCATATGTTAAATATGTAAAAACTCCACATTTTAGGTTAGGGTTATTTAACTGAGTTTCTTTGTACGAGCTGTGGTCATTTGTTGCAATTTCTCCTCATGAGGCTGTGCGAGCCTCAACAGCGCAACCTTGTTACCGTCATTACATTATATATTATATTATTATTAACTATCAATCGCCACTTACACTAAATGAATGCAGAATCATTCTCGCGTTTTGGCATTTTTTGTTATTGATATTTTAATCAGGATACTTGTCCGGTTGGGCAAGTAAAATTATCTTTCACTTCCCCCTTCAAAAAGTCTACTTGTCCCGGACAAGCGGACAAGCGTTAATGTCGAGCCCTTATTTTCTGGGGTTATTTTTAAGGATGCACCAGAAGTAATATCTCCCACACCAAATTAACTTGAAAATTCTAAATAAATATCAATAATATAATTATAATAACAATTATGCAATATTAATTTAATAATAATAATGATGCTGATGATGATCTGCTGAACAGTATTTACTGTTTATTTAGTAATCAGCCAGTTTTATTATAGGGAAATTAGACCACATAGCAAAAGAAAGTCTAATCAGCAAACTTCACTTCACAGTGTACAATGCTGTGTGTGAGTGTGTGGATGTTTTTAAACCTGTTATTGGGTGAATATGACAGTTGATCACAGAAGGCTGTACATTTTAAATCTCCCTCAAGGCTGTGTTCTCATTAATGGTGCACAGTGATGATCGTTGAGTGTCGTCTCTGACAGATATTTATGAGAGCAGTGACTTGTCGTTTTGTTTCTAAAAAGGTAATCCAGAGTTCAGCAGCATGCTTGTTGTGTGGGGTTTTTCTCCGAGCCTCCCTGTCATGGAGAATCATGATTCATCTCCCTCCACTAGCTCACAGGAAGCATACGCTCCTTCATCCCCTGAAATGTGTTTCTGCCTCACAGTGCATGAGCCACTAGAGTCTGGCAGGAGGTGGATGACCCCAAGCACAGAAATTCCTGATCTCAGAAGAGATTCAGTCTATATCGGTATGAAACAAAGGAGCCAAGATGCAGCCCTGGAACGGAGAGCTAAGTAGGTCAGCAAAATGAAAGAGAAAAGAAGAGAATATACACTTTAGACCTTTATGTTTGTTGTATAGAGCCCCCGTTATTAATAATAATAATGATTTAATATAATATTTAATTATGAAGGTCATGTATGCAAGTTTTGGAAGAGCAGATTGATATCTAATATTAGAAATAAAAATGGAGACATCTTGCTTGTGTCAGAAAAATGAGGTTGTCCTTTTTACATCTGAAGAGACTTTAATGCTGAAAGCCCTGATGTGAACCTTATTAGATTATGGACTATATTCTGACTGGAATACTAGCTTTCTACAGTTCCTTATATTTTAAAATATATTATATACTATTATAATCTATATTTATACATATAAGGATAATTAAAATATTAATGACATTTTTTTTTTTTTTTTTTTATATTATATTATATTCTATATCTTTTTATTTTTATCATTACATTTTTGTGGCTGATATTACTTCTGGTTCATCCATCACACTGGAAATGGTTCAAGTCAAGCACATTGCATTATGAGATATGTTATTTCATGTAGTAAGCATTTCAGTGTATACATACGATGTACAGTACTACAGCAATAGTAAATAGTCTCTTTCTCTCCCTCTCAGTCTGAAAACTACACAACACTTATTTCTCACTTTCTTTACTTCTGTCCTTCCATGTCTTTCTTTTTTTCCCGTTTACTCCATCCTTCATTCCCCCCTCCATCTGTGTTTGATCAATAGAGTGTAATTAAAGGAGGGATGAAGCAGGCTCCTGGAGGAACAGCTTGAGTCTGACTCTGTCTCCTCTGACACACTGCTGGCCCTCACTCATTCTGATGTATAATGTATGCATTATACATCAGCCTTCTCTCTCGCTCAACCATAGTCTCTGCAGGAGAACTGAAGACTCCTACTGTTCCTTGTTAGCGTGCAATGAAGACAAAGAGGGGTGTAAATGTCTCATTGAACAGCCATGTCTAAAAGACAATCTCTACATTTTTTAATTTTGAAACATGATAAACAGTTGGGACAGAAACTGAATTAGCAGATCTTACAGATCAGCATTAACTTTTAATGAAGTGTTTTGAGTAGTTTGCGGTTGGATGGGTCGTTTCGTGCGTTGAGAAGGTCTTTGTCAGTGCCACTTTTTTCAGCAGACCAGTACAGGCTTATGACTGGTTGACATTTCCCTATTAAATAAAACAGGGAGGCTATATATATATAAAAGATGAATGCATTAGTCATGTTAAAGAATGTTAAACTCCATTTCAAATGCCTGTATGTTATCTGTGCAAAACGTTGCATATTTAGTTAGGCCTGGATACAGTTGTCTCCCCTGGGGATCGATGATACGGTGATTGATCGCTTAATTGCGGTCCTCCTTGGCTGCTCGGATGGGCAGTCGTTTGCTGAGAAGTCAATGTGTTTTTCTCTTTTTCTTTTTTTCCAGTCTGCTTGGGCCGTGCTGAGGCCAGGAACCGGAGGACAGATAATCTATTTGTGCTAATTTCAAGATTCACCCCACACCCCCCGCCCCTTCCAGAATAAGTCATTCCACTCTGTATCTTCCTCTTGCCATCTCATGTGCTGCGCTCTGCACTTCAGCTCTTCCACATCAGCACATTTCATTGGTCCGGTCATCTGATGTTTCAGCAGTCTTCTGTTCCTCATGCTCTTTCACCACAAAACTTAATCTAATCATGTTATAACCTCCCGGCCTCAAATGATTGCAATCCGATTTGCATTTCTGTGATTTTATTTAAAGCGTTTGATTTTGTGCTATTGTTACAGAGATGGAAGAATTCCATTGCAACTTTTTTATATTGGTTGATATGGACACCGATTTAGATATATTCCATTTGACCTCTTAAAACCATTGACAGATCAGGAAGCTGCTGCCCAGGCAGTTAATCTGAGACTGTGCGTGCGTGTGCGTGTGTGTGTGTGTGTGTGTGTGTGTGTGTGTGTGTGTGTGTGTGTGTGTGTGTGTGTGTTTCTACTGTGAGAGATCCAAATGATGAAGTGTAATTACACACCCAATTGATTCTGGCACCTCATTCATCATCCAGTCATCATGCTATTCACAAACACCGTTTCTAGGCGTCAACTCAGCTAAGAAAACAATTTAATGTGTAAAAATACACACTTGACCCTCCAGATACATAGCTGTTGTCACTGCATCACTTGAGCTAACTCAAGGAATTTCTAGCTCTTTTTCACAGCCTGAATCAGTCGTCTCTCTCTCAGTTTAACTTGCTTTCTTGTGTTCCCTCTCACTCATAAGAGTGCATTAGCTGACTTCTCCTTTCAACGATTTGAGAATTAAACCAAATGCAGGTGAAGGATTAATTCTCGCAATTCCTCAGAGTAACTCTGCTCTCCCTATGATTGATGAAAGCATTTAGTTGTTCTGCTCTCTGCATTTGATTATCTGTGTCCACATCTTCCTAAATCCTGACCTTGATTCTGGTCCATCTTCTGAAGGCCACTGCCCTTTCTCAGCAGTCCTCATATACGATTTCTAAAGGCTTTTAAAGCAGGTGCTTGTTAGAACCAAGAATTTGATTAATATTAATATTTATATAAATTGATTTTTAGTTTTCCAGAAATTGTTTGGCATTTAAAATATGGCATTAAAAAAAAAAAAAAATGTAGATTATAATAAACTATTCAATATGCACCATTGTTTTACATTGCATGTCTTTTTATCATGCTATAATAATCATTTGTATTTATTTATTTATTTGTAGTAGTGTTAGTATTTGTATAGCATCTTTCATAGCAGCAGAAAGTACTTCACGTCAAAATATAAAAATATATATAAAAAAAAAATGTTTCTTGCACAAACTTAATAGTATCTCTGTTGTTCTTGAGGAGGCAGTTGTATATCTCAGAATGAATGAACAGCAGACAGGTAGCATCACTCAAGGAAATGGAAGGTGACACCTGGCTTGTCAGCCCTGTTTCCATTAGACCTGCAGAAGCTCATTTAAAGCATCTTAACAAGTCGCAAACAGAAACACTGACACTCCTGCAGTCCAGAGAATCTCTCAGTTCATTTGTTTTGCTTTTGTATCTTTCCACCCTGTCTCTACCTGACCTGTGCACTCTCTTTAACTTATTTACGGATAACAGATCTGCTTGTTGGTGTTTCACAGCCTGTGGTTTTCACCGGCTTTCATACAGAGAGTTTCACATATTGCCCAGCACTTCCTGTCTGAGCACATGGGGCTCACTGTTCTGTCTCTCTTCACCATCGCCTCCCCATAATAAGATACTCACTGCTTTGAGAGTTCCCCAAGCGGTGCACCTGCAGACCGTAGAGGTGGAAAAAATGAGGGAGAGAAGAGGAGAAGGGTTGTGCGGCAAAACAGAGGCAGAATGCGCCGTATCTGGGTAGCCCAGCTGCCAGGTCCCAGATGTGTGCGTGTGTGCATGTGTGTGTGTCGTGCTGGGCTGATGCGTGACTGCCATGCTTGGTCAGAATTGAAAGGGGGCGGGCTAATCTCTCTCTGTTCCATGTGAATCGTTCTGCAGTTCACATGTTTAATTAGCTCCTGTTTAAAAAACGCTGGTGTGTTCTTTGTTTGTTGGGCCAATTGATTTTATGAATTATGAAGGAGCAATTTATCATGGCAAACTAAATGCAGGCATCACTTTGGATGAACTGTCCATCAAATATCACATTTTGTGGTGATATTTAAGGGCTTAAGAGAGCGAGCATCTGTCATATGTTCATTTTTATATTAAGTGCATATTATGGACATCACTAAAATTTCAGTAGTTAATACCAATACCATTGAAACTGACCTTGAAAATCAACCTAATATTTAATTTGATTTATATGAATCTATTAATACAGTAACAAATAAATTAAATAATATTTTAAGTTGTTTTTTTTCTCCCAACATTTGACCAACAAGCAAAGGCAAATACTCATGGGTGTCGGAAAGGAGCCTGTCAGTCACACAGTATATGGAGTCAGTACTCCTGATACTGGACATATTGTTATTTATTTAATTTTATGTTATATATATATATATATATAATTTTATTTCAGGGCTCTGAACCGGTTCAAGGAATGAAAACAAAAATGAAATCAAGTTTAATCATTCTGAACAGAAACACTTATTTGAAATTTAGATGTTGCTCAATCAGGAAATAAAATACACGCATCATAACTTAATCAGACAAATAAAGCTGACTGCTGTTTTTATGAGAAGATACATGGCAAACTTTGAATTTTAATACAATATAGTAACAGAGGCTTGTATTAATATTTATTGTATAAGCTATTTGACTCAATTTCTGCAGCTAAACTAACAGCTAAACACTAAATATAAATACAAAATAGGTTTATTTAAAAAGCACACACATTGTGTAATTATATTGGGATATTTTAATTTATACTTGTAAGTACCGAATGACATTTATAATCAACATTCCTCTTTTTTTTCATTGCATATGTCACAGTGAATTCTGGTGACTGCCATATATTTGAAGTGCAGACTGAATGTTCAGTAAAATCAAGGTATCTTAAAAGGCAGCATTGGTGTTGAGAGAGATGTCTTAAAATACTGCCTTAAACTACTATATAGGCAAGTAGCTCTCACTATGTTTTGGTACAGAGCTGATGTAATTAAATAATATGAAAATTACATGTTGCTTTGAGATCGGTAGATTCCTTGATATATATATATATATATATACAGCATACTAATACTGTGTTTGACCCCTTTTCGCCTTCAGAACTGCCTTAATTCTATGTGGCATTGATTCAACAAGGTGCATTCTTTAGAAATGTTGGCCCATATTGATAGGATAGCATCTTGCAGTTGATGGAGATTTGTGGGATGCACATCCAGGGCATGAAGCTCCTGTTCCACCACATCCCAAAGATGCTCTATTGGGTTGAGATCTGGTGACTGTGGGGGCCATTTTAGTACAGTGAACTCATTGTCATGTTCAGGAAACCAATTTGAAATGATTCGAGCTTTGTGACATGGTGCATTATCCTGCTGGAAGTAGCCATCAGAGAATGGGTACATGGTGGTCATAAAGGGATGGACATGGTCAGAAACAATGCTCAGGTAGGCCGTGGCATTTAAACGATGCCCAATTGGCACTAAGGGGCCTAAAGTGTGCCAAAAAAACATCCCCCACACCATTACACCACCACCACCAGCCTGCACAGTGGTAACAAGGCATGATGGATCCATGTTCTCATTCTGTTTATGCCAAATTCTGACTCTACCATCTAAATGTCTCAACAGAAATCGAGACTCATCAGACCAGGCAACATTTTTCCAGTCTTCAACTGTCCAATTTTGGTGAGCTCGTGCAAATTGTAGCCTCTTTTTCCTATTTGTAGTGGAGATGAGTGGTACCTGGTGGGGTCTTCTGCTGTTGTAGCCCATCCGCCTCAAGGTTGTGCGTGTTGTGGCTTCACAAATGCTTTGCTGCATACCTCGGTTGTAACGAGTGGTTATTTCAGTCAAAGTTGCTCTTCTATCAGCTTGAATCAGTCGGCCCATTCTTCTCTGACCTCTAGCATCAACATGGCCTTTTCGCCCACAGGACTGCCGCATACTGGATGTTTTTCCCTTTTCACACCATTCTTTGTAAACACTAGAAATGGTTGTGTGTGTGAAAATCCCAGTAACTGAGCAGATTGTGAAATACTCAGACCGGCCCGTCTGGCACCAACAACCATGCCACGCTCAAAATTGCTTTCCCATTCTGACATTCAGTTTGGAGTTCAGGAGATTGTCTTGACCAGGACCACACTCCTAAATGCATTGAAGCAATTGCCTTGTGATTGGTTGATTAGATAATTGCATTAATGAGAAATTGAACAGGTGTTCCTAATAATCCTTTAGGTGAGTGTATATATATATATATATATATATATAGACGGTTTCATCGGACGCATGTGCGTGGCCACGGTTACACGTCTGGCCCGAAGTTAACTTCCGGTCTGTGTTTGTTTATCAATCTGGCTAGTGGCTAGTATGGCGCACTACTCAGTAGAAACACGTTTTTGACGTACTATTCTTGGATATAAATTATATAAATATTAACGATCCAGTAGAGAGCATATGACACCAGCGCAAAAACAGTGCATGTGTCACCAAAAAGCCTTGAAAGCGTCATAAATATCCAGTCTGACTGCATACAAGAGCAGCGTCTCATGTCATTTGGACTGTATGTCTAATGTAATTTACTTGTTATTTATTTGCTTGTTATCAGAAATAATCTACTCTAGAGGTAACTTATTCTGGCTGCGTTTACACTTGGCATTAACATGCGATCATGTCAATCAGGACAGCGCACATTTGTTCACAAGATTAAGTGGTTGCCATCTGGATAACTGATCAGATTTGCGTTTCAAAATATTTAAATTGGATATGTAATGGGCCTTTATCACGGAGTGTAAAACAACTTTCGCCTTATCCTCTATTACTGGCAGTGCCCATAGAGCACAGGGTTTTTGTGATGCATTCATATACAATCAATCTCAAATAGGGTACTTTATCTACAAGTTTAAGTTTCATAACATTATGAAACAAAGAAACACGTTATTCAGACGCATTTCATGATTGAAAGGCGAGCGCACAAGCATTTATATAGGCTACTGTACAGAGAACGGCATTACACAGTCCTTAATCATGTCGATCCAAACCCATAAGACCTTTGTTCATCTTCAGAACACAATTTAAGATATTTTTCTTCTTTCTTCTTTTGGTCTTACGGGCTGGGATCGACATGATGGTGAGTAATTAATAACAATTTTCAGTTTTGGGTGAACTAACCCTTTAAGGGGGGCGTTTCCCCCACTCTATATTGCAGACAAAAATGAGAGATTATTTGTAATAAACATGCTGAAACAATAAAAACAGATAAATGAAGTTAATTTTGCACAATTAAAATGAAAAATAACGCATAAGAGCAGCCTCTGTTGTTATTGATTCTTTGCGGACGTCTACCAGAAGTTAAGTTTGGGCCACAAATTCTTATATTTGTGTATGTGTTAAATTCTTATATTTGTGTTGTGTATATATTTGTGTATGTGTTTATTGTAAGTCTGTCAGTGTTGCTTTCTCCTTCACTTGTTTCACAGAAGGTGAAGTTTTAGTTGATGCTCGAATAAACACACAGACCACTGATTTAAAATATGTATTTGAAAGTCCATCAAAAAGAAACCAAGCTCATGAGACTGAATGTTCTCCTCATTAAATTTGAAAAAGAAAAAAAAATCTACCCAACATTTCAAGATTGCATTTGTCAGACCTGCAACCAGCAAGCCTAGTAAACATGCTGATAATTATTTCACCTGTTTGGCATTAAGTAAGAAGAACAGCTGAACCACTCCGACTTATCAATAATGTAGCAGTCATCCAGAGACTGGGAAATGCATTCACTTCTCCGTGAAGAGAATGTTGTTCTTTTGGGACTCTGCTGACTGACTGAGAACTGTGTTAATGATAACATGCTGAACGTTTGGATGCCTCTAGACACCCTTACTGATTACCAGCGACTGCCTGATCCAGCACATTCAGTCAGAGGAGAGACAGACCATAGCCTAGAGGGTGTTTGCAAACCAGTCTGCCTGTATTATGAACTCTTTGACCCTTCTTAAACAATATTACTCTTTATTTTAAAGAAGGCCAAATTAGTCCAAATTAAGAGCTCCAACCCATGTTTAGTGTGCAAATTGAACAAAGAAAAGGTCTGTGCATTGACTTTTACCTGAACTTTAAATGGGACTCATGCGCTTGAGATGTGTGTATCAGCTCTAATGTCACCAGAATCCACTGTTAAAAATAAATCATCCACCCGCCAACCATAGAAATGTTTTAATATTATCCGATTTAGATATCTCCACCTAATCATCACAATACAATTATTTAAATTTTTATGTTTTTAATTTATGTTAAGCTTGTGTATGTTTTTAGTTAAAGCTGTAAAGTTACAAAGCAATATCTCATGCAGGGTTTTTCATCTATGTTTTATATGATGACCACTAGGAGGTGTTCTAGGCATATGTTTTCCTTGATTGGTTTTCCCTGAAGAGATCTTTTGAGTCCTGTAAGTTGCGAGGTGGGGCTTCCATGGATCGGTCTTGATTGTTCAGAACACAGATGGTCGATTGGATTGAGATCTGGGGAATTTGGAGGCCAAGTCAACACCTCAAACTAATTGTTGTGCTCCTCAAACCATTCCTGCACCTTTTTTGCTTTGTGGCAGGGTGCATTATCCTGCTGAAAAAGAAGACAGCCACCAGGAAATACCATTTCCAAGAAAGGGTGTCCATGGTCTGCAACAATGCTTAGGTAGTTGGTCCATGTCAAAGTAACATCCACTTGGATGGCATGACCCAAGGTTTCCCAGCAGAACATTGCCCAAAGCGTCACACTACCTCTGCTGGCTTGCCTTCTTCCCATAGTGCATCCTGGTGCCATGTGTTCCCCAGGTGACACACATGCGCCCATCACATCCATGTGATGCAAAAGAAAACATGATTCATCAGACCAGGCCACCTTCTTCCATTGCTCCGTGGTCCAGTTCTCATGCTCACGTGCCCACTGTTGGACAGGGGTCAGCATGGGCACCCTTGACTGGTCTGCGGCTATGCTGCCACATACACATCAAACTGCGATGCACTGTGTATTCTGACACTTTTCTATCAGAACCAGCATTAACTTCTTGAGCAATTTGAGCTACAGTAGCTCGTCTGTTTGATCAGACCACACGGGCCAGCCTTCACTCTCCACATGCATCAATGAGCCTTGGCCACCAATGACCCTGTCACCGGTTCACCACTGTTCCTTCCTTGGATCACTTTTGATAGATACTGACCACTGCAGACCGGGAACACCCCACAAGAGCTGCAGTTTTGGAGATGCTCTGACCCAGTCGTCTAGCCATCACAATTTGGCCCTTGTCAAACTCGCTCAAATCCCACTCAGATTCCATATATAGTATATCAAATTATTTTTTCTTGTTTTGTTGAAAATAAAATTAAGAATTAAGTGAGTTTTTGCTTAAAACAAGATTATTTTTCTTACCCCATTGGCAGATAATTTTGCTTGTTTTAAGCAAAAACTCACTTAATTCTTAATTTTATTTTCAACAAAACAAGAAAAAATATCTTATGTAATTTTTCTTATCTAGTAAATGAATCTTAATTTAAGATTTAAAAAAAAAAATTATATTTGGACTGAAAACAAGAAAAAATACTAAATAAGAAGAGCATTTTTTGAAGCGTAGTCAAATCTTTTGATAATTTAAAATATAATTTTGTAATGTGCCTTTGTTGACTACATTCTAAATAAACTACAACAAAATATATTTCCTTTGTCCTTTTGCTTAGCTCCATCTCAGTCACATACCTGAAGCTCATTCATTATGCAGCTCATTATGCGTTCCTTTGTGTCTCAGGTGTGATTCACAGCATTATCATGAGCGTTCACGCCTCTTCGCATATGGCCTTTGTAAAGAAATAGTGTCTTACGAAATTTAAATCAATGTATTGTTTTTATGTGAATTAGCAGGCTCAATGATTCTCACATCAGTTTGAAGCAAAAACTCTAGGCAACATCACCCATTAGTCTAAAGTCTTGTGGACACATATCTATTGTGTTTTGAGGCCTTATTTTTAAAACAAATTGTTTTATTGGTTTTGTTATTTCAAAAACCATGCATAAACATTATTCTCTCAAAAATACAAGCATGTACATACATGTTGCTTACATATTATGGTAGCCCAGTTTGTGCTGAATACAGTGTAATTACACTTTTGCCATTAATGTGTTTATAAGCAACTGAAAATAGCACAAATGTCAGAGCATGTCAAAAATTCTAAAGGGCCCCAAAACAGCTCAGACTCCAGTGGGTTAAAAGCGTCAAATATTAAAATTAATTTAAAAGGAAGATTCAAGATTCAAGAGTTTTATTTGTCACTTACACAGTTATATACAGAATATACAACCGGCAGTGAAATGTAAACAGGTCCGCTCCATGGACAGTGCAAATTCACAGTTAAAAACACAAGGAAATTATAATAGAAATAGGATAAAAAGTACTAAATATATATATATATATATATATATATATATATATATATATATATATATCTCTGTAGAATTATAAATAATCAAGTCAAGTAGGAGAAAAAGTAAAAAAATAAGAATAAAGAAGTGGAATAAAATAAGTGAGGTAAACTGTGCAGTGAGTAAAACTGTAGACTTATAAATATGTGGTTAACAAATGTATAAGAGTATAATGTGCAAACAGGTTTATAACAGGTTGTTACACCGTAACAACGAGAACAGAAAGTGCAGTGCAATGTCAGTATATCGATGTTTATCCAGAAGTGAAGTCACGTGATGTTAAGTGACTGAGTTCAGGAGTCTGATGGCCTGGGGGAAGAAGCTCCTCCTGAGTCTCTCAGTTTTGGCCATCAGGCTTCGGAAGCGCTTACCAGATGGCAGCAGCGTGAAATGAGGGTTTGCAGGGTGATTAGAGTCCTTGATGATCTTAGTAGCTCTACCTTTGCAGCGTTTGGTGTAGACGTCCAGCAGAGACGGGAGAGCTGACCCTGAGATACGCTCGGATAAGCACACGACTCTTTGCAGGGCTTTGCGGTCATGACTGGTCCTGTTCCCATACCACGCTGTGATGCACTGAGTTAATACACTTTCTATCGCCCCTAAATAGAAAGTTTTCAGGATAGCTGGTGAAACCCTGAATTTCCTCAGCTGGCGCAGGTGGTACAGTGTCTGAATGTGAGCAGTCCAGATCAGGTCCTCGGAGATGTTTACACCCAGGTACTTGAAGCTGCTCACTCTCTCTACTGGTGACCCGCTGATCATGAGGAGGGAGTATGTCCGTTGCTGTCTCTTCCTGAAGTCCACAATCATTTATTTGGTCTTGCCAACATTCAGAGAGAGACAGCTGTCCTGGCACCATGATGTTAGATGCTCCACCTCGTCCAAGTATGCCGTCTCATTGTTGTTGGAAATGAGGCCCAGGACAACAGTATCATCAGCAAATTTGATGATAGAGGTGGAGCTGTGTGTGGACAAACAGTCATGTGTGTAGAGAGAGTAGAGCAGGGGACTCAGGACACAGCCCTGTGGAGCTCCCACACTCAGGGTGATGGAGGTGGAGGTGGACCGGCCTACTCTCACCACCTGAGGTCTGCCAGTGAGGAAGTCCTCAATCCAGTGGCAGAGAGAAGGATTCAGGCCGAGATCCAGGAGTTTGGAGGTTAGCTTGTTGGGAACTATGGTGTTAAAGGCTGAGCTATAGTCAATGAATAGCAGCCTTACGTAGTTCCCACTTTTGCTGTCGATGTGAGTGAGGGAGGAGTGGAGGACATGAGAGATGGCATCTTCAGTCGATCTATTGGGACGATAGGCAAACTGAAGAGGGTCCAAAGTGTCAGGAATGTAGGCGCAAATGGTGTTTTTAATGAGTCTCTCAAAGACCTTCATGACTATAGACGTGAGAGCCACTGGATGATAGTCATTTAGGCAAGAGGGTTTACTGTTCTTAGGGACAGGGATGATGGTGGATTTTTTGAAGGAGGTGGGGACCACAGATGTAGCAAGGGACTCATTGAAGATAGATGTAAACAACCCGGCGAGCTGATCAGCACAGGACCGCAGAACACGACCTGAAATACCATCTGGCCCAGCAGCTTTCCTGACGTCCACACGCTTGAGTGCTCTCCGAACTTCATCCTCCGAGATGATCACGTGATTGTTGCTGCGCTGAGTAATTCCCTCTGACGCGCCACTTGGCGGAGTCGCGTTGCCGCGGTTACAGTCAAAGCGAGCGTAGAAAGAGTTTAACTCATTCACAAGCGACGGATCAGCGCTCACCTCTGCAGAGGATTTAGATCCAAAAGAGCAGATGGACCTCAGACCTTGCCACATGCGCCGGGAGTCGTTGAGTTGGAAATGAGACTCCACTCGGTCTTTATAATGGAGTTTTGCAGCTTTAACTGCGCGCCGCAGAGCATAGCAGGACGATCTGTATTCAGTCATATTCCCCGTTAGGAGACCGGCGTTGTGAGCGGCAGTGCGTGCGTTCACTGCAGCGCGGATTGAATTGTCCACCCACGCTTTCTGATTTGAGAAGGACGTTATTGTTATTGTTTGCGTGGCTTGCTCTGTAAGCGTGTTGATGAAGCAAAGCGCCACATCTGTGAACTCGCTTACGTCAGCTGAACTCACTCAGAACATGTCCCAATCCACATCATCCAGAGCTGCCTGTAGCGCGGTCTCTGAGTGGGGCGACCAGCGCTTAACTTCCCGCCTCACCGGGGGTTCCTGAACGAGCCTTTGTCTGTATTCAGGTGTGAGGAAAATGGCGGCATGATCCGATTTGCCAAAGGCTGGTAGTGACCGCGCTTTATAGGCGTTCTTAAGCGGAGTAGCAATGATCCAGTGTGTTTGCTCCACGTGTAGGACAGGAGGCGTGCTGGTGAAAGTTTGGCAAGACTTTCTTTAGGTTTGCTTTGTTCAAATCGCCCGCGACAATGTACGCCACGTCGGGGTGTTTGTTTATGACGCCGCTGGCAACATCATGAAGGCCAGATAAAGCCAGCGCTGTGTCTGCCTGTGGTGGAATGTAAACAGCGGTCGCGACGACCGCAGAAAACTCCCTCGGCAGATAGAATGGGCGGCAAATGATTGTTAAATGTTCCAGATGAGGCGAGCAGGATCGCGAGAGAATGGTGATGTTCCTGGGGTCGCACCATTTCTTGTTGACCATGAAGCATACTCCACCGCCTTTGGATTTACCGGCCTCGGCTGTTCTGTCCATCCGAAAAACAGAGAAGTTCTCAGACGGCGTCACAGCTGTGTCCGGGCGTGAGCCATGTTTCGGACAAACAAAAGATGTTACAGTCTCTCATGTCCCGTTGAAAACTTATCCTGGCTCTAAGATCGTCCATCTTATTCTCCAAGGATTGAACATTTGCTAGAAGAATGCTCGGGAGAGGAGGGCTGAATGCCCTTTTCCTCAGTCTGTTGCGTATCCCAGCGCGTTTCCCGTGGTGTTTCTTGATTCTTCGCCGTTGACCCGTCTGTCCATTGTTCAACTCGGCGTTCCGAAGGATCTCAGATGGCCACAGAGGATCGGCGAAAGTGTCCTGAAACAGTCCAGTGTAGAGGTAACCAATGTCCAAAAGAGTTTTGCTGTCATAGCAGATCAATGCAGTTGATAAGTTTGTAAAAATTGAGAGTAAAAGAAAGTAAAATAGTAAATAAAAGCACAGTCTTCGCGGAGCGACCTGAACGGCGACCGAACCCGGGGGCGCCATTTTGTATCAATGCTGAAAGGTGCTGTATATTACAGCTTTCCCCTTCAATTTTCAGATCAGAGGCCCACTGTGTTTACAAAGCACAAATGTTGCACATATCGACTTTGAAATCAGTAATTTCATGTGCACCTTAAATGCAGCCAATGTGACCAGTGATTTGTGTATTTTGTGAAAGTGCCTTGGCAATTAGCGAATATTTCTTGAGTGTCAGTGTGCACGTGTGCCTGAATCACTGTTTAAAAGATGAACATTTCTCTCACACTGTCACAAAGACTCCTTCCTCTTAAACAGAGCTGATTTGCATTCCACTCACTCATACCGTCTCTGTCTGTGTCCCTCTCTTTATCTCTCTCTGACCTGATCACTCACAGATGGCACAGCCCTTATTCTGTTCCTCCTCTTTTTCAGAGCGTTCAGCAAAGGAACGTGTGCAATCTCTACACAAATGGATTAATTATGTGTTTCAGGGTAGAAAACCTCAGTGAATATTGTATACAAACACAGTGTCAAAAATCAACACATGCAGACAGATGTCCCTTGCCACAGACATGCGCAAATTCACATGCACATAAACACATACATGCACGCACATGTATACATAGCTTAGCACCATAAGCAGGGCTGATACTGAGGTGATGGGAGGATTTTTACAGCACAAAGCCATAGTGTTACCCCGGGAAGGCTGATCCCATTTAGAGGTTCCAGCAAAATCCCTATCCCATTCAAAGCCATTGACTGGAATAAAGCTATTAGCCTCCCTCCAGATTAGCACTGTAACGGAATAATTATTATGTTAATGTGTCAAAATCAGGGTTAACTTTATGTCATTCCTTCTGAGAAGGAAAGTTTTGGACATTTTAAGTCACTGTCTTGCTTCATGCAAAGTTCATCCTAAATGTTAAGGCATACGATTACATCCTTTGGGCCTTATTCGTGAAACACAAGCAGAATACATTTTTGTGTAAATCAGTCGTAAAGCCGTTCTGAGAACTTCTGACATAATTTTCCAATTCATGCCAGTGTGCGTATTTTCAAAATGTTAGCTGGTATGAAAAACTATTTGTCTGCAAGCTTAACACTTTCATTGAAGGATTTTAGTTTTCTTTTCTTTTGAGGTTTAAGAATTGTCCATTTTACTTGTAAAATACACAGTATTTACTGACTTATGAAAGTTACATGAATGAGGCCCACTGCATTCACAAAGACTGCAAAAGTAGTAATTATAGTAATTATAAAAATATGATGGCCTACTCTGCATTCATAGGCATGACTAGGGCTGGGTAAAAAATATTGATTTCTCGATTTTAATCGATTCTCATTTTTATGAACTGATATCGATTCTTAAATCCTAGAATTTTATTAGTTTATCCTGTTTTCAGTTGATGAATGCACAGAACAGAACACAATGCACTCATTTCTTTCATGAAGTTTATAGTTTCACTTCACACTCATTATTGCATAGTGATTTTAGAGGTTGTATATTGCGCTTTCCCCTGGCTCACCTGTTATCCAGCAAACACAAGGAGTGACTGTGTCAGCAAAATATTTTTTCTGTTATTTGGAAGAATTACTCGTTTTGAAGCGATTATCTGTGCCTTTCCAAATAAGGCTTTGAGCACATCCCTAGGCATGACCTATTTAATTAGTGGGTGGGGATCACTCATAATACAACTGTTGATGGATAGCTATGAATAATCCCCTCATTGACCTCAACTTCACTCAATATCTCTGCCTCTGATAACCCCACCTTCTCTCCCCACCCCAAACCTTCTGACACACCCACCTACACATACACACAACAAGTGCTTAGATCACTGTGATGTTTCTTTCAATCATTATGGGTGAGAAGCTTTTAAATGTGTTTTGAACATCTTTTATGTCTCAAGGTGCTTAAGTTAAAAATGTATGAGGTGCTTACATCTAATATTTTTCTCTCACTCTGGGCTGATGCCTGTTGTATGGGACAGATGAAGACGCAAAGAGCTGTAGGATTCCAATTGCGAACTGCCCTCTGACCCCAGGCACATCTGTGCGGTTCAGGCCGCGTCTGATGATGGATTAAGAGTCTTTAATCAGAGCGTCTGGGGAGAACTTGGCAATCTGAGCCAGGCCAATTCACCAGCCCCATATAGCCATGCATCATTACAACACAGATATCCTCCGACCTCCCCTTACCCGCCTCCCTCAGACACGACACATTAAGATTTAAATACATCCCTCATCCTCCACACTACACATTCAGCAATCGAAGAAGGTCACAAACCCTTGTTTTTTCCAGAATGATAATACCAAAACACAAGCTGTTTGCTGCAGTGGTGTGAAAGGGACAGGAAACAAGACAACAGATTGGCTGTGTAAAGCCAGATTCGTGAGTTTTGTTTAAAACAAATTCCCTCAGCGACACTCCATCAGAGAGAGCCATGTCATCTGTATGGTCATGGCAGGCGTGTGGTGAGCTCGGCTGTCAGGCTTATAAGGGCTTGCGCTGTGAGATTCTTTGTAAACCAGAGTGGGGCTGTATAGATGAATAGGAATTTCTTTCTCTTTTTCTTTGCATTATACAACAATTTCAATGTCCTTTTTCAGTTTTACCCTTCGTACACTGCATAATTGAACTGAGAATGACTTTTAGACTTTAATTTTTCTGAATTGGTAGCAAAATAAATTCAAATTTGACATTTGACAGATACTACATTTTAGCTTCTCAATCTTATTCTAGGATTGAAGGTGCTAGAATGAAATGAAACACACTTAGGTGCCTGTAAAGGTACACTCAAGGAGAAAGAAAGGAATATTCTTGCTTAATTTTAGCAGAATCTCCTTGACATTTATCTCACAACCCTCCCCAGACTGTGCCTTTATTATCACCAGTACAATACGCACGTTTCATTCAGCCTATTCAGATCTATCATTTTTATTAAACTTGTTTCTTTAGATCCTTTCTTCAGAGATATTTGTCATATCTCATGCATGTTTTACATGAGAAATACTTGAGCAGAAAACCTGCCAATGTCTTTAAATGTTTGCAAAGTGTTATAATGGAATGTTAAATCTTTGATTTAGTCATTTTTGTATTTACTCATTTTTGCATCTAAGCTCATAAACAGTGTACATCTCCCTTAGTTCTCTTTTTTGCATGATGTCATACACCTGCACCCTGGCACAAGTTTAAAATTGTTAAACATTTTAAAATTCATACTTTTCAAGTTAAATTGAATGCAGCATTAGCCCAGAATAGATTTTACCTCTCTAGTTTCCCCAGCTTTTCTTTATCTTGTGATAAGTTCACTGACCCCTGAATAATATGCATGTCTTGGGGCTTACATTAACAATCTGTAATAGCTTGTGGCTGCTGCACAAAACAAAAGTAGGACGACTGAATGTTCTTTAAATTGTTAAATGAATTGTGGATACAGTGTTGTAATTTCAGTGGCAATGTTTGGCTTTAGGGTCATTCAGATTTATTCCAATTTAGCTCCTCACTGCATCCTGCTAACATTGTTATTTAGCAAATGTGAAGCCGTCTGATAATTGTGAGCCCTAGAGCCTTAGACAACAACCACATTCCTCTTTACAAAGTACAGAATATCCATTTAATATCCACCATGGCCACTTGAATTGTCATGTTTGTCACTCATTAGCAGTTGAGTGAGAGGATTAATGTGGTGCAAGTTGTTACCAACTGTTTTTAGTAAGTATTGTTACATCTAGTTGAACCCAGAGGAATCTGTTAGTTTCTCAGATGGTCATCTTCGGCTCTCCAAAGCATTAAGCTGTCCCTGAATCTAACTTCTCTTGCTGTCAAGTCCATGCAGTTTAGCAAAAAGCAATAGTTGCAGAGATCTGTCTCAGAGAGATTGCACCCACTTCTCACTTTGTGTGCTGTGCTGCGGAGCAGTTGTCTCTGTTTGTCAGGAGGCAATTAGAGTCAGCACACAAGATGCCCTGTTTCATTTATCTCAGATTCAGAGTGAGGTGCAGTACTCAGGCCTCACCTTGTCAGCCTATGACACGCTACTGCTCACAGCCAATCGCAAAGTCAGAACCGGCTGAAGTAATCACTTTACAGTGGATGGAGAAGTAAACACTTTACAGAGAAGGGAAAATTTGTCTCTACCTTGATGGGGGGAAAGGCTGATTAGTGATACTTGCTGTGCAGAGACATTTAAAAAAATAAAATAACACATAGCGGAAGGGAAGTGAAGTATATAGAAAATGGTGAAGTTCCATAAGAAAATGGGCAGTAATGTCTTTGTTAAAGTAAAGTAAACTGAATCTGGAGGATTCTTCTAGATAGATAGATTCTAGATAGATAGATAGATAGATAGATAGATAGATAGATAGATAGATAGATAGATAGATAGATAGATAGATAGATAGATAGATAGATAGATAGATAGATAGATAGATAGATAGATAGATAGATAGATAGATAGATAGATAGATAGATAGAAGCTTGTTTATCAGAAGTGTGGCAGCAGATGGCCAAGTAGATCAGAACTGAAAGAAACAAAGGTGACTTAGAACGTGGCCTCCTAGTAGTGTTAATTTTGTCACCTATTTTTTTATTTAGTCTTAGTCTTGTGCCAAATGTCCTTGTTAGTTTTAGTCATATTTAGTCATTCACATATCTTTTTTGTTAGTCAAGTTTTATTCGACTAAAAGTCTCATCATTTTAGTCTAGTTTTAGTCAAAAGACAACTCAAGGTATCTTAGTCAAGTTTTAGTCGACCAAGTGTCTTGTCATTTTAGTCTAGTTTTAGTCAAAAGAAAACTACATGTACATGTATGTACATGTGCACTTAGGCTACATGTAATTGTTAAACTTGATTTCCTTACATATAAATTTGCTTCTATGCCTAATTACATTTATTTTTATTATGATATGAAGGCCCACACACGCATAAATAAGTTACATAATATATATATAACCTGCATAATGTATGTGCCACAACACCATAGCTAACTGGTTGATTTACAGTATAGATGCCTAAAATCAGCATTAGCTTATGAGACGTTATGAGACTTATTACTCTTTGTAATAAGAGATGTCGCTTAAGGTTGGTGGTGTTTTCCCCAATGTTTTTTTTGTCCGCAGTGCTTCCCGTCATTTATAATGACACATTCTGACTTTTTGTCAATATCATTGTACGTTACGTAAAATGCGACCAAATATCGAGCCTCTTCCTTCTACCTAGCATGTCGCCGTCGCTCGTGTTCGCTACTGTCTGTGGGTGTTGTGTTCTTGCTTCTTGCTTGCTTGTTAAGGAGCCCTGTACTTGAGCAACAGCGCAAATTCATTCTGAATATTTTGAAGGTGTAACAGCTGAATATTTGCCAATCTGTTGTATTTTGGACATTGCTGCAGTCTCATCGTCTCGTCTTAGTCATGGAAAAAAAGGTCGTTGACAAACATATTTAGTCTAGTCTCGTCTGACGAAATTAACACTACCTCCTAGACAGTGGAATCAGAACAGGGTTATTTTTAATATTTGGGGAAACAATTTTGAACCTGTTATCTATCAGAAATTTAGGAAGCCTACAGGATTGCATAAATTACAAATACGAGAAACAGTCAGGCCTTACTCAAAATCCCAAACCACCCTACATCAACCAAACTCATCGTAAAAATTCAGCCAACATTTTCCAAAAATGGAAAACAAGTTCAGATGCTCCTGAACAAAATTACTGAAGGATGTTAAAAGATAAAGGATAGAAATGTAACACTGTGCTGGCCAAGATGTGTTAGTTAGTAACTGGATGTTTGAAAGCAGCACTGCACAGCAGTTTTCCCATCTGCTTCAAAAGCGCAGCCATTGTTCCTCAAAAAGCCCAAGATACTACACCTGAATGGCTATAGACCTGAGTTCTGCATTTAGACATTTGGTCCCCACTTCAGAACCATAGCACTTTGCCTTCAGTGCTAACAGTATAACCATTGCCCCCTCAGATCTGATTTGTCCCCCCTCAGTTTCAATCTGTTCCCCCCCACTCCTGAAACGCAATTGATTTTAACCCTTTGACGCATGCAGTCACACCAGTGTGATTAGAAAGTTCAGTGCGTGATGTGATAAACTGCTAAATTCAAATGTGCGTTTGCTCTTCGGCTAGTGCTGAGCCAAAGATGGACACACTCAGTGCTGTTCATATATCACAACTATTCAGTGTTTTGACCACATAATGTTTATTTTAGGTTTCAGACAAGAAAAAAAAAAGGTTTGTTAAATACACACTGATGTATATCAGCCATAATAATCCTTTCAATTATAATTTGACATTCATATATGTTTTATTCATATCAGATATCAGCCTATACACATTGTGTACACAGTTACTATAAAGTTATTCTTCTAATTTAAGTGACAAAAAATCAGGCTGATCCAATTCTCTGAATGGCAGTGCAAACTAACATGGCGGCACCCATTGCGTATTATAAATCAACAAATGTGATCATTATAAAGGTGTTTAAATGTATATGTAGTTCATGATATAGTTAACAAGTCTGTGAATAGGAAAAACGAAAGGAAAGCAATATGTCTGTCATACAGCACTATTGTGGCTATATAATTGTCTTGACGTGTCACCAAAATAATAACACCACATCCCCCCACCCAACACACACACACACACACACACACACACACACTCAGTTTGTGTGTTCTGCCGTCAGTCTAACATACCCCATACTTCTCTCGCACGCTGGGTCTCTCTTCCGCACATAGTTTCATATATTTAGATGTAAAGACCAATGTAGTGCAACATTATTACACTGCTCAACGAGACCACTCCCCAGCTCTGTTCAAGACCAGCAAGTTTTTAGAGTTGAAACGATCTTTCCGTCCCGGAACCCCCTTTTTCTGCAGTGGAAATGCGCTGAACTGTTCGAGAACAGACAAAGGCCAGGACCTCGCTACCAGAATCGTGTCAGTGGAAAAGGGGTATGTTGTTCCAAACCAATTCTATTTCTTCTGTGAAAAACAGAAATAAACAAAGTTAATCCATACGACTTGTGCGCTATATTCCAAGTCTTTTGAAGCTGTGCGATACCCCAGTCACTCAGCAACACTCTTATTATTTATTTAAAGTTTATTTGCCTCCTCATATCTTAATGATTTGCACAATGGTTTTTACTGACATGAGCAAACAATAATTTTAGTGAGAGTTTTGACCTTGTTCTCTGTATTACAATAACACCTGCACATTTAATTGAACATAATTACTTCACTTACTTCGCTCACTCACAGGCCATTCTGTCTTTGCTTAGCCTGTTTTGGTTGGATCAGCATGCTTAGCCGTGCATGTGTAAGCTTCATTTGGAGATAATTGCTAATAATTATCCACTGATAAGTCAGTACGCTGCAAGGCGGCTAGAGAACGGGGGCTGTTTTGCTGTCAGTTTTCTGAACTGGTGCGAGAGCAGATAAGATATGAATTGATGAAGATGAGTTCCTTTTTTCAAGAGGTCAGTCTAAGGGGTACCATTTAAAGAGAGACTACAGTGTTGTTTGTGCTTTCATTGTCAATCAAGCTTCTATTATTTTGGAGGTCACAGACTCATATGCTTCAGGCTAGTATTTAAAAAAAAGATAAATAAATAAATCACTATAAGCATGTACTGGCTCCTGCCTTTCAAGGAGGACATTCAGCCTTTAAACTTTTTTGATAGACTCAAAGCCGACTGAACAAAGGCTCTTCTTTTGTTATTTGAATACAAAGACATTTTTCTTTGTAGCATGTTAGCCATCTGTATTGCGAAAAATGGAGATTCTGTCATCATTTACTCACCCAAACCTGTTGCCCCAAACCTGTAAGCATTACTTCATTCACTAGAACACTTTATCAAAAACATCTACAGAATAACGACTGTCATACAGGTTTGGAACTACAAGAGTGTGAGTAAATAATGACAGATTGTTTTTTTTGTGAGCTGTCCCTTAAAGGTGCTGTATGTATGTTTTTGTCTGTACAGATATTTAGGAAACATGCTGAGTTCACATACTCGTTTCTCTGAAAAACAATACTACAGCAAGTTATTCTACTTTGAAATGTGTGTTCCGTGTCGGAATGTCTGTTTTTGTTTTGGTCTGTGCAGTAACGCACGTTGCCAATTTACCCAATAGTATTTCAACACCACTGGTTACCAACTGGTGGAAGCCAGTAAGCAAACTGGGTGAGAGATCGCAGATTCCACCTGACCTAAAAAGCCTCGGCATCCATCTAAAAATCTAAAAAAGCACATTAAAACACAGATATATCAACTCATCAACTTACAGTGTGCAAGCCTCCCTGCTTCCATTGTCAATTGCGATCGTTCCTGTTGGGTGTCCTCAAACTGGCAACCTGCGTGAGTGCCGAGTCTGAGGAGTCGGGGCAAAGAATATTTTGAATTTGGACTGCAGTACCCATTCTTACATACAGCACCTTTAACATATTGAGGTTTCGAGTTTGAATATACACAGACGTGGATGAAATTTAAGAGCTATGGTGGAGGGGAAGATTTCCAGATAATAATTTTATTTTATTTTTTTGTTCTTCACACAAAACTATTTTTATGACTTCAGAAGACTTGTAGTATTGTGCACAAGTCATGTGGACTACATTTGTGGTGCTCTTTTGTGTCAATTTTGGTGCTTGACTGGATGGAAAAGAATAGGTTGGACAATCAGCAAAACGTCAAATTCCACAAAAGTCAAAAAGTCATACAGGTTTGGAATGACATGAAGGTGAGCAAATAATGACAGTTATAGAAACTCACACAAACAAAATGCACATGCAGTGCTTATTGTGAATATGGCAAAGCCCTGGCTAAATTAAGACAGACAGTTTCTATGGTGGAACCCTGGAGAGTAGCTTTGGCATTAAAGTCTAATTAAATATATTTTTTTACTGCGCTTCTCCTTGAGGCATATTGCACCTCATCTCCCCTGGTGACCAGACTGGAACGAGAATGTTTCGTCTCTGTTAGCGATGCTACCATGCCGACGGCAAAGAGACCCGGCAGGCCCTTGCTGTGTCCCCTTCATTACATCAGCAGCACAGCTCTGCCTCGTATCAACACCATGATTAAAATGTTACTGGTGATAAGAGGATATGAAGGTCAAGCTGCAAGAAATGCGGTGTGGAATCTGAGACCTCCATCTGAACTGAACAAGGAGGCCTAATCAGAATGCCATGCATGCCTTTAACTCCTTGCAGCTCGATGGCTTTGTTTTGCCTTGTTAGTTAAGGCTAGCGAGCCATTCATTGCCCACTGGAAATATTGCATGCTCCTGTAAAACAGCCCGTTTTATATGGTTTTTACTCTTGTGTAGTTTTAATATGTCTCAGAAGTCTATTACTCGCTGTTTATATGCAGTTTAATGACCCACCATAATATCAGCGACTAATTTGCATCATATGTCATTATTTGGTGGGAGATTTTATGTGTGCAAGCTTGCTGACATTTCACAGAAGCAACAGATTCATGCTTGGTTGACATGTGCCAGTTTTAAAGAGGGTGTCCTAGAATCTTGAGATTTGACATGCCCTTCTGTTAAATTAAATAATAAAAAAAAAAACACTATAGATAATGAGATGCAAATCAGGGTGTCTGGAGAATAATGTCCCCTCATTTATTCTGCCCGTGTTTACCTGCAGGGACTGAGCATTCATTTGTCACTTCCAAACGTGATTCGGTGCATCACATTTATCAGCCCCTGCACGCACATCTCTTCGGACACAGCGGTTTTAATGGTTTTAATAATGCTCCTCTGTACCCACACTTGGCAGACCGTATACCTGTGTAAGAAAGAGAGACGACAGACATCAAGAGCCTGGTTATGCCCATAATCCGTGAGGAGCCTCAGTCTGGAAAAAGTTAGATCAAAGACTAGTGACTGATCAGCTTTTGATTTTTTTTATTTTATTTATTTATTTTTTTACAGTGTTACTTTAATCTGTTGGAATCATGCTGAGCAACTTTAAAGGAACTTATTTTCCAGTAATATCTATGGACAGGATATGTGACTTGCTGTATATTATCACAAGGAATAGTTTCAGCTATAATAATTACATAAAATGTTTACATTAATACATTTACATTAGCAGGCAAGTGGTCCAGAGCGGTTCAGAAAGTTTTTATTTTTGTAGTAGTTTTAGTTTATTTTGCTCTCTGAATACATTTCCAGCTATATGTTACTGCCGACGTATATAACTTCTGGGTACCTCCACCTCTGCGTGGAGTTTGCTTCACATAACTCAGTCTTTATGAATAGTCAAGTCTGAAATAAGTTTCTTCTTTACTGTCTGAAGTATTTTTCTGTCTTTGACTTTCCATTGTAATTATTCATGCCATATATATATATATATGACATATGACATAAGACATGCCATTTTCCTTTTTTTGTTCTCTTATACTCACTGGAGTCACATACGCACAAACCTAATCATGTTGGATGGAACACTGATTTATGGTACTCAAATATTAAATTGTAGTTTAATCTTGTTAGTCACACTTTAGGTGTATTAGATGTATTTAACGACTATGTACTTACATCAAAAAATAAGTATGATGTACTTATTGTTTTGATGTTGTATTGCAAAAACACGGTACAGACTGGTTTAGTGGTATGGGTAGGTTTAAGGGTGGGTTAAAAGGGAAGGGTCAACAGTGTAATTATAGCTGTAATTACAGAGATTAATTACAGTTGTAATTACATGTAGGTAATAATAATAATATAAGTACAATGTAAAAATATGTGTGTACATAATAAGTGCATTGTATCAAATTATAATTAATGGTAGTACATAGTAGTTAAAGACACCTTATATAAAGTGGGACCATATTGTTTATTGTAATCAAAAATTATGATTATGATACAGATAAAGATTAAAACAATTGTTGTTCAGTTTATGAGTTCAAAAAATATTTGTGCAAGTGATGGTCAATTACAGAACTGCAGGTGAACTGAAAAACACAGACACGTGCATATAAACAAGTTAAGCTACTCTATTCTAGCTGAAGAACAGTTTCACTTAACTGCATCACATTTATTTACGTCAGTACTGCATGAGTGTCACAGAAATATCCATCTTTTGCCTTTCTGCATACAAAATCAATTTGCGTGCTTAGAGAGGAAACTGGGGAGAGCAAACCTCCTGCAAAGTGTGTATGTGAGACAAGTACTTGCATCGTTGTCCTCAGTGGCCATAGTGAATGTATAACCAACATTTAAAACATGACTTCTTCTGAGGATTAAAAACATTCACATGAGCTTCAGCATTTATTGATATTATACATCATGTATATAGTAAAAAATCTGTTGATGTTAAGAACTGTGAATATGTTAAGTGTGCATCATATACTTAATACATGTACAACATTTACCTAATATACAATTTTTTTAGATTATTTAACTGTTTTCTTTCTCATTGAAAGTGTGACCTGTCTGTAATTATTTCTTTTCCAGTGGGATAATTATAAATAACCTATCTATCGAGAGGGGGGAAAAAAACAGAAAAATAATGATGTGGATTTTGCAGAATCCTTGACATTGTGTGCAAGGTTTTGAAGTCACTTTCTTGAAGCTTCAGAATACCTCCACATACAGATACATATTTACTTGAAATGCAAATGATTTACAAGGTCACTCTGGTCTCTAAGTGCTGGTTCCAATTTTTTCCCCCTCTCGGGTGTAATTGAACTCCACAATTGAAAATCCACAAGGGCATATGTTTTATTTCCTTTTTTTCCCCACTGTGACAGGTGCAAGTGCAACCTTCATGCCAACAGCTGCATCTTTGACAAAGAGAAACTGACTTGCGAGTGTGAGCACAACACTACTGGGCCTGACTGTGGCCGCTGTAAGAGGAATTATCAGGCCAGAGCTTGGAGCGCTGGATCCTATCTCCCCATCCCCAAGGGCACAGCAAATATCTGTGAGTATACACACACACATTCCCATTCCACTTACTGGAAAGAACAATATGGGCTCTATGTTTGTGGATAACAAGGCTCACATGTCCTTTTACTCTGACCATAAACCATCTCTCTTACTGCTGTCCTACCTTTCACAATGCGCTCATGGTGTCTCCCCAGAAGCCATTACCCTACTTCCAATTTAAAACCAGGTCCTCACAGGAACTCTGACATATCACAGTCACTTCTCAACTTTAAGAAGGGCTATCAGACATATTTAATATTTGATTAGCTTCTGTTGAATTACAAACTAAATGCTCATTATTGTTTACTACAGATGCAGTGACCAAGTCCAAAATGGTGGTACCATGGTATTGTTATCCATAGTAATGTGATAGCACTGAAAGTGGGTTCCAAAGTTTTAGACCATAACAATTACTTCTATGGTGCATTTTTCTAATGCTGTGTAATTTAACACAATAGTTAAGGCTTAAGAGAATACATTGGTATTACCATCATGGAAGTTCCTAAGCAACCATGCTATTGATTACAGAGAAAAAGAAAAAGAAATGCTGTTTACTCATTTACTCACCATCATGTTATTCCAAACCTGTAATTACTTTCTTCTGCAAGACATTAAAGAAGATATTTTGAATTAGGTTTCAGTTTTTTTGTTTTTGTTTTTGTTTATTGAAATTAAAATAAAAGTAAGTAGAGAGTAAAATCACTTTTGGGTGAACTATCCCTTTAAGGATTGTTTATCCTTCAGAAAGATGCAGAACACTTTTAAGACCTTTCTTTCACAGAACACAGCGCATGTCAAATGTTAGAACTATAACAGAAGGACAGTTAGCCTTTAGAAAACCAGTGCTGTCTGTAAGCCTGGGGACTACACCACCACTGCAGTTTATTTCAAATGGCAGGAGACAGAGCCTTCAATCCAACACACAGAATGTCTGCCCAGAAATAAACTAGCACTCACCATATGCTTCTGGGACAAAAGCAGCAGCACATATCACAGATATGACCTTAGAATG
Source organism: Paracanthobrama guichenoti (assembly GCA_018749465.1). Taxonomy (NCBI): domain Eukaryota; kingdom Metazoa; phylum Chordata; class Actinopteri; order Cypriniformes; family Gobionidae; genus Paracanthobrama; species Paracanthobrama guichenoti. The sequence goes on along the minus strand of CM031966.1, from coordinate 21,703,162 downwards.
CACAGAAACTGTGTGCATGCCAAAACTTTCTTTTCAGTCTTCAGCAGGTTAGAAGGTGTGTGTGTGTGTGTGTGTGTGTGTGTGTGTGTGTGTGTGTGTGTGTGTGTGTGTGTGTGTGTGTGTGTGTGTGTGTGTGTGTGTGTGTGTGTGTGTGTGTTCATGTTTTTTTCAGCCAGAATGCACACAAGCTCATGGAGACCTGTGTCACCGTGGGGACCTAAATTGAGGTCCCCATGAGGAAACAAGCTTATAAATCATACAGAATTTTTTGGGAAAAAAAGAGAATAGAATATATGGTCTGTACAGTATAAAAATCTTTTAGTCTATGGAGAGTCCCCACAAAGATTGTAAACCAAACCTGTGTGTGTGTGTGCGTGCATGTGTATGAGTGGAGCGACGTGTGCCTCCTGGCAGCTGTTGTACCTCATGAATCTCTAGGAGCTGGAGCTGGTTTTGAAGGACTGAGATTGACAGGACATTATTAAAAAAAAGCCAGCACAGACTCGTCTGAACCCACTATAAAACACAGCCTCACCTTAAACCCCTTATTATGGTCCTGTGTGAGGAGAGTTAGAAATCCATAACATAATAATGCCGTAAAAGACAGGCTCTTAGATCATTCCTTTTGGATTCAAAATAATTAGATTAAACAATAATAATATTTCAGACAGAAGAAAGGCCGTTCGTCATTTTAAAACCAATTGCAGCTGATTTTACAACAATGCTTGACACCATGCGGTAGGGCAATGGAGACAAACGGAGTAACTAATTAAAACTAGCAGCTTTTTTTCTACGAGTTGCATTATAGTATATTTTCTCTGTTTTTTTTCTCTGATTATTTGTATATGCAACAGAGTGAGAAAAGGCCATAATCCAAAACACTGCTAACAGTGTGTTGCTTTCTTGCTTCATAGCATTTTATGTCTTCTTTTTATTGAAGCAAAATATTTAGTTAAATAACTGCTTACAATTTTTTTTTAATTGACACTTTTAAAAATAGCATTTTCTGTTTAATTTATATATTAAATACATTGTTTTTAAATAGATATACTACGGCACTGCTAATAATTTTATCAGCGGTGAAAAAAGATCTTGACTGCATATCTTGACTGCAGTTTTACTAATTTAAATTACTGTGTCGGTGGAGGGCAGAGTAGTTCCTCTTAGTCCGAGTGGGTCAGACAAATCAAGAAAAGATATTGAGGAAAGAGTGTTGGATATCAGTCTTCGCCAAAGCGTGCTCAGACTTCTGGGAAGTGGCTAGGTTCTCGCTTCACATCGGAACGGCGAGTCGGAGAGCGATCAGTTCGAGAATTAGCCGTGACAGACCATTTCTACTCTCGAAGAGAGGGGAAGTGATGAGGGCGCCCCCATTTTCTCCCTCTGGAAAAGGCGGCAACGCGACTCACACACAATGTTCTGGTCCGTGCTGATCTGAATCTAAAATGCCTTCTTAAACTTGACTAATGTTTGTGTGTTTTATGGGTTGTCAGATTGATGTAGGGTTTCATGACGTGAGTCAAAATAAGGTCTGATCTGCACTGCGCCTGCTGTTTCCCAAGCGAAGCATTTGGTAGGGTTCACACACATTAGATCAGCAAGCCCCTGTTAGCGTTTAAAAATGGGAGGATTAGCAAGCAATGCTAATTGTTTTCCACGTCTCTGCTGAGTAATACTCTTTGGTTTAAAACAGCACTTCTGTACAGAGAACTGACTAATTCCTCTTGTCCTGGCAGGATTAAACTGTGCAATGAAACTTCAAATCAAACCGGTCTAGCCTTGTAAATTACTTGCGATCAAAGCACTTAAAGGAAGAGCTGTGTCCCGACACAGTTTCAGTAACGGTTTTTATCACTCCTCATTGACCTCAGCTCCAGTCCGTGAAGATAAAAGCTGAACATGATATATGCTTTTATGCGACTTATTGATTTTACAGCTTTTTAACATTTAATTATTTGGATACAAAATTCCACTCAGCATACAACAGGAGCCATGGAAATCATGCTTGAGCGAGATCCACCGAGGGAGGAGATTCATAATACCTCATTTACTTCTGTTCAACCCAGCTAGCAAAGACAGCCCAACACATCTGGAGATGACAGTCGCAATGAGAGTAAATTATTATCAGCGGTGCCGTAGTGTACGACTGATGGCTGGTTTTGTTTTTTAATTAGTGTACACAAGTAAAGGGCTGCCAGATGTCAGTGTGTTCACCTGCCGTTGTTCGGCGTCCTTGAATCAAATGGTTTGTTCCTGGGCTGAAACTATAACAGCTGTACCCTTCCTCCCCCACCTGCCAGCCTCAGCAAACTTTCTTATAGGAAGAACATACACTCAAGGAGGAAGTGAGGAACAGTGAGGACAATTCCAGCCTTAGAACGTGCTCAGTCCTGTAGAAGATGTTTGCCTTTCATGTTTTGTAACATGAATGATCTTGAAGTGTAATTAAGCGTGTCCTCGATCCTCATTCCACTGCCGTACGGATGCTCTAATTAGTGTTATCTCAAGGGCCAGGTGGCCATCTTGTCTTCTCCCAGAAGAGGAGAGTTATTTTGTACCATTTGTGTTATCTAATTATTCATTTTAACATCTCCACCCTGTTTGCATATCCTCCACAACCACCACGGTTACCATTTCCATCTTGACTCTTGTAGTGTCAACTCCGAAAGCATATTACGCTCCGTCTCTCTTTCTATCGTTTTCTCTTTCTTTGTTTTGGGTTATGTTCTCCTTATTCCCCCATGAGACCTGGTTTGTTTACTCTGCCTTTTCCACATCTTTCTCTGTGCTGCCTCAACGGTAATCTCTCTTTCAAATATTTGTTTCTTCCATCACAGGATTTTCCGCCGTGTGTCGCATTCCCAGAATCTTAACAGTGACTGTGACTCATCGCAGGCACTTTTTCATACTTGCCATCTTCCATACAAATCTATTCACTCTGCCCTGTAAGACATTCAGATGGAGGCGCCGTTACTGTAGCAGAGGTTGGCCGACAAGTTCCGCCAGTGTGGATTGTCACATTTCCTTCCATTTTGAGCCACGCGGTTGCTTGTGCATGTCACGGCTCACATCCGTGTAGAAAATGGATGATGGATGGCCAGGAGATGCAAGTGGCCAGGGAAAGTAATTACAAACTTTGCCTAGGGTAGAAATTTTGTAGATAAGCTTTGCTGGAATGTCCAGGTGAATGGAAAAAGCAAACAGATGAGACTCTGTGAAGGTCAGGATTTTGTTCTACTAGAACAACAATAATGAGGCCACCAGCAATTCAACTAGCCCTGTTTCCAGCATGAAACATGAAATAAAGCATCATAGAGGGTTTTGTCCTTTCACTGGCGACGGAAGTGGACGGTTAAGGAACAGATTGGCTTTCAAATGAGAAAAAAGGAAAGTCGAAATTTTCTTGCTGTCCAGCGGGAATCCCTCAAGCTGGATGACTTGGCAGGCGAGTGAGTGTGTTATGTAGGGCAGGACAGATCTGGTATCTTGCCCAGGTTGGGTTAATTACGTCCCGTCAACCTCTGGGAGGAAGCCTGAAAAATTAACTGTCAGTATAACATGTGTTTAGGTGTGTGTGGGTGGATTTTTTCCCCAAGAGACTGTCTATTCTTTATCATTCTGTGCAGGTTCATACAACATTGTAGGTGTATTTTGACAGCATAATTGCTTGATTGAGAGAAAAGGGTCTTATTAATTTATGGAAAGGTGGATTTGCACAAAATCATCAAGTATTTGTTTAAAATATGAATAGAAGGAATGTCGAATAAGTCCCACACACTGCTATATGTGAATCAAAATAATTTGAATTGAATTAATCAAATTAATTGCAAATTAATCGCACTTCAAATTTGGCTGAGTAATATTTTAAAGTCATTATTGCGTTAAATGAGAAATAGACATTTAGAAAGTAGTTTTAGAAATAAACAAAACAGTTCGGTTACCAACATTTTTCAAAATATCTTCTTTTACGTTCCTTCTTCTACTCAGAAAAACAGCTAAAACTGTCAGTAGCTAGCGGTAAATATCTAAATGAGTAAGTCATTGAGTCATTAATTAATTTGTTAAATTGGCAAATTCATTCAGGAATTAAGTAAATACGTGTGTTCGACTTGCTGTCCTGCAGTGCTGGACAGACCGATCGGTAGGGGTTGCACAGACCAGTCGACTTTAATGTTCTGCCATGACGCTTTAAACTTGTCATCGACTAGGAAATCTTTGAAGTCCACTTTTACGCTCTGTTAAAATAAAGTTAAAATGACAAATAAATGCATACTCATAGAACGCTCCACAAGATATGTTTGATTATACCATCTGGATGCTCAAAATTCATCGGGTGAAGGCAAGTTTTAAACAGCTCATTGTACACGCAAGTTAATCGCTGTTCTAAACTAATGCGCTGCACATCACATGCTGATCGCACGCACACAGAAACATTCAGTAGCACAGAAATGTAGTCAACACTGTTCTGTGATTTATCAATAAAATAGCTTAGAATTAATTCACATGCAGTCACTCTCACACTAATGCATTCATTTAAATGTAATCTTTACTTTCTCTGTCTCTGATTTAGAACAAGCAGAAATTTGTGAGAAATTTAATGGCCCAAAGACAACTGGCAAGAACTGATAAAAATAAGCTGTTATGTAGGAGCAATAGCCTTGTGGGCAGCACTGTCATATTCCATAACTGTGCACAAGGCATCTCACTTTCTAGTCTTAGCTCGAGGTTCAGGCTTGTTTGTTCGTTAATGACGTCATCAGTGACTAATCGACTTGGCTTTAATCACATAAATGTCAACTTTTTCGAAGTCGTTCAACCTCTACCTATCAGTGTGTGACATCAAAGTACCGCTGTTTCTTTTGCTGGTGTCAGCTGTTTCACTACATTGATCTTTCTTTTATCATTTATTGATAATAACAAACTTCATTCGAAATGATGTCTATTGTCAACACCAAATGCAATATAATAGGCTATAATATAGTTTAATATAATAATTTCTTAATGCTACCATTTTGTCATTCTTCATTAAAAATTAATATTATTATAGGCATATCCATTTCTGATAATTCCAGGTTGCTGTGGTCGTGCAGGATGTTTACGCATTTAACTCCTGGCCATGACAAATAGATGTCATTCCCTTAACATAAAGAAGTCGTGGCCACGAGAAAAATATGTTGTTACCTCAACATACAACAAAATTATCTCCTAAAACTTATCACATTCCTCCATGATCCATGAATGGATTATTTTATTATACACACACACACACACACACACACACACACACACACACACACACACACACACACACAAATTAATAATTATTCAATAAGAAACACTTACACTATAAGCCAGTAAGCTACTAAAGATACAATTATTGCAAAAAAAATTCTGACAGTGTAGAAAAAGGTAATTCAGTCATTTAAGATGTGTTAAACAGACTATAGCATAAAAGATGACAACCTAACATGTAAATAAAATCAGATGCAGGAAAAATGGAAAAAATCATCCTGGCTATATGTTCATTTAGCACATACACTCCTGCCCATCATCAGTTGATCCTGGAGACTCGAGTGACCCCAGAGTGCAGAAGTTCAGATGGTAAAAATCAATGGAGTGTGCAATAAACAAGCAGCCTAATGTGTTTCTGCATCAGGCTTCACAATTAGATTCCTGCTCTCTGACATAATGGAGAGTTCCAGCAGGTGAGGGGGGCTCAAAACCACTGTGATTGAAAGCTAATCTAATGATATGACACATGATATTTTGTGTCCGTCTCAGGCGGACGACTGTCCAACTCAAAAGAGGAGAGGTGAATAAATAAATAAATTAAAAATGAGGTTGTATAGCACTTACATGAATCGTGAGGATGAATGTGAACCATGACTAAAAGCCTGACTGTATTTAAAGCAAAGAGAGCGGACAATGTGCTATGAGGGGTGCTGTGTTACACTGTTGATGCTGTTTAGAGTATATAGAGACGTCTCTATTTGTTTCTGTGGTGTCAGATGCAGCATCAATATAAGCCGTAATTTTTCCATGATGACGTTCAAGTAAAAAAAAAATCTCATAGACTTGCATTGAAAGCCAATCCTTACTGTATCTCGGGACCAGATTATCATAAAGACTTATTTATTTATAATATATTAAAGAATTTAGTGCTATTGCATTGTTGCAATATATATGAAAATAGTAAATCTATGCTCTAAAGCAGGGATTTTCCAATTGTGCTTTTGGGACCCCCAGGAGGCCACATGGGGGTATGGAAGCTTATTTCCGCCACAAAATAAAATGATTTAAAATATAATTGCGATATAGTCTTTTTTTTTTTTCTCAGAATTGAGAGATATAAACTATATAAAATAAAGTCAGAATTGCATGTTATAAAGTCTAATTCTGAGGGGAAAAAATACTTTTCCGAAAACTTTTGTCAGAAACAGTGTCAGAATTGCAAGATGTAAACTTGAAAAAAAGCCAGAATTGTGAGAAAAAAACTCGCAATTAAGTTTTACATTTTTTATTCAGTGGCGGAAACGAGCTTCCATTAGGGGGTGCTATAGGGGCCAGTGAATAATTTTGGGGGGGAAAATTGAAAATGAAACAAAGCAGTAAGTTACACTCCTATTTGCTTTAGTTTGCATATACAGTTGAGTTTGCATGAAGTCTTCTGTGAAGTGTGGAAGATTTCTCTCTTGATTTCTCTCTTGATTTCATCAATGAAAGAGGACTCTCTTTGGTATTGGCAGAATAGATGTGAATACCAAAGCATGATGTTAGAGTTTATGTTTCCCTATGCAGGTTGTCCTCTCTACTCTTTTCCCTCTTTCTGTCTCAGTCTTCACACATATTCGTTGGAGGTGCCTATTTTGCTAGTGATTTCTCAACCCTCTTTCCAAAGGTCATAAATTTGACTCTTAACTGTCCCTATGAAGCAGAGATCAGGGAGCGAGATTAGATGCCACACACTAGATCGATGGCACATGGCAGGGGTGTAAGGTCAGCTCTCTTTCTGCCACCGGAGCTTTGTCTTCACTGCTCTCCAAATGGTCTGTTTGCAGCATAGCACCAGTTCTTATACCTTGCCCTTTTTTTGGCTTATTTTTATTTATTAGGAATGGATTATAATTCTTGAACATGTTTCTACTTTTGCATTTGCTCTGTTTTTTTATGAATTATCCTAGAGATGTTCTCTGCTGTCATCAATTGTTTGAAATGGTAATCAAGGTTGTTTATTTGTTCAGGTTTTGTAGCAAGTGTAGTGAGAGATAGTCCAGCAGTACACTACAATCATTTTTTTATGTTATGTGCATTGTGTGTTTTTATACATATTTATTTCTATATATTATTGATATTTAATTTGTTATGATTTATTCATTTATGTATATTTTTATGGAAAAAATATTAAATGTAATTATTGATTTTAATTTCTTTACAAAAATACATTGTTGCACTTTTTTTATTACATTTTAACATTTCTATTTTATTCTATTTCTAGTGTTCTTTACTGTTGCTAATATGATCTTTTCTCTCATCTCTCTTCTAGGTCTGCCAAATAGCGTTGGTCCAGTTAGTAAGTAAACAAACTCATAGATCTAAATCAACAGGAAGTGCGAGATAAACAGCTTTGCTTCTCACTTTACCTCAAGTCCACTTCTGGTTAAACGTCAGTTTCTGATTTGCACTGGATCTATTGAATAAACAGTGCAACCTAATGTGATTGGTTTGGAAGTTAATTAGAATAGGGTTAAGGTAAACTCTTTCTAGAAAACAGCAGTTTTTCCACATAAATGCCACAGCGGCTTAAAAGCAGTTCAGGGTCTCTTCCAAAGTAGAAACGGAGAAATGCAGGTGATATCTGGTATTATCTGGACCTGCCAGGGGCCTCATAAGCCAGCAGACAGATAGAGTTACAGGTGCAGGGAGGTTGAATGTGAAAACTAGAGCCACAGAGATATTGAACCAGTCAGAATGCATGTAGAGCCCTGAATATTTCCACACGCTTCACTTCTCTTGGGTCCAGGACAAATATACACATTTCCTCTTTGGATAGATTGGTGTAACATATCACAGGTGTATGGAATAACATAACACAAATCAAATATTCAATAATGAACATTGGAATGATTACTGGAGTTGATAAGGATTTATACATAGCTGATTTATATATACATTATAGTGTTACCAATGAACATTTGTTGAGAAAAAATGTGTAAACAAAAAAACTTGCACTATAAGTTGCACTTTTAATCAGAAATGTACGTCAAACCAAGTGGACACTCCCCTCTCCTCCTCTTCTCAAGTGTGTTTTGTGTTTGGCTGTAAAGCATGGCCTGTGCCGTGCCATTTCTGCATGGGCTCATTCCATTATTTCTTATTCAATCATCAGACCACCCTCAAACATGCTACTGTACCATGAACATCCACTCACTGTTCCTCATGGTGAATTTACACACCTCCATCCAGAAGACACAAAGATGAGACACTCGCAGTACAATTATGGTCCCGAACAGTTTGATGATACATTAGCACCAAAACAGAGCTGAAGCCATAAAAACTGTCCCCTGACCATCACTATAACAATTATAAACACCATTCTCTCCCTTTCACAAAAACTATAGAGAGAGAGCTTGTAAAGAGTGTCCTTGAGGACAGAGATGTTTTGCCCGAGACTGAAAAAGAAAACACTGCAGTTTCCTCAGAGTTGCTTGAGGGTAATTGAATTCTTTATTGACTTTTCCCAATTCTATTTCAAGTTTATTAAGCCTGCCAGAATTGCCTAATGCAGGCATTAGAGCAAAATTAATATTTTAACATGAGATTTTGACTGTACAGGATTGCATTTCATTACTGGGATGGCATTGATTAAAAGCTGTCAGCTGCCAATTTTTTACTAACAAAAACATTAATGAAGAGCAGATGTGATGAGCATCACTCCTAATCACTTGGTAATATGGAAAACATTTTATATCAATAATAAAGTGCTCAACGTTGTCCCATGGGTATCATGGCACTGGCTTCTGCATGTGTGAGTGTCATGTAATGTAATGAAAGAGTACAGCTGGATTCATCCGTCATTCTGAGGGCAGATAACTTCCAAACTGTTAGCAACTCCAATGGTTGTTCATTGCTGTGCACTCACTCTTTGTGTCTAACTGGATTACAAAAAAAGACAGAAAACTTCCATGAAAGAAGTGTTTCTCCCAATATTAGATTAGTTTGATGGCTCCAAATAGTTTTTTACTTTAGTTTACAGCCTAATCACATTTTGAAATAATTGTAAAAACATTCCTTTTCCTTTGTTTGTTTTAATCAGTATCAAAAAAAAAAAATAATACTCTTCAACTGAGGTGATGCTGAAAAGTCAAACACTAATCTAAGTAATGAGAAACACTTTACAATGTTCACACACCCTCAGCTCACATTATCTTATTAATCTTACAAGAATAACTATTTGTTTTTCATCTTTAATTTCTATCATAAAGTATTACTGGAGCTTGAACTGAAAACTCATAGTTATTTTCACGGAATTCCCCAAATCACATGGGAAAAAAAAAAAGAGTAATTTCTCCCAATGTGATTGGACATAGAGGCCATTTCATAATGGGTCTTCAAGATTGGTTTCCTCTGTCAGTAACCTGCGTCTGCATGCATTCCGAGTCCCCAACCACCATGCTATGTCCCTGGTGGAAAAAGAAATCGAATTTCCTCACTGGAATTCCTGCACCCTGTCCTCGTTTTACACACTTTGCCCACACAGAGGTCAACCATGAAGCAGCACATAAGGGACTCAACCATGTTTGTGTTGGATGGAAGAAACGTTTGGTTTGGTCCTTTCGCTTTAGTGCTGCCTCTGAGATTGACTGAGAGACTGCCCCATTCCCAGTCTTAATATTTCCTCATCTAAGGAAATGAATTGTATGTAATTATGAGGATATTCCCATCAAATCATCATTTCAATTGTCAGCTTTTTTCATCCAGAAGCACAATTCAAATGAATCAATTTGATGAAGTAAACAAGTATCTCAAGCAACCATGATTACACATGTGCACAGTCCAGTCTCACATGGTGCATCCGAAAGACTGACACAATTCCCCTCCATCTCTGTCAGCCGTCATTCCCATGTATTAATATAGAGTAAGCCACAAAACACAGCTCAATTACATACAATCTCTAGAGATGACCTGTGATTGGTCTATCGGTTGCTTGTTCTCATCGAGCCAACTTTATGAATGACCCATCTGGAGATGTGTGTAGCTGTTTATGTGTACATGAGTCAAAAATGGACCCGTTCTAGTGCATCTGACATCCGACAGCCAGTGCATTAAATTAACACCTGATTTCTCCTGCTTGCATGCAGTTCGGCAGAACATTTCATCCCTAGGTGTCGCTAACCGAAATCAAGGTAGGGTATATTTTTCAACTTGGATAAAACTTCCTTTAATCTGACTCAAAGAACAATTTTTAGACTGCTATAAGAGTGAAACAGATCCAGCAGAAGTTTGCTGACAGCTAGTCTTTTTTGTATATTTGTTGTATACTGACTCATTCCAGATGGATAAACATGTTCTTTTTGCGTTTTCTCTTTCACGTACAAGTTTCTGACATATCTGAAAGCTGTGAGATTTTTGAGCAATCAGCATTTCTTAGAAACAAGCTGAACAGCTATAAAGACACACACAAAGATGATTTAAAGCATTATGCCCTCCATTTTAATTAGGAATGGCGCACTCTCTTGGGCCCTCTCAATCTTTTCTCAGCCCTGCTGGGGAGTTTTCATGGCTGTTTTAGTTATACTGATTCAGGTTAATACATTGTGCAGAAAGATGTCCAAAGAGAAACATCATGCAAACAGCAGGCCTGAATAAACAGTGGTTTTGAGTGAATTGGGGCTGGAGGTTAGTAAAGGACATAGTGCTCATTGCAACTTGGGTTGACTTGTGAATGCATGATGAGCTGATAACTTTGGGATTGTTCTGAGCCCTGTTGTTCTGCTGTTGTGTCGGACTGGCAGCGGGACGTAGGGATCTAAGCCTTGCGTGCTCTCACACAAGAAGCCTGGGAAGCTCAACCACGCTAATGCCAGCTGAGCAGTTTCTGCCAGCAATGCAGGCTTTTTCTTTTCCAGAGCCGTTGAAAACTTCCAAACCACAACAGCTGCAAGGAATGAAATGTGCGCTGTGCAAATTTGTGTTCTTTTTGTGTCTATTTTTATCATTTATTGTATGACAGAGAAACAGGATTTAAATAGTCTGCATTCTTGTTTTATTGTCAACATCATTCTTCATTTGGTACAAACATTAGGTAATGTTCATATTATAAGTTAGGGTTTCTGTTGATTTAATATGTTTTTATTTGATTCATTTTGTCTTTATTTTGTCCAGTAGCTCCTCAAGTTGCTTTGTCAACCGTTCCTTCTGTACAAGTTGCAAACAGTAAGAGAGGTAGGAGGACTCGATTCATACCCTCTCACTACTCTGTGTCAGTGTATGTCGTCCCCCCCCACCATCCCTTGAATGAATTCAGAGTGAGTCCTGTACTTGCAGAACACCTATCCCTTACCTTACTTTTCCCACTTTGCAAAGTATCAAGATGTACCAGTAAAAAATTATTTTATCATATTTACTTTGTTTAATTTAATTATTATATTTGTTATTATTATTATTAATTTGATAATTAACTCCATCCTGAATCACCATGGAAACTCTGTCCCGAATGCTTTTGGGGCATGAGTCTTTGAAATTCGAGGAGACAAAGATTGTACTTGATGAATCAGATGGGGAAGCATCTCTGTCAGATTAATGTGTTGTATACAGTCAATGTTGCTGATCCGGGTTTGGATGAGAACATTGAATCTGATATAATTCCTCTGTGGCTCACAGGCGAGAAGCCTGTCAATTTTTTTTGCTAAAGTGGGCCTTTTAAAACATTTTTCAGACAAAATGATTGACATATCCAGGCAGCTTTAGAGATCGCTTTACAGGAGATATGTCTGTCTCGACTCCAGTCGGGGGACGGGGGAAAAGGCTGCTGAGGAGGCCTGACCTCAATCCAGATGTTGATAATGAGAATCCCTCCATTTCTCCTGAAAGCCCTGGAATCATCTCAGGAGGGAAGGACGCAGAGGCTTTATGAACGAGAAGATTTGTCAGACCCGTTGGATTGAGGGTGCTGGCCAGTTGGTTGACCAAGTGTCCCTGGCAGGTCAGGGCGCCACTTTGTTATGTTATGCCAAGAGCAGCATCCGAGCATTGAGATTCAACTTCACTTTGAAACTAGGACAGACTCCTTGCGGGTCCTGGATAAACGTTGTTTGGTTTCTTTGGAGGCTGTGGGGAAATAGATAGGAAGTTATTTCTGATTTGGTTGTGCTATTTCTCATTTTGGAGCTGACAGAATCAATACTGAAAAAAGTGCTTTGTCTTTCATTTTTATGGCAGTAGTTCTGTGGAGAGGATACAGTTTGTGTACCCGTTTTCGACCTGAGAGGCTTTATTTCGGGGGGATAGAAAATAGAAGCCATTGTTTTATTCTCATGTTTGAAAGTTCCAGCTCCTTCACGACACCCTTCCATCATTTATTTGAGACAACTCTCCATGAGCAATAGAATATAAATACTGTGGATGTAAATTTCAAATCACATCTGCAATCGCATTCTGCTGAGTTTGAAACTTACATCTGCTTGTGTTTGATTTCCATTCCTGTTCTTGTTTTCCTCTCCATTGCTGTGGTGTGCTCGAGGCGAACTCTCTAATAACAACACCGCTTTTCCATTCATCTTAAGGTGATCGTACATCTAACACCGCTGGCTGCATCCATGGCAATGCCTGCCACCCTTCCGCTGTTTCAGACCATCCAAACCTCGCATGCCATGGTGCCCCTCTTCTGCAGTGCCGCCGCAACTCGCACACACTTACCCTAAACATAGCCACATCTCTCTCCCCTTTTTGCAAGACTGTGAATGCTTCAGTCACTCCAATCGCTGCAGTTACCTCGAGGTGCTAAACACTGTCATTTGCGTGAGCTGTAAGCACAACACTAGAGGGCAACACTGCCAGCTGTGCAAGCTTGGATACTACCGCAATGCCTCAGCAGAGCTGGACGATGAGAATGTTTGCATAGGTCAGTCCTCCAGCACTCCCATCCACCAACACGGTTTATCGCACATCACCCCAAAAACAATCTGCCATATGGCCTTCCCTTTCTATTGCTCCATCATCCTTCATCCCTTCACTACCTTATCTGTGTCTGTCCATCTCTCTGTCATCACCCGAGCCTCTTCACGCATGCTTGTGTGAGTCAGCAACGTCACGTTGAACCACATCCCTCCGGTATTTGACCACAAAACCAGCAAGTATATGACGCAATGATACATGGCAGATTATAACAGGAGACACTGTCAAAAAAAAAAAAAAAAAAAAAAAAAAATGTATGAATGTAATTTTTAATGTTTATTACAAAGCTCAGAAAGGAAAATAAAAAAATATCATGAAGCAGAGAACAAGAAAAGACAAACGGAAAAAAACAAGATAATAAAGCCAGAAAGGTGTAATTTTGAGACAGATGTGATGTCTGCCATCACACTTCCCCAGTGAGGTGTCTGGGAGGGCTCACACCCACAGAAAAAGGTGCTGCGTGCTGCATATGTCACTCTGGGAACGAATCAAGAGAAAGAAGAGAGCGAGAGAAGTGTCTGGGAGCAGGTCACGGCTGTGTGACTTACACTCACATCTTTAGGTGTTACAGGTCACAGACTCTGACCTCCACCTCAACCCAGCAAAATTTGTACTCACAGGAGGGCCACAGAGCTGTCAAAATATGTGCAAAGTGCATCTTGGGAGACCTTTGTGTTAGTGTTTTAGCAAAGCATTAATAATTAATAAGCATTAATGTCTTCTATTTACTGTAGAAATGAAACATGTATCTGCTCTGTAGCAAAACCTTAAGGCTATATACACATGTATGGAGAGTTCTGTTGTGCTTGTACTGAAAATAAGTATAAAAAAACGAAAAGAAAAAAATGCAGTTGTGAAATTGCATTACATACATTAGAATTTCAGGCTACACATCTAGTTCTTCAGATGAAGCACAAGAGAATTAATCAGGTTCTCTGTTGAATTGAAAATAATAAAAACATTTGCATTTTTAAAACCCTTCAGTAGCTCTACATCTGCTCAAAATATTTGTCTTCTCTGTAGATGTCCCAGAGATGTAGGTTATGAATGGCCCTTCATCACCAAGAAAGTAATTAGACCCTGTGTAGTTGGCTACGTCTTTTGGCCAAATGTTAGTAGGGGTGATCCATGACCAAGAGTTACTGACGTTCCCACACTTGCTTGGATAAAATCAAGTCACACTTTTTTTTTTTCTGTTCAGTATCTTGTTTCACTCAGAAAAATGTAAAATGTGTTGCAAATGCTGTTTCATGTTAACTTTAATAAAATAGTCACCTTCAAGGATTTAATTGAGATATTTTTGAGGAGAAATGATCAGTATTATCAGTATTTGACTTTAATGCACTTGTGGTCAGCAAACAAATTGGCTAATCAGGAACCCTCCACCACGTGTCTCGTCTTTCTTTTTCTCTTTTGTATGTTCCTTCCCTTCATGCCACTCATTTTTTGGTGCTAAACTAAATCTAGAAATATGTTGTAAATTATGCAGAATGCACAGTGCAGTCATTCTGTAAGAGTGCATCACCCTACACTTTTGCATTATGGGACTTCCAAGACGTTAAACATTCACAAACATACGTTTTCCTCACTAAACTAAATGCCATTGTTTCCATTTTCCACCCTCACTCACCTTCCAAAGCTGATGCTTCTCATTTTATTCCTTTGAAATGGAAGATGTAAGGTACATTTTCAGATATATACGGGTTATAAATCTGTCCTTTGTAGACTAGCAATGTGCATGAAGGAGGCAGCAGAAGCCCATTTTGAGCGAAAATGCTTTTTGTGTAGAAAACAGGGACTTTATTCATGAGCTGATCTGAGAGACTGAAGACCACAGACCCCATCTCTCCACTGTGTGTATGTGTGTGTCTTGTTTCTACAGACTGTAATTGTAATCCCTTTGGCTCAGAAAGTGATCACTGTAATGGCACAGGATATTGTAGATGTAAGGAGGGAACGACAGGGGCTAAGTGCCATGAGTGTCTACAAGGATATTTGTGGGACAATGGCTGCAAATGTAAGTAGAACCTCCAACCAACCTGCAGCTTCAGTCCCCTGCTCTCTTTTCCCTCTCTCTCACCCCTCCCTTCTTCCTTCCCTCCCTCTATTTTCTCTGTTTGCTGCTGCTTTTTTGGCTTACCCGGGAATGAGCAGCTTGGTTTGCTTACAGCACTTGGGAACAAAAAAAACTTGGACTGACTTCCATCCGAGGCTCAGTCACACCTGTTATACTGCCTTGTTAGTGGTTTAACTGCAGATTTAATTCTGAGGGAATCATTATCATCATTTATTAGAATTGTTTTTAATAATAGTATTACTGTAGAGTTTTTCTCGAGCACAGAGATAAATCATGCAAACAAATCTCGGCAGAATCCCATGCATGTGCATTTGTGATGAACGCAGACAGCTGAGCTAATATTTGAAGTGAGCAGAACATTTGATGCCTGCGCTGTGTTCTCTGGCTGTTTGCTGTTATGGCCACATTGTGATGGCTGGATTTCTCTATTGGCTCAAAGTGTTGCGGTTGAAACGATCCGTAGGTCAAGCATTGATTTGTATTCTTCAATGGGCTTCCAGCATCAAAGGTCAACATTTACCAAAGCCTCAGATAACACAAAGGGATTTTGGCTTTAATAATGTGAGTTGGACAGTCCAGTAAATGTGTATATTGAGTTCAGAGCGGCTTTGAATGTAACAGTACAAGGCTGGTTTAGTGTGAGAAGCAGAAATTCACACCATCACATGTCACAAGATTAAAGTAAACCAGAGAGTTTGGTACAAATGGTGACATGTGACAAATGCACTCCCATTACTGTCTGTTCTGGCAGATGTACTCCAAGAGCAATAAAGAGACATGTTCTTTATACACATCCATCTCCCACCAGCATGAAGATGCATTACCATGTGACTCTTTCAGACAATGGTATGCACTACGGTAACGCACCATCACCATTTTAATTTGTTGTCATCAACACAGCCGCTTTTTAGATTTCCTAGATAAGAGATTTAAGTTTGTTGCATTTGTCTTATTAAAAGTCCCAAAGGCCAAAATGTGTGTGATAAATGTAATTTAACGCCCATTTTCCTGATCCCATCCATCTGTATGCAGATTTCGGTATGCAATTAAAGCTCAAATCTTTCTTCAAATAAGCCCTTTCTTCCCAGCACACCATGCAATCTACTGCTGTTCTCAATAAATATTATCCCTCTTATCAAAAGCAAACCCAATAAATGGCTCAATTTATTCTCTTATTATGGTTTATTTACATGCAGGCAAATTATGAATGCAGAATTGGAGGCTGAGCACATTTTTCATTGTGAGTGCACATGCTTTAAACATATACAGACATTCTGTTGCTCTCAAAATAGGTAGGCTACTCATATTTATTAGATAAAAATGTCTTCTTGTGCATGGGCTCTAGAGAGCATAGGCTAGGATATATAGGTTAAACTAGGATATGAGAGATACATTCTCAACTAGCAGCAGAGTAAATAGTTTCCATTCCCCCCACTTTTGTAAGGTAAAGGTGTTTGTTAGCACCCATACCAGCTATAAATCACTGATGGGGCTTTTCTTGCCTCAGCACCTTTTTCTGGTCATCAGGGGATATCAAACTGAGGAGACAGAAAGAGTTGAACTCACGGGGTGAACCAAAAAGATCCCAACTCTTGAGAGATACATTACCTACAAAACTGTGCCTCTTTTAAGTCTGTCTTCAGATGAAGCACAAGAACACTCTTGCCAAAGGCCACAGTTATGGAAAAGGTAATCGATCAATTCGCTCTTTCCTGCAAAGAGTTGTTGTTCTAAAACTCTTTCCACAGACACAATTAACTTATTATCTCTTACCTCTTTCTGTACAATCTCCTTCTCATGGACAGTTTGGTAAGAGGCAATATTGATGTCTCAGTTGTAAACGGTCAATATAACATATCTTTTAAAAATAAGATCCATTTATAATAGGAAACATCTTGTCTATAAAAGAGCATTGGGAAACTTGAAGATTTAAAAGATAAAAAGCTCATATCCAGAATCAATAAAGCCTCTTTTATAAACAGTTGTTTCATCTTTTGATTCATCATTTCTTTATCATTTCTTAAGGGCAGGTTAAAAATGTGCTCAGAAAAGGACAGTTGATAGTCATTTCATGACTACACCAGAGCCCCAGAAGTAAAACATACTGGTCTAAAGGAATTATTTGATAACTTTAAGAATAAACCTAGATAAACTAATTGACCTCACTAAACTACTGTGATCTGAAGAGAGAGACATTTATCCTTCCCTTTAACTGAACAGATAATGTTTAAGATACATTCAAACCTTTGAATATCTCAATAGTATTCTGAGGTAATTGTATATTAAGTTTGTTCTAACACCCATACATTGCTTTAAATTTGGACACTGATTTCAGAGACACTATTGCAGTCTAATTAGAAAATGCATTAATTTAGCTAAATAATTAAATTCATTTAGCACAATTTAATTTATTGTAATAATAATTTTTTAACATTTGGATACACACTGATCAATTTTTATTGTTAAAGTCCCTGTGAACCGGAAATTGCAACCGATTTTAACGCACCTCCCCTCCATGGTTAAGCATTTTCAACCCAAGCCTGACATCATCAGAGAGGGAATGCCATTCCAGAGCGGAAGCAAATGTTCAGATTTTGATTAAAGGGTACATAACACACAGTTTCTGCCAGTCTCATGTTAATCTTGAGTACTTATAGAGTAGTATTGGATCCTTCATATCTCTGAAGAGTCTGAAAACAGCCGAACTCTTGGAGGAGTGTAGTGGGCAGAGCTAAACACTCACGAGCGCGCACACACACACAATACATCATGGCATTATCCCTGGATAACTTTTGATTCACTATACGTTTGTGTTATTTATATTATATGCATTATATTATATGCATATTATATTGTATGCATATGCGCTGATTGCCAACAAAACAGACATTTGAGGCAGTTTCACTCACCGTCTGCGGTTTCGACTCATGACCAGGAACAAACAAACACACTTGCAGAACTCTGTTGCTGCTCTGGAACTCTCTGCACTGTTTCCTTAAAGCTGGGTTATTTGGGAAGCTGAACAAGGTTATCTTTCCCTCAACCAGAAACACACAGTTCTTTAGTGACACTGTTGATTTCGTGGTCTAAACACAAAACGACAGCGCTGCCGAAGGCTTCAGTAACCCGAACGAGGCTCGTTGATGGACGCGCTCTTGCTCTCGCTCTGGTTGATGTGCGCACGCTCATCCGGGAGAAGTGCCCATACAAGCAACTCCGCCCTTTATGACCTCATACAGGGCCATACTGGAATCCAACTCTTAAACAGTGTAAATAAGTCAGATTGCATGAAATAGCATTAGACCACCCCCCCCCCCTTTGAAGATTACCACAACCAATTTTTTTTTTTCTAGCACAAGACTAGTAATGTGTGCTAACAAAGTAAATAGGACTTCCTGACGACTTTAATAATAATAATAATTATTATTATTATTACAATTAAGTTGTATCAGTGTGTATCCAAATGTTAAGAAATGTATGATTTGCATGTCAGTACTAATTAATGCTAATATTAATTGAATGCATTCAATCTACATGTGTTAATCACTGATCATTTAAATAGCTTGTTCATCTTGCAGGTCCAATGTCTGAGTCTTGTTTTGTGGTACGCGTGTGGGTTTTCACGAGGGAACGATTGATCTGCATCGTAAAAAGACTCGGCAGTGATGAACAGGGGGAATTATGGACACAAACAGGGGCTCATTTTTCCCTGACTCAACCATAAAGCCCGTATCCACACAGGAGATGGAGAGAGAGAAGCTGGAGACCATGTAGTTCTGCCAGCTCCCTAATCAGCCTGTTATGACTGGGAGAGTTACACCTCCTCTCTCTATCATCCAGCTCTTCCTGTCAGCTCAGACCATCCCAAAATAGCTCAGTAACAGCCATTAAACAGATGCTGCAACGCACAAGGCCTCTCAGAACCATTCCTCGCAAGCTGATAGAGGTCAATGTTTGCGTGTTGGATGATTATTTTCCAATCAGCAGGTTTACAGTGCTTTTCTAGCTTTGATGAAGATGTGAGAGGCATGGCTTGTTCATCGGTTTTTATTTGTCTCTGTTGGTTTTGCTAGTTTGCGCTGGAATTTGTTTGCCTGAAGCTTGCTCAACAGCTTGCATCCGATGGGAGAAGGTCTGGCCTTGGTGTCCCTGTTGTTAAATATACCGATGCCTGATGCACCTGAGGGGTGCAGTGCCGCCACATAATGGAGAATGCAATTCATTGTCAGTGATTTGTAGAAACCTATGTCATGCTAATGGTTTGGGTTAATGGCAGTGCTGAGGTCTCTTGAGTGACTTTTTCTTGAATGTTTCAAATGAAACCAGAGTAAATATGGTACTTTTTATATTTCTTACTTTTTCAAATAATTTTGAGGTGGCCGATGAGCAGGGATGCCAAGTACATTTTTTTGGAGGAAATAATAATAATAATCAACAACAACAAAAAAAAATGTCTGTCAATATTTTTCACTTATGATTTTCTATTAATAATGATATTAAGTTTTCTACTTGTGATTCATTTCAATCAATACTTTGCCTGCACTTTGTATTGACTATTTCTGTCTATTTTCAGCAATAGATGAATATATGATATCTCAGGATAGAGCTCTATGTAATCATAGAAGTGTTCATACTTGTTTGGGTGTAGCCTGTGTGTGTGTGTGTGTTTGTCTTCTGCTTACCCTTTTCCTCTCAATGCCACAGCCCGGGTGTGCGACAATGAACTTCTGCGTTGCCAAAACGGTGGTGAGTGTGTGAACAACGTCCGTTGTCTGTGCCCTCTGGCGTACACCGGCCTGCTGTGTGAGAAGTCGCGGTGCGAGATCTATCCAGGCGCCTGCGAAGATTCAAACTCGGCCCTGGCTTCCCTCCGCATCCCTGTGCCGATGCTGCTTTTGCTGCTGTTCGTCCTCATGGAAATCTGCTGGGTCACAGTCCTTTGAGAGGCAGATCTCCGACTATCCAGCTTCTTCTATATGAGCAGCGCACCAGACCCACCGACACTCGGCCGGCCATGTGGAATGTGCCCAAATATCAAAGCGAAATTCCAGAGGATGACAGACGAAAATATAATAAATAAATACATCAATAAAAATAGCATTTATAAAAATTGATTCAATATAAAAGTCTAAAAGTAAAAAAAAAAAAAAGAAAAAAAATCAAGGTGTTATTTATAGAATTTATCTGAGCATATGCTTTATGAAGCAAATAAGAGGAAGTAGAGATGTGAACCAAGCCATAATAGATACTCACTCCCCTAACAAAACGAGAGAGCGACAGGGATCGGAGCGGACAATACTCATCCCTTTCCTCCCTTTATCACCACGGCAACGGGAGCTGCGTTCAGCCAGCGGCATGTACAAGTAAAGCCAGCTGCCGCACCTCACCTGAGCCATTCTGGGTATCATGTTGGCTGTAAGACTGCTTTCGGCTATTGCGACACAGAGTGATGGAAAACTGTCCGGATTATGTGAAAAAATTAAGATAAAACAGTAATAATATGGAGAAAGACTTAAGAAAAGAAACAAGCATTCTTTGCTGTCAGTGCATTGTGGATATAAGGAAATCTATTCAGACTGTCACATTCGATCTGCTTTCAAATCGAGCTCGTCCCGCCAACACCCCCGACCCCACCCTCGAAAATAAACTTTAGAGTGTCCTTTGTGTCAAGAGCCCCGTCCTTCCTCCACCATGTGCTTTTGTGAATGTTATTCTGTAACCCTTGATACAGTATATATTTATTTTTTCGTATATTTTTTTGGTTTCCTTTCAGTCTGTGTGATGTTAGTCACACTCATGTGGCACAACCCCTATCCTCCAAAAAATATGTTTAAAAACTCATGACTTTGAAATGTGACGGACTGTTTGCTGAGGCCACGGTCAAAGATGTATGTTTTCACCCAAACAGATGAAGTGCTTAGACAGTCATCAGTGTATTTAATTTTTGTATTAATACAGAAGTTATTTTCTTGACAGAGTAAAGATAATGTAGAACATAAACTTTTTGTATTATTGCTGAAATGTGTTTAAGGGCAACATTTTAGTGCGTTCAATCAAGGTGCAAACAGATTTAAATATTCAATTACGTTTGTCTGAAATTTTATTTCCTTTACACTTTTTTTTTTTTTTTTCTTTAGTTTGATTGTGAAGTTTTCCTAAAGTATATTGGCAACGTGCTGGCATCAAAGAATATCAGTTTACATACAGTATATATACTGACATGTAAAAAAAGAAAATCACACCAAAGGACATTCTAAATGTTTTCTTGTTGCTTTAACACTGAAAAGTTTAAGTGAATAAAACTTTAAAAGGACCTTATGTCGCTGTGTTGTACTGTTTTATGTGTGTTTTGAAATGAAGAATATAAATTGTCCCTGAAATGAAAGCGTAATAAATAAGCGCATATGTCTTTATATAACACATGCATATAAATTGCATACTTTGCAGAACAGTGGAAAATGCTTTAAGCCTCAGAATTTTCTGCACACCATTTATCTCAAATTCAATACAGTAATGATTTGTTTCAGTGAAACGCATTATCGGATGGGCAAAATTAAATATTAACAGCTATTGATGTCTCTTTGAGAGCCTGTTTTATGGAGTTGGTTTTGCCTGTGACTAAACTGCCCATCTATCGCACGGGTTTGTTTTAAACAGAAAGTTTTACAGCCATTTTCACGATTATAGAGTGTGTGACAACAACTCAGGCCTGCTAAATGATTCATTTTGAAGGAGATGCTTCAGAAACATTTGTCTTTATCTGCAATGATTCTTTAGAAACTGGATACCGATGTATGAATCTTCACGTGTCATGTATTTGTGTGTCCGCTTAGAAAACAAAAGAAATGTTAAGTGATATTCGCATTTACATAGTAACAAAATGGTTGTTTTAAAATATTTCACTTTTAACCTAGACAGCAACATAGGCTGAATCCGAAATCGCCCTCTATACCCTTAAATAGGGCACTATTTGAGGGGACAGCTATCTGTAGGGGTGTCCAAAACCATAGTGGACATAATCGAGTGCACTCATTCAATCCCACATTGCACTGCAATAACGAGTGTACAGCCGAAGTACACTTAACGGCTGTCCGAATTCGCTCACTGGTTTTTATTAACTCCTTCAAGTGAACTGTATTAGTGGACTAAAGTAGGGAATAGTGATTGAGGGTTTAGGGGGCGATTGCAGATTCAGCCATGTGTCGGCCCTTATCCAGGCCACACACACACACACACACACACGTGTGACCCTGACCACCAATATATATATATATATATATATATATATATATATATATATATATATATATATATATATATATATATATATATATATAATGCACATTTATATAAGTGTTGACAAAGTTATTTTTAACTGTACACCCTAACACAGATCAACTGGTCTAGAGGCACACTTGTATTTCTTCCCTGGCTGAGAAAACAAGTTCACAACATCACCCCGTGTATTTGTGGTATATTGGTTCAGAAATGCAACATTCCCTTTATCACGGCAGACATATGCAACACTGACAAAGAGAATAAACAATTCAGTGCATCTATATACTCAGCAGATCCACTGTGTATTCAACAAATTCTTTGAACCAAGCCAACAAACAGGCTCAGCCAAAATCAGCTGCATCGTTCCCATTGTTCACTCCTATTTATAGGAGGAAAGATATTGCAGATTATTTTCTAAAAAGATCTAGTGAGTGTTTTTATTTCTGCATTTTTCTTAAAGCAACGTGTCAGCTTTTCTTGCATCTGAAGTTAATCTGCCCTTGAACAAGGCAGTCTATTGATTTGTAAATCAGCTTCAGTAAACATGATGATTTTTACTTCAGGCACATACAACTTTTTCATTGATAACAGGAATTTAAAAAAATAAGGATTAATTTAACATTGAACATTTTAGGGTTTTGACTTGTGGTTTCCTACTCAGGGTGAGACTTTCAAAGTTACACACACTTTTATTTTCATCAGCTAATATCACAATAATACTCATGGAAGTACTCAGACATTCGTGTTGCTAACCACTGTAGAATAAGACCCGTCAGAAGTTGATAACATCACAGCAACACCAAAAGAACTGCAGACTGAACTCAGACAGCCAACGGGCTTCGGTAAGATCATTATCCACCATTCAGCATCTCGCTTTTCTTCCTAGAACAAAAGCCCAACTTTGGCTCGGCATCTAAGTCCTTTTCCTGGAGGAGTAATGGTGATATTGTTCCCTCTGCCGCTAATGGGAAAACACTGGCAACGTGCGCTTTCAAAATGGAGAACACACGCTGCATTTGGTATTTGGCTGCATGCATGAGGACAATCATTTGTCAGATTTGAAGGAATAGAGAATCTAAGCCTATTCTATGAAGAGCTCCTGAGCAAAACAAAGTGCATGGGTTCATGTTTGCACGCTTATGGTAGAACACCTGAATGAAGTACAGTGCTGGAAAACATGCGTGAGTGCCGGAGAATCCTGAAGGTCAAACCATTGTGGGAAACGTATTCAAAATTGTGTGGCATGAAATTCATTTCAACAACAAGAAAAAGCCACGGGAATGTGTGCGAGTAGTAGCACCGGCACAAATAGTATTAAAACAAAGAACATTTTAATAGAATTCAAAACAGTTCAAGAATCCCAGACCACAAGCAGACACTGAATATGGATAACGGAAACTTCACGACTCGTAAACTTTAATGTTTTAAACGTAAGGTGAGTAAAATGATAATGGGAATCACATCTGAAATTATTTACAGTCTGTTACATTCATTTCTCACAATAATAAGAAATCTTTATAGTGGCAATTTACATCAAAACCCAAAAGCTCTCCAGCTAACAGTTATTCAGTCAGGATAGTGATGCAGGTATGTCAGAACCCGGAAGTCCAATTAAAGTTTCATATGGGGTTTCATAATGGGGCAGTTTCAATTTATTTGTAAAATAAATCCTGTGGTAAACATGACTATACGTCGCAAAATACACACGACACACCCATAGCAAAAAAGCACATTCTGAAGCAGTTACATTCATTTTCATACGTTTTTAAATAAGTAACTAGATAAGGCAGCTTGGGGTGTGCAGTTAACAGTTCTTACAAGAACCTTTAGAATACTGTTCTGTCATTAATGAATAGTAGTTACACAGGAATGCACTCTTAACATTCTAGGAACTGCTATTAACTAACAAGAAACTGATTAAAAAATTAAGTAATAGCGCTCAGAATGTGGTAGTTCAGTATTAGCTAATCAATAATCACTATTTTTTCATACCTTCCAGAGGACTACTAAGAACTACTAAAGTTCATAATTAATGTGAAAATTGCATCATGTATAATTTAAGGTAATGGTGACCCACTAATGACTTAAGTGTTACTACATCCGTCTAATAGAACTACTGGATCAGTATTCTAAAGTGAAAAGCATGTTAAGGTTTTTGTAAGGTTTTGGATAGCAACGCATCAAGTGTTACTACATCCGTCTAAAGGAATGACTAATTATTTGGATCAGTTTTCTAAAGTATCATGGTATCACACTAGTAATGACTCAAGTGTTACCAAATCCATCGGAAGGAATTACAATTCAAAACGGATTTTAAGGAATAGAGTAATGTAGTACAAAAGCATGTAGTAATGACTCCAATCATTACTACATGCTTTTCACTTTAGAATACTGACCCAAATAATTAGTAGCTCCTTTAGAAGGATATAGTAACACTTGAGTCATTGTCTAGTGGGTTACCATAACCTTATATTATACAGTATGTATTATTCATGATAATTATGAACCTGTACAGTAGTTCAGTCCTCTGGGAGGTATGAAAAAAAAATACTCATCCCTTTCCTCCCTTTATCACCACGGCAACGGTTCTCCTAAAGTTTACCTAAACAAACAGTTTACCTAAAGGATAAATAAAGGTTAAATTAAAAATAATAATAATTATCTAAAGAACGCTTTTTACTAAAGAACCTTTTGTGCAATAGAATGCTAAAGGTTCTTCATGGAACCATCCATGCCAATTTTTTTTAAACCCTTAAGCCCTGAGGGTATTTTTTTTTTTTTTTTTTTGAGGGTAGTTTTTTTTTATTATTATTATTGTTATATAATAACACAAAATAGGTATCATTTTAAAGCTTAGAATCTCAGCATTTTGATCACCTCTTAAGAGCGCTGACTTATTCATCTAAACCGGAGTTTCCCACCACGGGCGCCACCTAGCAGCTATAAAAATGAATTGTCATATTTTTCAAAACTGCATTGATCCACACAACATCCGTGAGGAATATCTCGTGAACCGCGCGATTTTGGACTCATTTCAATCGGGAGCACCAACTGTAAGTACTGATGTGCTGTTTTCAACGATCGGAGCATGTTTCATGAAGTTACAAACCTAAACGCCACAATAGCGCTATTTATTTAGCTTGTGTGCTCCTGTCAGGTTATAGTATGTTATAAATCTATTTGGGAATATCTTACGATCTGAATGACGGAACTTTAATTTTTTAATAAAATTGTAGTCTCTTTTTAATTGTGAGAGTCTGCTAAAAATAAGGATGTGTAATTTTTAACGATCGGATCATGTTTCATGAAGTTATTAGCGTAAACGGCAAGTCTAAGCAACTGTTATTTTTGTACTCCGCTCATGTGCGTCTGTGCTTTTTTTGTGTGTGTTATACTTCAACGAGGAATATCGTTAGATCTAAAAGACAGATTATGGTGACTTTGGGCTCTTTTTAATCGTGAGAATCTGCTGTCATCACTGATGTGCCATTTTCAGCGTTTCATGAAGTTACGAATGAAAAACGTATGAGTGAAAAAATTATGCAGGACTCAACTTACAAAAAAACTTGCTCAAGTTTAGTCAAAGCCCAAAACAGTTAGGCTCGTTGTGTTCTACTCTGTGAGACCTTTCAAATGACATATGACACATGACTATCTGAGCCGTATGATGTGATTGACACATTGCAGTACATAATACATTATTATTATTATTTTTTTTTTTTTTTTTTTTGCATTGTATTAATAAATAATAAACTAATAATGGCTACATTCATTGTAAAGTTTAGACTGTAAGCTTTCAAATGACACCTATTTTATGTTGATCCATGCAGGATTTATGAAAAATATGACAATTATTTTTTTTGCAGCTAAAACAGCAGTACACTCCGTTTTAGAGGAATAACTCAGTGCTCATTAAGAAGTTGGATAGATGCATTGGGGGCGGTACACTTCGGGCTTATGGGGTTTAAGTGAAGGTCATTTCCACTAGAATTAATAATGGCGCAGGACAGCCTCAATAGTGTTTGAATGAAACAAGAGTTGCTTAGTTACTGATATACAGCCTAGCCATGGACGACAGCAAATACTGGGAAATATCACAATCGAGAGACGTGAAATAAAGAAATCCACTGTTTCAATTAAAGGTACAAAGTCACTTTTTCCTTACTATGATTTAATGCAAATTTAAATAGTGCTTTCATTAGAGAACTGTTGAAGTTGAATTTACTTGTTGAATTTACTTAAAAAAGCATGGTCAAGTGGTTCCACGCAACTATATTGAGTCATTTTTACAAATAACAATTTAGTTATGTGAACAAAAGAAATTCAAGTAAAGATGAGTAAATACAATCCATTTGAATTTGTCACTGTTACATAACATTTATATGTGCAGTTTACTTAATAATGTTATATTAAATTTATTAAAGTTTATTATGTTAGGATAATTTACCTTATTAAATTAACTATTTTCACAGCCTAAACACAGGCACCACTCTTCTGCATAACGGCAACCACAAAATTGCAGAAACTCCTCTAAATGTCCAACATAAGTGAACATTAAACACTAACAAACTAACAACATCTTTCCCTTTACTGAAAAACACATAAAATAACACTTTAATCCCTAAATTTACTCTCCTAATGCAGTCCCGTGCAAAGCATGCTGGGAACTACAGATCCACTGCCCCGAACAAACACTTATTAAGTGAAGCTGTCAATACTCATTATTAGCAGAAACAACTCAGTAAATTTAAGAGTTTTTTTAAGTAATGTGAACAAGGATGATTTGAGTACAACTAACAACAGTGAAAGTTCTTTTTTTTTTTTTTAAGTGTGTGGAAAAAATAGTTTCTACATTAGATCAACTAATATAATCCAGATTACTCCGGCACAACTTCATTACGCAACCGAACCTGATGTGACGAATACATACAAATAAAAATAATAATTTTCCTGGCACGGACGAGTCCCTGGGGCAGAGGCAGGTGTATGACTGAAGATTATTCTTGCCATTTTCCAAGTTAGTTTTTCACACCTCTCCAGAATACAAAACTCAGAGACCCAAATATACAAGAAGTATATTGCTGTGTATCGCTCTCTCTCGCTCCCTCTCTGTGTCTCAGAGGTACACACACACTGACACCTTAGCAGCACTGCAAGCATATTTTCTCTGGCAGTGGGGAAATAGACTTCTTTTGCAGTATGGCCAAGATAAACTAAAGATGTAATGCATTATTTAGACCTACGGCATGCCCTTTCCAGCAGTAGATAAGCAAGAAGTGTGAACACCAGACATTGTGGATGTAATTTCAATGGATGGATGTGCGCACACACACACACACACACACACACACACACACAATGCAGCGAGTTAGAACTGAACAGTTTAATACTCTTATTATAAAGTGACCATTGTGTATTATGTGGCTAATTTCTGTTATGCAGCACCTTTTGAACTTCTTATTAACTAAAATGCTTGTTGTAATTTATTTATTTCTGTTGTAAAAGATAAAAATATGCTTTAGTTGGGCTCAGTTGCAAATCCAAATTAAATTCATCAAATGCTAATTTAACTTGTAACTTATTAGTGTATGACCTTTCAACAGGTTTAGGTAGGAACTGATTGTCTTAAGAGTGGTAAATCAAAATGTAAAGATCCTGTGTTGCAGAAGCACAAAAATCCCCTTATTTAATCAGAGGTCATCTGAGATCAGAGCCTCTCATCCTCCCACCTGTCCATCCATCTGATCCCTAGTTCTTAGACGTCCCACGACAGGCATCCACTCAGCTAATGAACGTCTCACCACTGTTCCTCTGCCCTCCCTTTAAAGCTTCTTTCCTCTCCACCATCCCTTTTGTTGATTTGAGCAAAGTTGAATCTCTACAAAGTGAAAATGACATTCCGGGTCGAGGACATCAAGGATGGTCAAGGTAATGAATGGCCACCAGATGTCTGTTATTAGGTTAATGTAGTCCTCCCTGCTTCTACCCTCTTATTCCTCCTAACGGCAGCTCAGAGATCGGACTAAAACTATGAGCTTCTGCCGCAGACCTGTGAAAAACTCTGGCCCAATTTTCATTTAGCTAACCACACTGCATGCACATCGCCGTTCAAAAGTTTGTAAATGTTTTTGAAGGTCCTTATCCTCACCAAGGCTGCATTTTCTTTTTTTAAGTTCACTTGTAGAATTCAATAAACATTTCTTATTATTAATGTTGAGAACAGTTTTTGATGCTTAATATTTTTGTGGAAATATTTTTTCAGGAATCTTTGATCATGAGCATGTTCTAAAGAACATTTATTTGAAAAAAAAAAAAATGGAAAACAAGTATTTACTGTCCCTTTTCACGTATTAATTTCTTTAAAAAAAAAAGTATAAAATATCATCAAAATATCATTTGATCTACTTACTGCCACTGTTTTTAAAAGTGTGTGTGTGTGTGTGTGTGTGTGTGTGTGTGTGTGTGTGTGTGTGTGTGTGTGTGTGTGTGTGTGTGTGTGTGTGTGTGTGTGTGTGTGTGTGTGTGTGTGTTGAAAAATATTTTCTAAAGGGAAAGTTCAAATTGTTGAAAAAGTAACAGGCCAGAAAAATAATGACTGTGGATGGCATAGCTGAAATGATTTGGTCTAGGAATAATTTGCGGAGATATGTTTGTTGAAATTGAAAACTCTCAATTTTCATTGCTGACTTTGGTATCCTATCAGGTCATAGTTTGAGACACTGATGAGATCACTTTTGGGTCAGCAAAATTGTTTTCCATTTAATCACTGCTGTCTAGGAAAAAAAAAAAAAAAAAAAAACAAGCACCAAGGCTAGAGTTGGTAAGAAACTGGTGTATGCCATCAGAAACTGGAAAGAAAACTGGCATCGGCCTTCAGAAAAAGTTGAAAAGGTCTTACTTACCTTTAGTCACGATTGGCAACATGAGGTTTTTGGCTAATAAAATAGCTATTGGCGCTGAATACGAGCCATGGGGAATACAAACACTGTAATTTCATGTGCTTCTTGTCTGACTGCCAACAGCCCCAACTGTGCAGTTGTTCTCGATGGATTTTGCATTATGCACACAGACAAATATTCAGAAGTGTCAAGAAAAAAATGAAAGTGGGTTTAGAATTTTTTGTGAAGAACATATGGTGCAACACGGGACATTATTATAAAAGCACATTCTTTTCACACAAATGCTGCTACTCAGCGCAACAAAGAAGAATGCAAAGATCACAGATTCAGAGCTGCACGTATATTCTTGTGAGTGTGAATATTAAAATTAGCATCGTACCATGCCAAGACATTTTAAGAAGACTGCATGAACCCATCTGTGTCCCACTGCAGCAGTGCTGTAAAGTGAAAATTTCAATGAAATTAAAAATTCATTATTTACTCACCCACACGTCATTCCAATGTTGTTTCTTTCGTCTCTGGAACAAAAAAATATGTTTTTCAATATAATCAAAGTGAATGAGAACTGAAGCTGTCAAGCAAATAATAACAAAAAAGAACCATAAAACTTTGACCTCTTGAAATATATACAGAATAAAAAATAAAAGTCAAACAAAAAGAACAGTTGAAAACAAAACACAAAGAATATCAAAGACTATCACTGGAGAAAGTGGCCGTGTAACCACTTTTTTAACTACTCATGTGGGATTCATGTGATTTACTCCAAACTTCATCAACAAGACATTGAGGATACTAAATTGCAAACACATTTTATAATAAATGACAAAAAAAATTCCGGAAGTGATCACGCGCTCAAGGCTGTTGGACATAGTGGTGTATTAACCCTCCTATGGTCTTCAGGGTCTTTTCTGACCCCAAAGGACGTTTGCTCAAATAAAAATAAAAAAGTTCCCTTTGTCCAAATGGCATCTCTTGTACCGTTGTCAACACTCTCTAGATCTACAAATAAAAAAATAAATTGGATTGATATCTATTTTTATGTTTGTGTGACAAAAAAAGTCACACTCAGGGTCTTCGGGGTCCCTGGTTAGAAAATGGACAAAATTCATCCTCAAAAACAGAAACAACACAGAACACGCATACAGAAATTAAGTGCCACACTTCCAACAATGCATAAAACATCCACAATGCAAAATAAGCATGCTCTCTCACACACACACACACACACACAGGAATACATTTGTTATTGCTGTTCATTTCATTGCATTTTGACGTTCATGTTGTGTATGTTTTACTCAATATGTAATACACTCACCTAAAGGATTATTAGGAACACCTGTTCAATTTCTCATTAATGCAATTATCTAATCAACCAATCACATGGCAGTTTCTTCAATGCATTTAGGGGTGTGGTCCTGGTCAAGACAATCTCCTGAACTCCAAACTGAATGTCAGAATGGGAAAGAAAGGTGATTTAAGCAATTTTGAGCGTGGCATGGTTGTTGGGGCCAGACGGGCCGGTCTGAGTATTTCACAATCTGCTCAGTTACTAGGATTTTCACACACAACCATTTCTAGGGTTTACAAAGAATGATGTGAAAAGGGAAAAACATCCAGTATGCGGCAGTCCTGTGGGCAAAAATGCCTTGTTGATGCTAGAGGTCAGAGGAGAATGGGCCGACTGATTCAAGCTGATAGAACAGCAACTTTGACTGAAATAACCACTCGTTACAACCGAGGTATACAGCAAAGCATTTGTGAAGCCACAACATGCACAACCTTGAGACAGATGGGCTACAACAGCAGAAGACCCCACCGGGTACCACTCATCTCCACTACAAATAGGAAAAAGAGGCTACAATTTGCACAAGCTCACCAAAATTGGGCAGTTGAAGACTGGAAAAATGTTGCCTGGTCTGATGAGTCTCGATTTCTGTTGAGACATTCAGATGGTAGAGTCAGAATTTGGCGTAAACAGAATGAGAACATGGATCCATCATGCCTTGTTACCACTGTGCAGGCTGGTGGTGGTGGTGTAATGGTGTGGGGGATGTTTTCTTGACACACTTTAGGCCCCTTAGTGCCAATTGGGCATCGTTTAAATGCCACGGCCTAGCTGAGCATTGTTTCTGACCATGTCCATCACTTTATGACCACCATGTACCCATTCTCTGATGGCTACTTCCAGCAGGATAATGCACCATGTCACAAAGCTCGAATCATTTCAAATTGGTTTCTTGAACATGACAATGAGTTCACTGTACTAAAATGGCCCCCACAGTCACCAGATCTCAACCCAATAGAGCATCTTTGGGATGTGGTGGAACAGGAGCTTCATGCCCTGGATGTGCATCCCACAAATCTCCATCAACTGCAAGATGCTATCCTATCAATATGGGCCAACATTTCTAAAGAATGCTTTCAGCACCTTGTTGAATCAATGCCACGTAGAATTAAGGCAGTTCTGAAGGCGAAAGGGGGTCAAACACAGTATTAGTATGGTGTTCCTAATAATCCTTTAGGTGAGTGTATAACTGTTCATTTCTGTTAATTTTTGTTCTGTTAGAGGTAGTAAATGAAGTGTAGATTAAATTTGTAGAATTATAAGAAAATCAGATGTTTTAAATAAATGATAAACTCTAAAGAACTTTTCCAACTTTTCTTTTGTTCAGGTTTCATTCTAATCATGATGTAACATCATTGAAAAAAATTGTTTTTTTCAGTACAAAAAAATGCTAAACTTTGACAAAAATTAATTTTAATTGTTATAATTGTGATTTCATAACATTTAGATATGAATCCAACTGAAAAATACTTTGTCTTTCAGTCAGTCAAATAGCACATTACAAATAGTGGAGCTCCGCAGCCATTTAATGGTAAATGTCTTTTTTTTTTTTTTTCAAAACTGTATTTTCCAAAAGATGGGCAAAAATCTTACACTAAACCATGTCAAATTATCCATGTTATCCCCACAAATGACAGTTAGAAATTTGGGTCTTTTATAAAGTGAATTTTACATTAAAAAAAAAATAAATAAAAAAAAAACAGATTTTGTGTGAAAATCCATTAAAATGTTTTTATTTATTTATTAAATACTCCAAAAACTGCACTGATGTTGAGTAAAAATAGAGTCAAATTACATTTGTTCTAAAAAAAACCCTGAGTGTAATTCCCAAACGAAGACCGTAGAAGGGTTAAAGGTAAAAAAAAATTATATAAATACTGTTCTGTTTCTCGCACAAATCAATCGTTTGTGTCTTAAGACATCAATGTGTCGTCACGAGCTGCAGGGTTTAATTTGGATTTGTCTGTGCATGTTTTTTTATTTATTTTTTTTTTCATTTGTGTTCTACTGAAGAAACAAAGTCACGTATATCTTGGATTTTTTGGGTGACATTTTTGGGTGAACTACACCTTTAACATAATTTTATGGACAGTCTCATCTAAAGGCCTTTGTGATGCTAAATTGGGAAGATCTTTTAGTGAAAAAAAGGGAAATGTGTTATAACGTCCATATAGATTGACTGATTGTGTTGAAACTTCAGCTGTATGTTGCTTGTAGGAGGCCGATCACATGGACATGACTGTTGCGAGTCAAAGTTATAGAGCCACCATCTGGCAGGAGGAAGTGCGTCACTTTCAAAATGCTTCGAAATCGGCCTCGTATATTTACCCAATTCACTTCAAACCTGGCCAGAATAATGTCAAGACATGGTAGATGTAAAACTGCAAAGGGATCCTTGATATCTTAAATACTGTTACCATTTTATAATGGATGGATGCACATTTTGGGCTGCCATTCACTGCCATTATAAAGCTTGGATTAGCCAGGACATTTTTTATATAACATATTCGTCTGAAAGAAGAAAGTCATATACACCTAGGATGCTTGAGGGTGAGTAAATCATGGGGTAATTTTCATTTTGAGGTGAACTATCCCTGTAACGTGTCAAACTTTAATATTTTTTTCAGGTGTTTTTGAGACTCTTATCAAATTGCAATGGATCTCGACACACATCAGAGTTGTCGGCTGTTAGACATTGGCAAAAGCTAGGAAAACTATAAATAAAAGTGTTCTTCATATGCAACACCCTTCATATACAGTACAAAGGGCAAGAAAACTAATGTACCTGAATGTAAACCAGCTAAACATGAGATTTTATATTGAACCAAGTATTTCAATAAAAACATCCAGATGTAAATCTGCTTACCTAGGCCACAATGACTTCACTCGTCTCCAGAAGTGATTGGTGGATTTTTTATTGTCAATGTCTTGCAGCAGTGTTATGAAAAACTCTCTCTGTGGAGTTGAAGAGAATAGCTGATGCCATCATATTTCTGGATGACAAATCAAAGTGGAATATACCTGGAGGCATTCTAGAAGAGCGCAAGGAATTTGACACAGCCAGAGCGGATGGTTCTTCAGGATCCAAATAGAAACAAGCATCTCTCTCTCTCTCTCTCTCTCTCTCTCTCTCTATATATATATATATATATATATATATATATATATATATATATATATATATATATATATATATATAAATTTTTTTTTACCTGACTCTATATGCCTGTAAATGTTAAGTCATTTTTGCAGATCCAATATCTATGTATTGAATCGGATTTCCTGGACTCTGCAAAGCAACACATGTCAGGATCCGGTAGCAGAAGAGACCTAAAGCTTCTCTTTTCTCACCCGCTGATATATGAAAACTAGACATTGTAAGAGGCAGGGTGAGAGATGCCACATCCCTCCACTGAGAGCTTCAGCAGATCACTGGCAAGATTCTGCTCGCTGCAGACAGCAGTTTCCTTTATAAAAAACTGCAGAGATGGTCTTATCTTATCAGGTTCAAGTGCCGGATAGACGCGAGACTGTTGTCGGTGTGTGATACGCAACGAGTGATGGCAGAGATCTGCTGTTGATGGATTCTGATGAATTCTATCGTGCTGTAACTCCACGTGTATTTGTTGCTCAGCTCAGAGGATGTGGTATTAAATGTGCCCCGTGGACCTTAGGGTTTTATTACAGTCCCGTTCAGTTTTATGCTCAGGTCATGTTAACATACAGTTCTTTGAGACATACTGCAAAGCATTAACCCTGTAAATCCAGACATACACTCTGGGCTGGGTAAATATAGGACAGAACACGTTGGGTTCATTTTTTTTAAGTTTATTTAACCCAACATAATGGGTTGATTCTTTTTAATATAATATCTTTTTTTTTTTTTTTTTTTGCTTTGTTTTTTTTACCCAATTCCAAAAAAGTTGGGACACCATACAAATTGTTAATAAAAGGGAATGCAATAATTTACAAATCTCATAAAGTTATATTTTATTCACAATAGAATATAGATAACATATCAAATGTTGAAAGTGAGACATTTTGAAATGTCATGCCAAATATTGGCTCATTTTGGATTTCATGAGAGCTACACATTCCAAAAAAGTTGGGACAGGTAGCAATAAGAGGCCGGAAAAGTTAAATGTACATATAAGGAACAGCTGGAGGACCAATTTGCAACTTATTAGGTCAATTGGCAACATGATTGGGTATAAAAAGAGCCTCTCAGAGTGGCAGTGTCTCTCAGAAGTCAAGATGGGCAGAGGATCACCAATTCCCCCAATGCTGCAGCCAAAAATACTGGAGCAATATCAGAAAGGAGTTTCTCGTGCGTAAGGATCAAGGCCGGAAAACTATACTGGATGCCTGTGATCTTCGGGCCCTTAGACGGCACTGCATCACATACAGGAATGCTACTGTAATGGAAATCACAACATGGGCTCAGGAATACTTCCAGAAAACATTGTCAGTGAACACAATCCACCGTGCCATTCGCTGTTGCCGGCTAAAACTCTACAGGTCAAAAAAGAAGCCATATCTAAACATGATCCAGAAGCGCAGGCGTTTTTCTCTGGGCCAAGGCTCATTTAAAATGGACTGTGGCAAAGTGGTAAACTGTTCTGTGGTCAGACCAATCAAAATTTGAAGTTCTTTTGGGAAAACTGGGATACCATGTCATCCGGACTAAAGAGGACAAGGACAACCCAAGTTGTTATCAGCACTCAGTTCAGAAGCCCTATGCGGTACCCTGAGCGGGTTGGGCGCCACCCTTGTGCCCGGCACCCTGCTGCCTGGGTGGAGGCTGCTGCTTGGGCTTAGCAGGGGAGGAGGTGGACACAGGGAAACGAGAACTGCTGGGTGAATCTCTCTGTGGCGTCACCGAAGAGGCCGGCCTGGCAGACAGGGGTGTTGAGGAACCGCACTTTGTCGGTATCACACATGTCCGCCAGGTTCAGCCACAGGTGGTGTTCCTGGACCACTAATGTGGACATCGCCCGGCCCAGGGAGCCTGCAGTGACTTTCGTCGCCCTGAGAGCAAGGTCCGTCGCCATACGCAGTTCCTGCATAACGACTGGATCAGAACTACCCTCGTGCAGTTCCTTGAGCTCTTTGGCCTGGTAGACCTGTAGGAGCGTCATGGCATGCAAAGCCGACGTGGCTTCTCCACAGGCTGTGTAAGCCTTGCCCATCAGAGCGGACGAGAACTTGCACGCTCGGGAGGGGAGACCTGGATTACCCTGCCAGTCGGTGATGGTTTTAGGACACAGTTGCATCGCTACCGACCGTTCGACTGGGAGGATCTCCACGCACCCCTTAGCCACACCACCATTGAGAATAGTGAGGACGGAGAAGCCACTCGATTGGTTTCTAGTTTGATAGGGTGCCATCCACGACTTTGTGAGCTCCTGATGCACCTCCGGGAAGAATGGTACCAGGGCAGGGTGCTGAGAACCAGCATGGGCCGTCCCGAGAAACCAGACGTCCAACCGTGAAGGTCCGGGACACGGTGGAGGGTTCCACTCGAGCACGATACTTATGGTGGCCTGGGAAAGCATAGCCGTGAACTCTGGATCAGGCTCGGGCAACACTAACACACCCGAAGGGGGCAACGCAGCCGAGTCTTCATCTCCAGAGTCCATTTGCTCATCCACCGATGCAGCAATCGAGACCATATCCTCTTGAAAAAGACGCAGGGTCAAACCATGTTGCTCTTTTAGAAAAGGAAAACTGCTCTTTATCAGTGTTGAGGCACACGGGAGATGGCCGCGGAGATGTAGTAAATTACATATTTTTATAAAAGTAAGAAAATGAGAAACATCGTCCATCGCAATGTTTTACTGTAAACATCGTCAACTGCCAATTTAGAGGACATCGCCCTACCCTAACTTCGGAGCCAAACATTGCTGCAAGTCATTGTGTTCCTGTGAAGAGTGTTTTCTGCGAGTTGAAGAGGATCGTTCTGCACGGCGTTGGAGAGACGGCACATTACAGCAGCGGCCATTATCCATTGAGTGCTCACAGTGGGCTTACACCTCTGAACCACTGTGAGCACTCAATGGATAATGGCCGCTGCTGTAATGTGCCGTCTCTCCAACACCAAAATATGTAATTTACTATATCTGTATTTTACTATCTCTTTACATAAATACTATTTTCTACTTAACTCTAATTTCGTTATTTTACTAACCCAAAGGACTCATCTGCGCTAGGTTGCACGTGAGGGAAAAAGTAACTTCCTTCCACTTAAGAAGAGTTGTGCACTTTTTATTTGAATATATCTCTTTACATAAATACTATTTTCTACTTAAAACTATAATTTTCGTTATTAACCCAGTGTTTTGAATGTTGTTTTACGTGAAAATTACCACAGGAGTGAAGCACAAAGCTTTGTTTTCAAAAGAAATAAATTAGCAGCCATGAAAACATAGGCTATGGATTCATGCCGAATGAGAAAGGTAGGCTGAGCCCAATTTAAGATTTGTCAGATTTTTTATTCTGTTTTGCGATCTGGTCACCCGATTTCAGTGAAGTTTAACAATAGGCCTAACGTTAGACCATTTTATCCCACAATTTATCTCGTTTCTTTTCCCAAATCTTCACTCACGTCGCATTTATTTGTTGCAGGGAATTATAAACATTTCTTCCTTTCGTTTGCTTATAATTATACCCATTCACATCCTTTACTGTGGTAAAGTAGAAAAAACACTGTAGGACGAATACCTTTTTACTTCAAATTTTATTTAACACAGTTTGTGCTTGTTATTAGACTTGGTCAAGTTTATTTGAATAGCTCATTTCACACACACACCGGTGATTTGTATTTTCGCATTCTCTGGCAGTGCATAATCAAACATAGCCTGAGTGTCTTAAGATAAAATTTGCTCTTCAGACCTTTTACAAGTGTGGCTTTGCAACATCAGGAGAAAACATGAAGACAAAGATATTCAAAAAGGTGTCTATCCAGCTCGTGTCCCACATTCATCTCAAAGATGCGGCATATGATGCATCTTTGCGGGGAAATAGGCTATGAAACAAATCTTTTTTTAACTAATATTTAATTTTCTTATATTCTTTAGGTTACCATTATTTACTGATAATCGTTTAAATGTTTTGCAGGCTGTAGTGGGTCATTTCACTGACGTAAGTGCTAAACTAAACACGAATGCTTATGAAATGGATGTTTGAGCCTCATTTATTATTTCAAAATGTAGGCTATATATATCTGGCATAGACTACAGTATTTAAAATAGCATATATCCACTAGTTATACTCTCAATTTAATTTAACTATAGAAGAGAATTTGTGTGTGTCGCACTCACAACAAGACTCGCAACGGGGGGCGTCACGAACAGCCATCACGATGGACGATGGCACAACCCTATCCGAAGTAGAAAGCGAGGATGCGGTATTCCACTTCTGTATTTAGACCCGCACTGCGGGCGGAGCGTGGAACGCATGCCAGTGGTCATTGGCTTGTTTGTAAACACTCAAAGCAGATTGGTCTCTGAAAATAGATCCCCAATTCGTCGGTCAGTTCCGACGTACGTCGAACGTGACCGCCTGAAAGGGAACTATGAATTGTTGACGCATGAATGTCAAAAGTGCACAATGATAGTTCCCTAACCATGCTATGAGAAAAGAAAGATTGTAAAATACCAAAAGAAGAGCTGTTGTTGTAGCAGAGTCGGCTACAGTAGTGACTGCCGTTGGGGAACTTAGTATTCTTTAGTTATTTTTTTAGTTTTCTTAAATGACTCACAGGATGGAAGACAGTGTAATAGGAAAGATCAGTGACGTTGCTATTAATACATTACGAGACTGCATGCGGGCGTGTGAATGTGGGCCGCAGGACTTGATATTTACACGTCGGCTACTGCCTTTTCCACTGACATCTCCCAGATGGCCACTGCAGCAAATGCTGCCCAACACAGATCTTTACAGAGACGTCTACCAGACACTGTCTGTGGGCAAAAAAAGCAAATACTATGAGCTTTTACTTGTGCTCCATTATTAAAAACAATATCCTCTGCAGATCTTTGTATAATAATCAAAATACCAAAGAGGGCAATGGTACGGGCTCACTCAATATGAGAAAAACACAAAAACCGAGCGTGTTTTGTTAAATGTCAAAGATGGTTTCATCAGGATAGAGGTGGGTACATAAAAGCAGTTTGTTTTGTGGATAGATGTCACTTTTGATGTGGTTTAACACGTCTTGCTTTAGTTCCAGGCTTTCAGGGATGAGTTTTCTGTCTGATTTCTCTGCATTTATACCAGCAAATGAGTGTTTACCTCAGGAGCCGAGAGAAGGGATAAAGGGGCTCGAGACTTCTGCCGCAGTCATGCCTTTTCTGTAAATCAATCCTCATCTGCGCAAGCTTTCTTCTGCTGGTGGGACGGGCAGACATTGCTTTGAGGCGATAGATTGAGTCTCGGCAGACACCTCGAGCGCCTCATCACCAACCGAATGACCCCGTCGTCTTCCTCAGATCGTGTTCTCCACATACGCTCAAACAGATGGTGACTGGCATCGTTTTAATCTCTATTTTACATGCACACTTTTCTACATGACTACAAGATTTGACAGCCACCAGTTCTCTTCCCAGCCGCATACATGAATGTGTAAATCTGCCAACCTTGAGGAATGACACATTTTTTGAGCTATAACTGAAATGCAAAAGTCTATAAGCTCCAATGCAGGATTATCATTTACTAAAACTATTATTAACATTTGTGTTAATTGAAATAAAGCCGAAATGAAATATAAATATTAGATGAAAAACCTAAACTTAAACGGAAATTTGAAATGTTGAAACTAAAGGACCCACACACTACAAGATAATTGGGCCGGTTTTGGGCTCAATTCTCCCAGTCGGACAGTCCTATGTAAAGTCCAGAATATTTTGCAGTCCAGTTTTTCGCGATCGCTGAATACAACGCAAAATCAGCAAAATGTGACCCTGCATAATTTGTCATTTCACCGCAAAATAATCACAAAAAATTATTTTAAATCACAAAAAATGTATACACACGTAATTATGCCCAAATGTCCGTCTTGGCGGTTATGTCTTGAGTGAATAAGTTCGGGACATGTGACAGCATTGGGTCCGTGCATTACTGTAGTCTTTAAAGTGAAAGCAATCTAATACAGCCGATACAAAACAAACAGCAGCCTGTATCTGTATCTTTCCTATCATTTGTTTATTAGTTCTTATTTTATTACTGACTGTTTACTTGATTGATTCATTATTTGAGAACGTTTTACTTATATTAGGCAATTGCTGTGATTTACTTTTCCCAGTCATATTTCCCACCCTAAGTGTATTAAAGCTACATAGTACACCACTGGACTAGCCTTTTTTTAGTAAGATACCAAAATAAACAAGATTTGTGCATTTTGTTTGTTCTATTGTCGTGTATGACTATTGTGCATCTAACACAATACATAATATGGTAAATGTGGTATCAAAAATTTTCTGGAAATTACCACCACAAAATCAGTCATTTTGATCACAAAAATCACAAAAAAAATATTGCGCAATCCTGAAGGGACTGATCTTGTTGGTTCTACAGATTATCTCATCATATTTTCCTGTGGTGTGATGTGTGTTAAGAGTGATTGAATCTGCTGGGGCCGCAACAATCTCAAATTGTAAACCTTCAACATGTTCAAACACTCTAATCGCTATTTCTTCTTGCCCGTCGTCCACCATGTTTGTTTGATTTTGTGAGATTTCTCGTGTTCACAGGCTGGCTGTTTGTGAATGGGATCTGTTAGTGTGTGTTGCACTGTCACTCCACACACCACAAGAAAAA
The DNA here is from genome assembly GCA_018749465.1 of Paracanthobrama guichenoti. Classification (NCBI taxonomy): domain Eukaryota; kingdom Metazoa; phylum Chordata; class Actinopteri; order Cypriniformes; family Gobionidae; genus Paracanthobrama; species Paracanthobrama guichenoti. The sequence goes on along the minus strand of CM031966.1, from coordinate 21,662,574 downwards.
AAAAACTGTTAAATGTGTGATTTGTATTTTTTTATTTTTATCATCATGTTTGTGTTCACTCATATTTTGATTTTAAAAATCTTTTAGTGTGGGCCAGCCTTAACCATAAATAGCAGTTTAAGTACTAACATTGTTACTGCACTAAAATACTGTTAAAAAATCAATTATAGTAAAAAAAACACTGACTGCTGACGTGTAGGTTCACTATAAGATAAAAACTCATAAAATACTGATTTTAAATTCTCATTATTAACTAACTATTAACTACGGCTTTTTCCTCAATAAACTCCTAATTACTGCTTATTAATAGTTAGTAAGGTAGTTGTTAAGTTTAGGTATTGGGTAGGATTAAGAGATGTAGAATATAATAAAGCAAAATAAGGCATTAATGTGTGCTTTATAAGTACTAATAAACAGCCAATACCCTAGTAATATGCATGCTAATAAGCAACTAGTTCATAGTGAGAATAGGACACTAAAATAAAGTGTTACCAATAATTTATTAGTATACCGCTCTGTACATTAGTAGATTTCAAATATATATATTTAATATTTACTGTTCAGCTCGTTTTCTTTTTACATTTCCTTGTTTTTGAGTTAATTTATTTTTATAATTGAATTATTACGCCAACAATCTGCACTGGCTTCTCGCTCACTTGAACAGTTTTTCCACACAAAACCAGACACAAAAGACTGCAATGCAGCTTGCAAAAAGAAGCATATACATTTTTATTGCAACTTTATCAACATATATACAGTTCAAGTGCGTTACAGCAGCTAGGTGGCGCTGCAGGACACGTGGATTGCACTGCTACAGGTCAGGCCACTGCGGCGCTTTACATGGCGGCCAGGCTTGTGTATGTCTTTGGCTTCAGTGGACAGCAGATCATTAACCATGAGCCCCTCAGAGTACCGCCACTCTGTTACTCAAGGTTGCTTATGTAAATATGGCTTTTTGCTTGTTTAATAGCCCCAAAAATTGTTGCAAAATGCCACAATAGCAATTATTACACACACAAAAGCATGAGACAAACCAGCTTTAAAATTTGCGTTCACTTAATTGTTATGCTTGTAGGATGCCCTTAGCATTATATAAAGTTTGAAGGACATCTAGATAAAGAGCGGAGAATATGAGTATGAAGGTGTGAGTGGAGAAAACATTGTGAGATACCGCAAAACTGGAAATAGAGACAGAAATCCCTTTCCTTCGAGGTTAGAGATCGCTGGGTGATTAGTGGCCCACAACTCCGCATTGAAACAGACTGCCGTATATAAATATATAACGATGTGTGGAAGCCTGTTAAATCCGTCCTGTCAGGGTTCATCTCTGGGGAGAGAGGAGTGGGAACAGATTACCGTTGAGAAAGCTTAGAAAACCAATTCTACCGCTCGCAGTTAGAGTGTAGGGAACAGCGAACCCAGGAGAAGACCATAATCTGCCTCGGGCACGGATTTCGCCCCAGATTTCGGTGCCAGACCAAAAATCCTCTTTCAGTCGAAGCTCAAAAGAAAAGGAAAAAAAACGGCAATGCTAAAACCAACCTTTAACCTTTAGAAATAAAGGGCGGGAGAGGTATGGCCATGCCCTAAACAGCTGGTAAATGTGATTTTCCTAATGAGAAGTTAATCTACTCAAATCCTCTGTGACATAACGCTTCCTCTCAGTGAGGAGAGAACTGATACAGCATCACAGAAAAATATTGAATCTTTAAATATCATTGGACCTTGTGCTGCCTTTAAATTGTGTCAGAATGATCGTATTTATGAGTTGAGCGTACATGAAAGTTATTAGGTTTGAAACTTTGAGCCTAGAGATTCCGGATGTCAGTTAACGGATCATGGCGGAAGTTAATTAGTATAGATCTTTGTTGGGAAGTGAAAAAAAAACACAAAAAAAAAACCTGTCTATATTTTGTTTTCCTGCCTGAATCATTTGAATGCAAGCACGTCTTTCAAAGTACAGGCTTTCCTGGACTTCAAGGCAGCATTATGATGACTGGGAAAATTCAAGGAAATAACCAAAGAGGAGGACGTTGAAACTATCCGCTCATCAGATGAGGGTGAGGATGAAGAGAGAGACGCACCTGGTAATGATGCTGCCACTTAGTGGTGTTACATTGTGCTACATTGAGACAAAGATCACACAATGAGACGACTGATCAATGCCTTATTCACATTATACATTTAACACAAAGATATATAAATCAATAAATATTTACCCTTTTTACTCTACATATCTTCTCATTTTACAGGAATGAAAAAATACATAATTCTTGTTCACATGACAACTTTTTTTTTTTTTTTTTTTTTTTAATTATTTAGCTCTTTGGGAAGACAAAAAGTAAAGTGATAAAATATCAGTCCTTGTTCAATCAAAGCATAACGTGAAGAAAGAACAGCCAGTTATAAATGGAGACGCTTTACATCGGACTTCTTTATAGGCACATAGGAGTGTATTTCTGTTTATGCTTTTAGTTTTTCTCTACTGGCTTTTTATCGGGTGAAGCTTTTCAGTCATTTGTCGGTATTCCTTTGAATGTCTTTTCCTGTCAAAGTCTCTTCTTAGATCACAAATAAATAAATAATCCTTTGTGAGTGCACTTTTATCTAACCATTTGAGACAAAACAGCGGTTTGAGTGTTTCCTGATATGACCTTTCTCCTATCATAGAGTCTGTCACCTCAACACAGTCTTAACACTCCGAAAACTTCCATTTCATCACAGTTTAGAGGCAGTTCAGATTGCACAGATCTACATGTAGCGGCAGACAGGTAAAGCATCCGCCTAGTTCATTACAGCACTGGGAAAACTGGGAAGAAAGAGTCCCAAAGGGGAATACTGCAGGAAGTGAGACACATCCAGTATCACAGTGCAGAGCACTGCTATATTTAGATTTAATGAGGAAATGACTTACTAACCCTTGGCCAGGAAGGTTGTCAATACACTAATGGTAAACTAATTGACCAATATCTGTCAAATAACAGTCCTGTCCTGTCGAATAAGGACTTTTGAGTAGAAACAAGCATTTTATTTTAGTGATCAATGTATATTATGAATTATATATTATAATAAATGTATTATAATAATCTTTGCGATTAAAACGATTAATCGCATCCAAAATAAAGGTTTGTGTTTATAATTATTATGTTTATATAAATACACACACATGTATATATTTAAGAAATATTTGCATGTATATACTGTATATATATATATCTATATATATATATATACATAATTTATATTATATATAAACATAAATATTTTATATATATATATATATATATATATATATATATATATATATATATATATATATATATATATATATATATATATATTCTTAAAATTATATACGTTTGTTTTTATATATACATAATTATACATGTTATGTAAACACAAACTTTTATTTTGAATGTGATTAATCGCAATTAATCGCAATTAATCGTATATATATTACTCTGGACCACAAAACCAGTCATAAGGGTCACTTTTTGAAATGGAGTTTTATATATCATCTGAAATGCTGAAAATAAGTTTTCCATTGATGTATGGTTTGTTAGGATAGGACAATATTTGGCTGAGATACAACTATTTGAAAATCTGGAATCTGAGGGTGCAAAATAAGCTAAATATTGAGAAAATCACCTTTAAAGTTGTCCAAATGAAGTCATTAGCAACGCATATTACTACTACTAATAAAAAAATATATACATTTACGGCAGGACATTTACAAAATATCTTCACGGAACATGATCTTTACTTAATATCCTAATGATTTTTGGCATAAAAGAAAAATCAATAATTTTGACCCATGTATTGTTGGCTATTGCCACAAATATACCCGTGCGACTTATGACTGGTTTTGTGGTCCAGGGTCACACACACACACACACACACACACACACACACACACACACACACACACACACACACACACACACACACAAATTAAAACAATACATTCATTATAATACATTTTATATGTTAATACATATATTACATTATATCAGCTCAATATTGGCCACCCTACAATTCAGAATTCGGCATCTGATTCCCTGGATCTGCCTCATCGTTTTTCAATGTGTCAGTTCTTCCTGCAAATGTGTGTAAATCCCCCTCATTAGTTAAGAAGGCACTGTCTGCACTATCCCAGGATCCTTTCCGGATGGGGTGACACAATGCTTTCGGGGCCATGGGCCCCTGCTGAAAAAGCTGTTTACAGGCCTGTCACCGCAATCCCTTTTGTTTCCTGTCAACGTCTCGCTGCGCGGATCAGATAAACACGCCGTGACAACCCCACAATATATCTCTAGAGATAAGCGCGCGAGAAACACGACGCACAAAACAACCAGTCGTTCCCTTTAAGTGGAAATCTGAAAATAAGAGATTTCATGGGAAGGAAACGGGGAAGAGACAGCAATCAATTACCGCAGCCTACATGGCAGGAAACTATGATCTTAATCTGAGATGAATAGCAGGACGGGAGGGTCTTCTGTGTGTGAGAACACCTCCAGGGCAGTGTACACACGGGGAGAGGGGGCATCATCAATAATAGGAGAGGTAAGGAGGACTCAGGCAAGGTCAGGACAAACATGTTTCCTTGTGAGCCGACAAACTGCCACACACATACAGAAATAGCTCACGGTGTAACCTCAGTCCGATTCCGTGCGTTCCATCTCAGGCCCGGATTCATCCGCTACGCTCCGTCCAGGCGCCCGGGAGGGTCTTTTAAGATGCAGTCTGGCTGAGGGTTCGGGGTTGTGTTTGATAATCTGCTCCCTGAGAGACAGTCCTTAATTTATTGAACCCTGTGCACTTCCTCCAGGATAGACAAACAAGACAGAGATTGAGCGAGAGCAGCAGCCAATCAGCTGACTCTGTGACTCAGCTCAGTGTAGTCCAGTCGAATGCAGTCCGTCTGCTTTTTTCCATTTATTTCCTTTCTCTTGTGCACGACCGTTGAGCCGTTCACTCCTCGCTCTCTTCTACGTACGTGGAGGGGAACCAGCCCACCTGTGGATGAGACAGAACAGAAGGAATGAGTGATTAGAGAAGAAGGTTGCGGGGGGTATTACAGAGGATTTGCGTCACTTCATTGCCTGGATAACCTTGAGAATACGCCCGTTGCAAGAGAAGGTGGGGGGGCGCTGGATTGTTTAAGCAATTCTGGTGGCTGCACACAGGCCTGAGGAATAATATCCAAAAGGAGAGTACGACAGAGCTGCTTTTTCTTTTGATCGGCCGAATCAGGAAGGGAGAGAGAGGAATGGCTGTGCTGTTCCTGTGATTTTCTTCTATTACTATTTTGTGATGCAATGTTTTGGGAGTTTTCTCAATGTCAGCAAAATCCACCAAGCCAATCAGAACATACATTTAATATTACATAATTTGTTTGATATCCAGCACAATGTGAAAACAAACAACCCACAAAAATTCATGCAAAACTTTTCTGATCTTGCTTTATTATGCTTTTTGATTATTACCTTTCATGCAGTGTGTAATATAGCTGTTTATGAACTTAAAAGGTCAGCACAGTTTTAAATATCAAAGTGCACAATAAATAAAGTTGTTGTCACCTAAAAGAAAGAATTGATTTTGAACTGCTGAGTTGTCAGCAATTCCAGTCTCACTTCCTGTTACATACCTACGTAACAATGTAACACATTTGCATAATGCCAGCCTATGGTCTTCATTGGCTGCCTGTGAACAGCGTCTACTTTGACCCGCCCCCAAACACTGCAGTGGTAGCTGACGGATATCGCCTAGGGCGTAAAAATGACTAGACACGGCCCTGCATTTGATATTCAAAACACTACAACTATGTGAAGCTGGAAATGATCCCTGTAGGCCGGACTGTCCTGCACAAGGCAACAAAACTAGAAACCAAGCATCCATCAAAACGCAGATTAACAATAGAGAGATGTGATTTATTAGTTGACGTTTTATCATGTCATACCTTGAATACAACATGAATACAAAAGGGACAAAAGCAGTTCTGTCCATTTCAGAAGGAGGCAGGGGAACTGTTCAAAGCACTGATCCCAGAATCTATTACTGCCCTCCATAAAACAGCCCTGAACATTTTATTCACTAAATTACACTCACAGCCTCCCTGATGAAACCATTATAAGACAGCTCAAGAGGCTCAAAAAAAAAAAAAAAAAAAAAAAAAAACATTTGACAGCTCGATGTGCTTTAAGTTAAAATAAGCTTTTGGGCTCAGTATGAAATAATGCCGCTTAATTCGATAGTGATGCCACATTTTCTGTGCGGTTTCAGTTTTCTGACATTCTTAGCAAGGATGTCTGTCATCTCAGATCAGAGAAGAGAAGCATGCTATGAAGAGACAACTGACAGTAGTCTCAACAATTATGTAGGGTATGTAGGTGCTCTGTGACTAAAGGCACTTTATATGTTAACATATATTGTTTTTAAATATTTAAATACAATATTTTATTTAGCAAATTATATTTAGCAATTAACTATGTCAAAATGTGCAGTGTAAACTGGAGTCTTCAGTCACATGATCATTCTAACATGCTGATTTGCTGCTCAAGGAACATTTATTTTTATCAATGTTGAAAGCAGTTGTGCTGCTTAATAACTTTGTGGAAACCACGATACATTTTTTTTTTCAGGATTAGAATTAAAAATAAAATATTTTGTAACATTATAAATGTATTTACTGTCACTTTTGATCAATTTAATGCATCGTTTCTGAATAAAAGTATTCATTTCTTGAAGAAAAACAATCATACTGACCCTGAATTTTTGGTTATATTTGAAATTCAGGTTATATTACTTAATATATAAGGGTTATTTTATTATTTAATTGTATTTATACATTTTACAAAATGAAAATCTTTTTTTCCACGATGATAACTTAATACACAATGAATTCAACATGCCATGACATGAAACCATGTCACAAATTTGTAGAATTCTATTTAAAACTTTTGTTGCATAATGAGTTTCACATATTATTTTATGCGTGTATAATGTGTAGAATGCAGCAAGCTAGTATACTTCCAAACACATCCACACACTCACCCGCCCGTTGACTTCGCCCCTCCACCAGCCATTGGCTCCAGTTTTGCTGTAGATCTTCACCACGTCGCCCTCCTGCAGAGACAGTTCCCGCGTGTCCCGGGAGCTGAAGTCGTAGCGGGCTGTCGCCATACCCATCACCTTGGGAGTGAACACTGTAGAGACAAGAAACAAGAGTGAACATTTAGCAGCAAAAATCACAGGACAAAAATGAAGATGAGAATCAGACAAAATTAACCAGACAAACACAAAGAGGATGGATGCAGCAGAATCAGGCTGTTTAGTTTCCCTGAGGACTCTTGTAATCACCGCACTCCTTCATGTGTTTGCCTGCCTTAGCACATCCACTCTAAATAAATGATTCTCGTGAATCTGGGACGGGTCCAATCACAGCTGAAGTGGCTGTTTTGATTATGTCTTGAGATGTGTCAACAGCATAATCCGCTGGGTTAATTACATTTCAGGCGACTTTTCCATCAAAAACACATCATGTTCCTTCTACCAGCTCACTGACTGTTGGACGTTTTGTTGGACTCGTTTCGCGGTTCTCTCTAAATGCGGTGGGCCGAGGGAAATACGTGGTGGCGGATTCAAATGAGCCTTTGTTTTATCGGACTTCAGAGGCTCTGAAGACTTTGTGATCGGCAGCCAGAGAAGCTAGGCCCTCCGCCAGACGTGTGTTGATGAGCTCCGCCTCGCTGCCAGGACGCTTTCTCTTCAGCTGTTTTAAAGTGAGCAAGACTTGTACAGACAGAGAACTGGCTGTCAGTTAGCTGCCGCCATGCTCAAAGCGAGAAGTTTGTGAAGGAGGGAGAGAGAGATGACACAAAGTTAGGCCGACTCCTTCCTTTTCATCACAGCTCCCTTGACAAATACGCCCGTAATGACGGATCTAATAAGCTAACTACCTGAAATGAGATAATGATGAGTCATAGTGTCTGTCAGTCAGTGTCGTGCGGCTGACAAAGGACATATGGTGCATGCATTAAAGGAGATGATAGCGGCTATGAAATGATCTATAAACAGACACGCACAATAAGATGGGAGGCGGGGTTAATCGCAGGGCATGGCAGCCTCAGATCTCCTAAGACCTTGACAAAATGACACCAATGGATAAGAAAACGTGTACCTGTACCTGACCAGAATGGGGTGGTAGAGGGGGGGACAAAGCTGTAGCCGGCGGGAGTTAGAAAAGACAGGCCGCAGAGCAACGGGGCTGAGGTGGGCGGAGGCATGGGCGCGGTGGGGCGAGGCGGAGTGAGGTAGGGGTGCGGCAAGGGTAAAGAGAAGAAAAGCAAAAGAAAAAGCATGTTTAATTGAACCGTAACATTTGCAAGCAAACAGTGCAGATTGTAAACAAACGCTAACTTCGTGCATCAACACTTGGCCTTATTCTAAGTGCTTCAAACCGGTTTTACAGAAATATTAGTTGTGGAATATTTCTATTCACACCCCATTCCACAGAGAACTATCGATGAGGTCTGGGTTTACTAGTAAAACTCCAGGAGCGTCTGTGCTCGGCTGTGGCAGTGAAGCGAGTTCCCCTCGCCATCTGATGCTCCATCTGACCGGCTCGGCCCAGTGCGTCACAGACCCCCAGTGTGTCAGCAACACAATATGTTTCCTCACCCACTCTTCTGTGGAAGGCGGCCAAAGCAATACAGCACTAAGTGTAACTAACAAGACATCGATGAACAATCTGATGATTGGGAGTGTCTCATATCTTCAAAAAGATTTTTCGCACATAATGGCTAAAAGCAGCACCAGAACCATCTTCATTTAATTAAAAAGTGGAGCAAAAAAGGCGATAGATAGATAGATAGATAGATAGATAGATAGATAGATAGATAGATAGATAGATAGATAGATAGATAGATAGATAGATAGATAGATAGATAGATAGATAGATAGATAGATAGATAGATAGATAGATAGATAGTCCGTTCTCTGGCAAGCAGTTCAACTCTGACTAGGTTCAGAAGTATGTCATGTCTTTCTTAAACATCTGTTCAAAGTTTTGAAGGCACAACCCAAGCTGAGGCTAACCAAGCTCATGAATTTATGCAGGAGCACATGCTGTGTCTCCAAAAGGCACTGTGTCTCCGACCACTATCCAACCTGTGATGTCCGAGTTGCTGATGGGCACTTGAGATTCCACCCACGTCACTCCAGGAAAGCCAAACACCCGTCCGGCCACTATTCTGCAAACTCTGCGAGGCTCAAACCTCCTGTCTTCAGCACGTCGTTAGCCATAACGTAAATATTCAGGGTTATGGATTTGCCGTCCAACCCGCATGGCTCGCTTAACATTCGATGGAATACAAGTAGAAACGCAGCATAGCTGACAGCATCTCCAGTGCTTCCTGGATATAAATAAAAATGAGGAGGGAAAGGGCAACGATCAAGCAATTTGTTCTGACTTCACCTGAGAATTAAAGTCATGATTATTTCGGTGTCCAACAAGAACAATGGAGGTAACCCTGCACAGAACCGTTTCCGTTCTGCAATGCTGATTTTTTCCGGTTGAAGCTCTCTTGCTGTAGCTGCCTACGCAGGGTCAAGTTACCACTTAGAGTAGATGCCCCTGTTGCTCTTTACGTCCTGTTTACATGAAAGACTTGTGCGCCTCTGGAAGCCATCTCAAAAACAATTGCATATGATTTGCATGTATTGGCACATAAGAAGATGCTGAGATGTAAAAAACAAAAAGAAGCTGTGCTGCATGGGAATAGAGCTTGGGGATGAGAAGAGAAAAACAGCAGCAATGCATGCTGGGAGATCCATTCTTTGGTCAGAGTCGCTTTCGGATCACTTTCGTCCTTTGTTAAAGCAGTGAAGTGCTTGAGTGACATCCCCCCAGCTTCTCAATCTGCCAACATTTCCCAATTGCGACAAGACCCTCGCTGTGACATATGGACTTACAATAAAATCTCATCTAAGCGCTGATTGCAATGCGCCATAAACTCTCAGATCAGGCTGTAAGCACAGCTCAGTAGTTCAGGGTTTACTAACAGCCCCTGTTTGAGATTTTTAACTCGCTCCTCTCCCACAGCTGGAAAACAACACAGATGTCTTAGGAGCTTTTACAACCACAAAGCCATGAACAGACAAAAGATCTCTAAAACGACTTTGGCCAGAAACAAGTATGCAAATGCTCACGTGAATGCTAAAACATTAGTCCTGCACAAACACTTTTCGGGGCACAACTTAATATCTGTAATATCTTCCAAAGATTTTTTATTTTGGGTGCAATTTTTTATCCAAATAATGTTGATATGGCAACTAGTAACTTGTAACTCCCTAACTTTACCCTTAAACTTACCCATCCTGCCACACCTGTCCCTAACTTTACCCTTAAACTTACCCATCCCACCACACCTGTCCCTAACTTTACCCTTAAACTTACCCATCCCGCGACACCTGTCCCTAACTTTATCCTTAAACTTACCCATCCCGCCACACCTGTCCCTAACTTTACCCTTAAACTTACCCATCCCGCCACACCTGTCCCTAACTTTACCCTTAAACTTACCCATCCCACCACACCTGTCCCTAACTTTACCCTTAAACTTACCCATCCCACCACACCTGTCCCTAACCCTACCCTTAAACTTACCCATCCCATAACACCTGTCCCTAACCCTACCCTTAAACTTACCCATCCCACCACACCTGTCCCTAACTTTACCCTTAAACTTACCCATCCCACCACACCTGTCCCTAACTTTACCCTTAAACTTACCCATCCCACCACACCTGTCCCACCACACCTGTCCCTAACCCTACCCTTAAACTTACCCATACCACCACACCTGTCCCTAACCCTACCCTTAAACTTACCCATCCCACCACACCTGTCCCTAACTTTACCCTTAAACTTACCCATCCCACCACACCTGTCCCTAACCCTACCCTTAAACTTACCCATCCCACCACACCTGTCCCTAACTTTACCCTTAAACTTACCCACACCACCACACCTGTCCCTAACTTTACCCTTAAACTTACCCATCCCACCACACCTGTCCCTAACTTTACCTTTAAACTTACCCACACCACCACACCTGTCCCTAACTTTACCCTTAAACTTACCCATCCCACCACACCTGTCCCTAACTTTACCCTTAAACTTACCCATACCACCACACCTGTCCCTAACCCTACCCTTAAACTTACCCATCCCACCACACCTGTCCCTAACCCTACCCTTAAACTTACCCATCCCACCACACCTGTCCCTAACCCTACCCTTAAACTTACCCATCCCACCACACCTGTCCCTAACCCTACCCTTAAACTTACCCATCCCACCACACCTGTCCCTAACTTTACCCTTAAACTTACCCATCCCACCACACCTATCCCTAACTTTACCCTTAAACTTACCCATCCCACCACACCTATCCCTAACTTTACCCTTAAACTTACCCACACCACCACACCTGTCCCTAACTTTACCCTTAAACTTACCCATCCCACCACACCTGTCCCTAACTTTACCCTTAAACTTACCCACACCACCACACCTGTCCCTAACTTTACCCTTAAACCTACCCATCCCACCACACCTGTCCCTAACTTTACCCTTAAACTTACCCATACCACCACACCTGTCCCTAACCCTACCCTTAAACTTACCCATCCCACCACACCTGTCCCTAACCCTACCCTTAAACTTACCCATCCCACCACACCTGTCCCTAACTCTACCCTTAAACTTACCCATCCCACCACACCTGTCCATAACCCTGCCCTTAAACTTACCCATCCCACCACACCTGTCCCTAACTTTACCCTTAAACTTACCCACACCACCACACCTGTCCCTAACTTTACCCTTAAACTTACCCATCCCACCACACCTATCCCTAACTTTACCCTTAAACTTACCCACACCACCACACCTGTCCCTAACTTTACCCTTAAACTTACCCATCCCACCACACCTGTCCCTAACTTTACCCTTAAACTTACCCATCCCACCACACCTGTCCCTAACTTTACCCTTAAACTTACCCATCCCACCACACCTGTCCCTAACTTTACCCTTAAACTTACCCATCCCACCACACCTGTCCCTAACTTTACCCGTATCCCACCTCAATATCAGCAAAAGTGTTTTGCAATACAAATATATATATATATATATTGTTTTCTAAAAACAATTATATAAATAAGGCACAAACACAAGGTTGAGAAACTCATTATAGTGTCCCTTGTGCCACTGATAATAATAGTATAATGTATATATAGTATAATATATAAATGTATATATAGTATAGTATAATAATGTTTTTTTCGTTCTGATATTTCCAAACATAATGTGAAACTGAGCTTCCATAGTTAGAAGCATTTGCATTATACTAGTGCGTGTTTCATGATTTATAATCTTGGTAACACTTTATTTTAGGTTCAATTTTCACTATGAACTAGTTGCTTATTAGCATGCATATTACTAGGATATTGACTGTTTTATTAGTACTTATGAAACACATATTAATGCCTTATTCTGCATGAACCTATTCTACATTCCTTAATCCTACCCAACACCTAAACTTAAACGCTACAAAAACTACCTTACTAACTGTTAAGCAGTAAATTAGGGGTTTACTGAAACAAAAGTCATAGTTAATAGTGAATATTTGTTCCCCATACTAAAGTGTTACCATAATCTTATGTACCGTAGTATGAAAATGTACCTTCTAGTTATGACAAACACTAAGAGAAATGTATCCTTTAACAGCGAGACACCTGGGAACACGTGAGAAGATTTTGTCTCAAATGCGCGCATTCAAAGACTTTCAATAAGGAAACACCGCTGCCATCGCAGCCGCTCTGGTGACCATGGCTACTGGCTGTCACAACAATGTCACATGTTTTGAACTATTAAACATGAATCATTGTTCATACTCAAACTAAGACTAAACAAACAAATTTATGCTTTTGTGTTATATAAAACAAGTGTACATTTTGTTAATTGTGAGTTGTGTTTGCGTGAATCTGAAACTAGCATGTTTGTGCACAGGACGTACTGTTGGCTCCATTCTCCGGCTCTCGGTAGGCGAACTGCAGCGTGGTGTCAAGTGTCCTGAATCCTTCCCGCAGAGAGTGATCTTTGTAATACTCGATCAGCTCCTGCATTAAACACACACATACGCTCAACGTGATGTCAGTTCACATAAAAGGGTGAATATCTACAGCCATTAAAAGGGAAAATAAAAAAAGAAATATATGAACGGATTCAATATGACTCCAGCATTCACAATCCAATAATGTTATTTAACTGGCATTTGCGAGATCGAATCTAAAAGCGCTTTCAAAAAGAAGCTGACAAAAGACATTTGATTTTTTTTACAGAACAGAGACATTAAGCAGCATGATTTCCTAATGCCCTTTAGAAGGCAAACAGATGACAAAACAAAAGGGATTGTATAAATGATACAAAGAGATTTCAAATGTAATAAGGTGGTTTAATGCAAACATTTATCTCTATTGCACCGATTCCACCGACCTTAAAAACATATGAGCGTAACATTTACTTTTCACTCTATATGATAAAGACGTTTTAATAACTCTTAGCTGAAAACTAGTACAAAACATTAGCACTTACTAAAATGCTTCTGAACTTCCTGTTTTCTGCAATGTAGAAGGATCCCTCCTTTGTTAAGATCTTGATGTGTTTCACGTCGTTGTTGTACCTGTGGGCCATGAATAAATGATGAGAGTAATTTTCTGGTGATCATTGCGATCGATGCTGCCTATCCCCTATGGGAACCTGCCATAGTAATGCATGGGGCAAAGAGCTTTTCATGCAGGGAGAAGGGGTCGATAGCAAGGGGTGGGGCGTCTCCATTAGTCCTTGGATTAAAAGTTACGAGCTCACATTTTTTAGAGAGAAAGTGCACAGGACTGTCTGCAAACAAGAAACACTGATAAAATGGGGAAGCTCGGCCTTGTGCTCAAACACACACACACCATAGAGTTGTCCTATCGTTGTTGGAGTGTGTGCATAAAGCAAATAAAATCTTTTATTTTATCATCATTAATATTGTTTAGGGTAACAGACCCCACGCATGAGATTCAGACAAAAATATATATATATTGTGGCCATGAATTAAGAACTCATTCCCATGATTTATTCATTTGTTTCCTCTTTTAGTAAATCATGGCCGCGGTGAACTAATTCATTCCCTCGTTTTGATTTAAATAAAGTTATGACAATGTGGCCATTATTTAGTAAATCAAGAGAATTATTATTATATCTTGCGCACAATTTACTTAAAATGAAGGAACGAATTAGTAAAACATGCTGATGTGTCAGTAAGTCATGGGAACTAATTGTTTATTCGTGGCCACGATATAATTTTTTTTATTCCCCATGTCATGTGCTGGGTATCTCCATAGTAGGGGATCTCGTTTCTGCCACTGAATAAAAATTAAAAAAGGTAATTGCGACTTTTTATCTCACAATTCTAAATTTTGTTTTTGTGATATAAAGTTGCAATCGTGTGTTATAAAGTCAGAATACTAGGCGTAATTTGGAAGGTGGGATATGTCCCCACCACTTTTTGCCAGGGTCGATATTGTCCCTAACACTTTTTGAAACATCTCGCGGCACCTACCTAATACAAACAAACCATCTCCAGTTAACTCTCAGAGCATAATTTAGTCTGTTAAATTATAGGCGATCTGGTGCTCGTTGCCGCTGTTATCAATGGCATGGATTTCTCTTGTGGCCCATGCACACTGCGCAGTCTTCAAACGGACGAGCGCTTTAATCTATCGCTTAACGCCGTTGCAGAGACTTTCTATTTGCTCTGGTGAAATCACAAAACAAAATTCACAAGAAAGCGTCCCTGCTCTTGATGTACAGTCAAAAAACAAACAAAAAAAAACCTATACAAGGGCAGATTAGAACCCAGAACCTCTGACACGCTTAACAAAAGTTCTACCACTAGACCATTAGGGAATACAAACAAATTTTGCAAACCTATGCATTTATTCATGTGAAAAAACTTGGCACAAACTATATATGGATGTGTGTGTGTGTGTGTGTGTGTTGTGTGTGTGTTTAGATGTAAGAATGAAACTATTACTTTAAACATGAGTTCTATATTGATCAATTAAATCCAATGTACTATTGAAAGTGATTTCTGATTATTTTCTGCAATTGTTATTGTACATATTTTACATCTGATATAGCATTGTATTAGCAATGCTATTTTAGATAGCCCCTAGGATCTGTCCCACCCACTTTTTAAAACGAAGTTACATCACTGGTCAGAATAGCGATTTCACAGATTTTGCACAATTCTGATTTCATTTCTCGCAATTGCAAATTTATATCCCACAATCCTGGGATGTCAACTCACAATTGGGAGAAAAAAGTCAGAATTGTGAGATAAAAATTGCCAGTTCGTTTTTTTTTTTATTCTTTGGCGGAAAAAAGCTTCCATATGGGTGGAATATAGGAGTTATGAAACTTTTTCTCAGTTAGTTTTTACTAATTAGTATTTTTTTGTTTTTAACAGTAAAATAACTTAGTGTGCTGTTCTAACTCACTTGATGCTGATGGCGTACTCGTTGAACTCTCGACTTCTGTGACGGACCAGATACGTGCTGCTCCTCCTGTTGAGCAGCGTGGCCTCTGCCTGCACCCTCTCCATTGGGCCTGCAAACCTGAATGAAAGGTCAGAGGTCAGGGTTAAAGGGCTTGTAGTCAACACACAATGTTAAGCTATCAAGGCAGTAGTGCTGAAAAAGTCACATGAATTTACAGTTGTTTTTACTGCATTTCAGTAAATAGATTGGGAAAGTAATAAAAAATGAAAGGGGAAATAGAATTAAGAAAATTACGAGTACAATTACGAGTACAATATAGTACAATTTATAGCAAGATATACTATGGATATTTTGTGAGCTTCTCTAAGTAATATTAATGTAGTTTGTAAAATATTACAATTATAATAATAAAAAGTACTAAATGATTTATAGAATAATAAAATGTCAGAATATTTTAATACAAAATGATAAATAGATGAAAAAATATTTAAAGCATATATTCTGATAGTGAGAATAAAGATCGTACCAAGGCTGGGAAGAGTAGTCAATAGGTTTGGGTACCTAAAAAGGATAAAGGGATGAAAAAAAGGAGGTGAGAAAGTAGAGCACACATGTGCACTTTTGTTCTTGAAATTCCACTCAACCTGATTTTCATACAGTATTTTTAACTTGCAGCTCAAGACTGGGACAATACAGCTCATATTAGCGCTTAAATCTGCCCCACTTTACTGTATCTTTCTACAACCACAATTGGTTTTCTAAATGCACTCGTAAAGATAATCTAACATATTTTTTCGTAATATGACTTGTACATAATTATGACAGTAAATCATCTTGCTGATAACAGCGTGTTATCGCATTCTGTCCACATTCCTGCTATTCACATGACAAACCAGCATTACATTAAACAAACACACAGACAATCACCCACAATGCACCTGTCATTCAAAAACAACACTGAAGAGGTGCTTGCATACCTAAACCATTCGAAAAAAAACATGCACACAAGGACAAGCCTACCTTGCCTTGATCACATTTGTTTTTGTTTGGCAGAGAATAAAGAATGTTTTTAGCATTTCAATATAATCTGGTATTTGTACTCACACATGGGCAAGGCTTCACTGCTTCGCTTGGAAAGAAGCCAACCTCCTTAGTTGCCAGGACTTTACCCTGAAACCATGGCAGATAATTACATTACGTTCAGCTGGGCAACTCCTCCTCAATAATTCAGTAACAATTAGTACTTAACACGAGTCACGACACGCTACAAATTTACAGCCGAGAGTTAATCAGAGCTGAAAAAGTCTTGGGAGAATACAGGAAGAATACCAGGAGAATGGGGAAACAATAGAATATGTCCAGAAGTGTTGAAAACAGTTTTTACTGAAACAATAATAAAATTTAACAAAAAGAGAGAGAAATTAATCCTTTTATTCAAGGATGCTTTAAATTGATCAAAAGTGACATTGGAGACATTTATTGGTTATATTTATATATGAAATATGTGTGTATATGTATATATATATATATATATATATATATATATATATATATATATATATATATATATATATATATATATATATATATATATATATATATATATATACACATACATATACACACACACACACACACAGTATATAACAAATATTTCTTAAATATATACACATATATTATGTAAACACAAACTTTTATTTTGGATGCGGTTGATCACGATCAATCGATTGCCCTGCTAATAAATGCTTTAATAAATGCGGTTCATTGAACTTTTTATTCATCAAAGAATCCTGAGAAAAGGAAATCACCATTTCCACAAAAACATTAAGCAGCACAACTATTTTCAACATTGATAAAAATAATAAATGTTTCTTGAGCAGCAAATCAGAATATTTCAAATGGATCATGTGACACTGAAGACTGGAGTAATGATGCTGAAAATTCAGCTTTGCATCACAAGAATAAATTGCATTTTAAATATATGTTCAAATAGAAAATTAATTAATTTGTAATAATATTTAGCAGTATTACCATTTTTACTGTAATTTTTATTAAATAAATAAAGCCTTGATGAGCATAGGAGATTCTTTCAAAAACTTTCCAAACTTTTGACAGGTACTATAGTTTTTTTGTTTATTTAATACGTTCACTTAAACTAAATGAAACTGAGAAATGCTCCTTTGGCAACTAGATTAAATATTTTATTTGTTATTTTATTAAAAAAAAAAAAATTTTTGTTAAAGGTGCACTATGTAACGTTCGTCCGCTAGTGGTCACCTATTCAAAACAAAGGCGTAGTTTGATGACGCCAAGTTTAAGCGCAGAATCTTGGGACATGTGGTCTTCACCTCACAGCCGGTGGAAAAGAATCGGGATAGGACTCGGGCAGAAATCATGTTCATGGATGTGATTATTAACGTTACTGTAGTATGAAGCAGAGCAGGACCGAGTGTTGAGGGAGCTGAGCACGGCCGCTGGAGCGATTGTTAATAAGATGAACACCAACATCGCGAGCAGTGGGACTTTTATTATGCCACAGTTGCCGGCGCCATTTCCGCTTTTCCGGTCATGAGTATTGGGTAACGCAGCTCTGTTTATGATATTAGACACGTCTGAGTGCGTTGAGAATGATGTTATGACGTTGTGCGTTCGCTCGGTGGCTGCTGACACGTGTTGCACACTTCAGTGAGACACGTCCTGGTCCCTTGGTTAAAATAGCAATTTTCTCACGATTTACAAATAGTTGGAAACATTTGGGATATTGTAAGTACTCAACTGAACAAAATATATAACACTGGCCTAGTGGTTTTTGGATATTTTACAGAATTTTTTTTACGTAGTGCACCTTTAACAACAATGACCCTGCTCAATACTAATGTCAATCTTTCCAATAACCACAAAATTACATGGGCCTACTTTTATTGGAAGCAAATTTGAAGAGTGAGAAAGTCTGCTCACCATAATGTCCAAGCTAAACTGTAAATGAAGTGCAATCTGCATGTTTATCTAATTATTATCTAATAATTTATATTCAGACGCTTCAAGAATGACCTCAAATAAAATGATCATCCGATACAGCTGTCGCTGATGTAGCAACAACTGATGGTTCTCCTGATGGTAAAGCTCGGATCATTCCCTTCCTCCTCCTCAGACGGTCTTCCAGGGAAATGTAGAAAGTGCATTTCTGTCTCATCTACCTCTTCCTTGAACAAATTTGATTTGTAAGTGGATCCTTAAGCACACCCCCTCCCCAATGCATTTAGCGCATTGACATTTTATCAGCACTCATGATGCCGCCCCACTATTGGTTGTTGCTCAGATAAGGGCCTAATAATGATTAAACTCATAACCCTGTTAGATCAAACAGATGGCAACCAAAGGCCCAAATGAAATTACAGTGAGTGATTGCGTTTGTCTAGGCACCAGAGCGGCAATAATTGTCTCCGGGTTACCGCGGCTACGAGGGCTGTGATCGTCCTTTGCTCCGTCCGGAGTTGCCGCGGGACGCTGGATATTACGAGGTCTCAGGTGACACGGGCAGTGTAATTTTGCATGAGCTCAAATTGAATAAATCAAACAACTTCCGGGTGTATGGGACAGCTGGGCGTTCGGAGCCTGTAGCGGATGGTGGTCTTAAAATGAGGCAGAACGAGATTAACATGTTAAAACAGAGCTGTGGAGAAGCGTCCTGGACAGCTGGACCCGTCTGATGGAGAGGGATGTAGGGGCATTCGAGTGTGCCAGGCTCTGCCAATTCTCTGGCTCTCTAGATAATCATTGGCTGGTTTCCTCACTGCCTTGGCACATAAATAACCAGAGCAAGAAGAGTGGCCATCACGATGAACTGCATGTTCTCTGGTGTCCCATCCCAGAAGAACATTTTATTGTTCAAATGTTGTACTTTCATAGTTCAAGAAACATAATTACTCAATTGCTTCATTTAAGTATCAACTTTGTCTCAAGTGTGCCTCCTTAAGTGTATTATAAATTAATGTGGGTACGTTTTGGTCTTCATATTTTGGCAAATCTGAGCACAGTGTGTGACAGCCTTGCGGTAAATGTGATTTGACCAAGTACAACATGTTCCTGGATCAACATCTTTGTTTATCCTGGAACAACATTCCAATCAACCAATCAGATTTATGTCAAGTTTAGGCATACAACCAGGATTAAATGCTTCTACATCAAATCATTTCCCTCGGATTTTAGGGATAAGTGATGGGTAGGGTTAGGACTACATTTTCAGATAGGAATGTTGTTCCAGGATCAACCAAATATGTTGATCCAGGACCTTGTCTTACTTGGATCACAGTGCCAGACTTACTGGGTCTTTTTCTCATGAGAAAAATCAGCTGAGACTTGGACCCCATCCCAAATGTCTCACTTCCAGACTTACGATGAATACCATGTGCCCTTAAAGTCCATGAGGCAGTAGCGTGTCACATTTGTTATTTTAGGCTTCACACATTGTGTTCTATGCAGCATTATCAATGTGTGGACAATCGGAGCGATATTTAGGACAGGGTCCATAGAATCACTTAAAGGAGTAGTTAACATTTAAATGGACATTAACCCTTGATTTACTCACCCTCAAGACATTCTAGGTGTATATGACTTTCTTGTTTCTGATGAACAGAATAAATATCCTGACGCGTCCAAGCTTTATAATGGCAGTGACGGGGTCCATTGAGTTTAAAGCTCAAAAAAGCACATCCATCAATCATAAACGTACTCCACACAGCTCTGGGGGGTTAATAAAGGCCTTCCGAAGTGAATCAATGGGTTTGTGTAAGAAAAATATCCATATTTAAAACTTTATAAAGTAATATATCTAGCTTCCGCCAGACCGCCTCCCGTATTCAACTTACGAAAAAAGCGTAACTGCCACGATGTATCGCTAGAACGTAGGGTAAGCGTTTTGAACTTACACTTTCTGTGTGAGTTGAATACAGAAGGCGTATATTTATTAATATAACTCATTGATTGTGTTCATCAGAAAGAAGAAAGTCATATACACCTAGGATGGCTTGAGGGTGAATAAATCATGGGGCCATTTTTGGGTGAACTACTCCTTTAACAAGCTCAGTTTTGCCTTGGCAACTAACTGAAATAAATGAAGTTTAATTTTAAGTACTATTTAGAAGCTAAATAGAATATTAAAAAAATACTAAAACTTAAAAAAAAAAAAAAAAAAACTAAAACAAACACAAAAGGAAAACTTAAAGTTGATGCCAAAGAACTGCCATAACCTTCAACTAAATGCTTCTTATGCTTCATGTTATATATTCTTCATGTGTCTTATAAAAGTATAAAAGCACAGTAGGAGAAAAAGGTTCATAGCAAAGTGATTAGCATTGTACTCCAAGAAAGAGTTAATTATTAATCATCTCTTTGCGATTTTCTTTTGTGTGGCTCATACCAGAGCACTGCATGTGCAGCAACACCTCCTATCCAATGAAAGCGTGACAAATTAAACCTGTCGTCAAGCGCGTGTCTGCTCTCTGGGTGTTGTGCTGGTCCGTGTGTTTTTGTATGGCTATGAAACCTAATTCACAATAGCTTTCTTGTGTTGAAAAAGTGTTGGATTAGTTAGCATTTCACAGTCAGTCACGCTTAGCAAAGCATAACAACACAGTCGCTCGGCCTTTGCCACAAACACAAGAGGCAATCAATTAGCAGCTCAACATGCTAGAGCCGTTCCTGCAGGGATGTATGACTTGAAAAGTTTATGATGAGCGAGTAAAACTGTCTCACCTTCCACCAACAGCTGCGGACGTTCGCCTCTAGCAGCTCAATGACGTCACCAACCTGGATGTTAAGCGGTGGGCCGCACAGGGGGCTCGGGACACCATAATAATTACGGATGACCTGCATCTTAGGTAGACCTGGAAAAAAACAGAAACACTGGTAAAGTAATGCATTTATGTGTTTGTGCTATATTGTCAACGAGCATGCTTAACTTTGACAGAGTGTCATTACTGCATGTTGTGACACGCCGTCACATAAAGAACGGGTTTATTTACGTGACGCAGTGATCGTAAATCACCACAGGTGACAGAAGAATCATATCAATCCATCATAAAGCTGTCAGCGAGCTCATGCTTTGTCTCATAAGTCCGTGCAGTCATGCATGCGGTGCATTCATGCAGGCAGTCTGCAGAATTATGCATCTAAAGCGTAGCTGGCCATGTTTATGCCATTCCTTGATCACTTTAGTGAATCGGATACAAAATAAAACTGAAATAAAATAAATGTACACTGCCGTTCAAATGTTTCATGTTTTTAAAAGAAGTCTCTTATGCTCACCAAGGCTGCATTTATTTGATTCAAATTTGTGAAATATTATTAGAAATTAAAATATATTAAAAATACAAAAAATATTGAAATATTTATTCCTGTGATCAAAACTGAATTTTCAGCATCATTACTCAGTGTCACATGATCCTTCAGAAATTATTCTAATATGCTGATTTGGTGCTCAACAAACATTTATTATTATTAAAAACAATTATTTTCAGGGTTCTTTGATTAATAGAAAGTTCAAAAGAACAGCATTTATTTGAAATGGAATCTTTTGTAACATTAAAAATGTCTTTTCTGTCAATTTTCGACCAATTTAATGCATCCTTGCTGAATAAAAGTATTCATTTCGTGATGAAAAAACTAAATTCTTACTGACCTCAAACTTATGAATGACAGTGTATAATGTTACAAAAGCTTTCTATTTTTTCTTTTTCTATTTTCAACATTGATAATAGTAATAAATGTTTCCTGAGCAGCAAATCATCATATTGGACAGATTTCTGAAGGATCACGTGACACTGAAGACACTGAAAATTCAGCTTGTTTATACATTTAAAATGTATTCAAATAGTAAACAGTTATTTTAAATTCTAATAATATTTCACAATATTACTCTTTTGTTTTGTATTTATAAATCAAATAAATGCAGCCTTGGTGGCAAAAAACCTTTGGATCTCAAACTTTTGAACGGCAGTGTAAGTACTAAAATTACTAAAGTGAAATAAAGCTAAAAGTTAAAGCTAAATAGAAATATTAAAAAAATTATAAAAATGTAAAAAGCACATAAAATTCCAAAAAATTTATAATTTAACATATTAATATAACGTCTCTCCACAAACTAGCATAGCTGGCCTTTTTTTCTGCTATTCCTTGATCATTTAGTGAATCGAATACTAAAGCAAAAATAAAAATAAACTGTGCTATCAGTAGACGCAATTCAATCTTAGGGCCGTGACACTATCGGCTCACCATCGGTGAGCACCTGTCGGGCTTGTTTTTGCAGTCGGCTATAGTATAATTTACATTGGAGGCAATTCACCCGATTCAGCATGTTGAATCGGTGTCGGGCCTTTGGTGAGAGAGATCACTGATTGGCTGCTCAGTTTAGACAGACAAAAGAAGGCTGTTCTAATTTTACATCATCTTACCTGAGCATTCCAATACGCTAATATTTTCATAACAACATAAGCCGCCTTGAATAAAGAAAGTGATCAACATTACTGATATTTGCTGCTTTGTTTACGGTTTGTAAATCTGCAGTCCTAGTTTCAGTTTCTCCTTTTGAACGATAAAGACTGTTTAGACTATTGATACCTGCTGATATAGACGTTTATATCCTTACACGCAGGTGCAGAAAGCATGTGCTAGCTGGCAGTCAGCTGTACTCTTTGCTGTGTGTTCAAGCGCAGCTTTTTGGCCGTGAGGTGACAACACAATTGGCTTTCAACGCCGCTAGTTCTTTGTTGTCGGCTTGGTGTGTCATGGCCTTTAGCAAATTCCCCCAAGTGTGTGCGAAGACCAGCTGACCACAAACATCTCTGGCTATTACCCTAATTAGTATAAAACACATTTTTATTCATTCAAGTAATTGCAAGCACAGGTCTCGTGCCACGGGGAGAACTGTGCCGAGCGGACAGCCGTTCAGACGCTCCAGTGAGCTATGAATGAGTGTTTGTGTGCACAGGGCTGGTTTGCTGTAGGGTCAATAGTGATGGTCTCAGCTGGTTGCTGCAGCTCTATATATTCTGCCGTTCTGATGATGAGAGGCGAGGGTAGACTCTCTTAATGCATCCAGCTGTGGCTGAAGCCTTCCAGCCCAGCAGATCACCTAAGGCCCTGGGCCTCCAAGCGCAGCTGGCTGCCTTTGAAGACGCTTTAAAGAACAGCGTGAGCTTGTGCTTCTCTGCAGGGAAGAATCTTTCCGGCATGCTAAGCTAAGAACCTCTGTGCACAAGGGCAAAGAGTCAGCACCAATAAACACTAAAATGCATTTTTGCATCCAAACAACTCATAAAAGGTCACCTGAATGTGCCAAAAGAAAACAAAACAGCAAGTTACAATACAAAAGAGCTAACTTTTAAAGAGTAACAACACACCTCTTCTCAAAAAGCAGCACTATTTGAGGTATCATTTATGCACAAAGATATGAAATGATTGCACATGAAATAACAAATTCAGCTGAAGTGAACAAACATGTTTTTTTAGAAAGGCTGTTTCTGATGAAGACAAATCTAACAGCGCTGAACAGGCAGGAAGGAACTACTTTAATTCAAACGGAGAGATTCCCATGACAGCAAACACGACACAGAGAGCTTCTCTCACCATAACTTTAATGAATCTACCGACCCCAATATTGTGTGGGATCAGGAGGCCTCTCACGGATCCACGCAGACAGGGTGACTTAACAGAGATATAATGAACTCAGGAGTGGGTGTATCGTGATGTGGTGAGAAACAACGACTTGCAATTTAGTTTGATTCACTCATTTATTTCAAATATTCATGAAGCTATTAACAATGGCAAGGGAGGTGCATCACTCCATCAGCATGCAGACCTGCAGTCACTCCCCTGATATCTGAACCTGTGTCCCAGGTGGACATTTATCACCACTTGGGTATCGATTAAACTATCAATAGCACTGTGAAAACATAATTAAAGATAATGTGGCCCTCTTTACGACAGACTGATGGGTGGAACGACTGCTGCTGAACACTAGTGATGTGAGATCGAACATGTAGTTGAGGTGGTGAAAGTCATCTATCTCAGAGTTTCTCGACTGGCGGGTCGCAGGACCATTTTGAGTGGGTTGCGGTCGCGTGTGTAGTCAAAGAAACAACAAAAACTTATTTAAAAATGTTTTTTCTGATGTGAGACTTTTATTTTGAAAGACGTGAATGAAATATATTGACTCTTCTGCAAAGACAGAACATGTTTTTCCTTTCAAATGCGCAACATTTGCATTGTTTTTCTATGTATATGAGCTAGTATCTTTGTAGTGTCTCATGCATGATATGGCATTCTAAAAACGTGGCACTCAAGTTAAAAGAAGTTAAATTTACAAAAAAATTAATAAATGTCTACCTATTTTACCTGCCTGCCTTAAAGGGATAGTTCACTCAAAAATGTACATTTTGTCATCATTTACTCACCCTATGAGTTACTTTCTTCTGCTGAACACAAAGAAGATATTTTAAAGAATGTTGGTAGCCACAGACAGTTTGTGGTAGCCATTGACTTCCATAGTAGGAAAAGAAAAATGCTATGGAAGTCAATGGCTACCGTCAACTGTCTGGCTACCAACATTCTTTAAAACTCACACAGATTTGGAACAACTTGAGGGTGAGTAAATTATGACAACATTTGGATTTTGGGGTAAATAATCTCTTAAAAATAAGGTATCTTAAAATAAAATGCAAAAGTAATGTACATTTTTAAAACCTCCCATAGTTCGCACCCTGGTTGAAAGGAATATTTTGAACCAAATGTGTTTCTGTAAAAACTCCCATTATCAAGTGTTGGTAATTTAGATTGACTCCAGAATATTTGGGAGCGGTTATTTATGGAAGCTTGTTTCTGCCACGGATTAAAACTATTTAAATGATAATTGCGACTTTTTATCTCACAATTCAGAAATTCTTTCTCAGAATTGCAAGATATAAAGTCAGAACTGATATAAACTTGCTATTCAGACATTTTTTTGCAATTGTCGGTTTATATCACACAATTCTGAGAAAATAGTCCGAATTAAGAGATGTAAACACGAGAAAAAGTCATAATTCTGAGATTTAAAATTTGCAATGACATTTTGTTTTGTTTTTTCTGTGGCGGAAACAAGCTTATATAGTCATTATCTCCCAATTCTGACTTCTTTTCTCCAAATTGTGAGATATAAACTCGCAATTGCGAGTTATAAAGTCCAATTCTGAGAGGGGAAAATACTGACTTTTTTCTCTGAATTGTGAGTTTATATCTTACAATTCTGAGAAATAAAGTCAGACTTGCAAGTTATAAACTGTTTTGTTAAAATAAAGAATTGTGTGATACTCGCAACTCTGAGTTTTATTAGCAATTGCGACTATATCAAAAAAATCTGAATTGTAAGACTAAAAGTCGCAATTACCTTTTTCATTTTTTTATTCTGTGGCGAAAACAAGCTTCCATAATTATTAGTTCAGGAAAGAGTGAGGAGGATACTCAAAAAATCATATAAATAAAAGAAAAGATTCTTAAAAATATAGAACATGAATACTCTTCTGTGGAGGCCTTAACTACCTGTGCTAATATAGTTTAGACTGAGGGTCAGAGAAGCTCACACTTCAGAACTGAAGAAGCTCTCCACAGCTTAAGACGCCTACATAATACAATTAAACTGAGTGAACATTCACTGGGAGTGGAAGTGGGTTAAGTTTTGGGCCTATCGCTGCAAGCAAATGGAACAACAGTGGTTAATGTCTTCGCACATTGTGTTTCCCGCTTATATCTGATTTACATCTGACACTAGTTACGTGCATGAGCTTGCCTTTACAACAAATGACAACACTACGGCTCAATGACTACTAAGAATATGCAATCTGGCTCAGATTGAAGAAGTATGTAATGTACAAGACTACGCATGTTTTGATCGCTTATGAAACCCAAAAGCCATAGCAATGACGAAATTACAAATTTCACTGCAGGACATGCCAAACTGTGAACAGTTCAGCTAAAATTCAATCATCATATGCATTAACATTAACATGTAATTTCAAACCTAAATGCTGTACTGTTTTTCAGTAAATCTCAAAAGGAGAATTTTGAAGAATATTAGTGTCCACAGTGACCACATCTTGCATTGAAAATAGCTTCAAAAACCATCCTTTTGTGATCCACTGACAGAAATAACAGCATGCTGGTTAGTCATGTTTGGGTGAACTACGTAACCCTTAAAGAATGTAAAATGACTTATTAAATTTGTTTGTGATTTACCTGCATCTCCTCCACGGCATGGTGTTTTTCCAATCTGTAATCACAGTAAATAAGTCACATGATTCATACTGTTGCCACTCACAGACATTGCAATGCATTAATGATTTGATAATTAAGTAAAAGTTTGTGCAAAAGCACAATTAATCTCATCATTAAAACACTGTCACACCACTGCACAAAACACTTTCATCCTGTAACATATGCACAAAGAATGGAGAATGGAGAATTTCCTCCATGCAATTTACCATCAGTGTTGAACTGCACTCTGGGCAAATTACATGTCAATATCATTATTACATGCTATATAAATTACATTGGGTTTGTTATTGCAAAATGATGACCGTGGTGTTGTGTTGCAAGCGATGCAATTAATAAAACTGGTGTGCAATTAAATAAATGCACAATCCATAACATATATATCATTCTAAACTGCAGTGAACTCTGGGCTAGAAACAAAATCTCACAATGTTTCCCATAACTAGTGCATCAAACTTTAATAAAGTAATATTTCTTCAAAAACAATTCCATGAATAAATCTGTAGCAACTTTAAAGTGCATTGTAAAAGAGAATTTTCTTTTAGTACTGTTGTATTCAATGGGAGTAAATGAGGCCCTGCAGGGCAGAACTACATCACAGATTCACTTGAAAAGGAATTATTTGAACAAAAAGCTCACCTGTGATCCGAAAGAGCTGGAATCTGCAAGCATGTTGAAGACAGGCATGGTTAGAATGAATCTACACTTTCAAATAAACACACTGTACAGACGCTGCCATTAGAGTGTGTGGAACGCGGTGTGCTGTGAGCATTTACGATTTGTTTTGCTACGCTGCAGGTACCTGACAGCTGCCCGAGCTAAATTGACGTGAGGGGCCGGACTAGACAGAGTTATGCACCAGGAGCCAGTCTCATTGGCTCCCGAGGGAGAGGCTGGGCCTGTACTACAGTGAACTTTGTCCTGTTGCACTAGCAAACACCTCAAGAGCTAGTAACACACACAAACACACACACACACAGAGGCCACACAGAGGCATAGATGTAGGCGTGCACATACAAACACAGAGTGGAATCTTGTGTACAAAACAACAGAGGCCAGACACACACCCTTCTCATCTAACTTTTCACACTAATTTCATTTTCAGTGTCTGGAAATTTACATTAACATCGGTCCTTATGTTGTATTATTTTATTGGGTTCTCAAGAATTCTACAGCTTCAACATTGTTCAGCTCACCCACACAAATCTAAAAAGTTGTTTACATTAGGAGTGAAAATAATAAACTATGGAAACACTATACACAAATACATATAAATATATTAGTTTTCTGTGACGGATGGGTTTAAGGGATAGCATTTACAGTTTGTACAGATTAAAAATCATTATGACTATGGAATGTCCCTATACATTTTGGTATGCTATTATATTTAAAATAAAATATTTAGAAAAATAAATAAATATTGACTTTACAGATCATTGTTTGCAATCATTTTGTTTGGGAATATGTTTTTGCACTTTTAAACTCTTGGATGTATTAAATGTTTAATATATTGACTAAATTAATAAATTAATCAAATCAATTCCACCATCCCTGCTTGCATGTTGAACAAAAAATATTTAAAAAGCCACAATATGTAATTTTTCGTCTCTAGAGGCCGCTTATTCAAAACAAAGGCGTAGCTTGATGACGCATAGATTTCGTGGAGCTCATGTGTATGTGGGGCAACGCAGCGTTGTTTTATCATATTAGATACATGTGTTGAAAGTTATGTTATAATGCTACTCTGTGTGTTTGCTCGGCGGCTACTATGAGACACTTGTTCACACTGCAGTACGCTAGATCGATATTAGGCATGGTAAAACATGGTACTCGCGGTAAATCATGAAAACAAGATTTAAACAAAGACTAACTGTGTTGAGCTATATAACAATGATTAGTTTTCTGTCAATGAATGTATCCAAACAGTTGCTCACCTGACTAATAAACACATATTAAAGCATCTTTGATGTTTCCATGGTTTCTACTAAATAAATTGATGGTAACACGGATATGATGTCATTGATAGGCGACGCACGGACACGCTCCGTGTCCTGGTTAAAATTGCTAATTTCTCTGGATTTAAAAATTCTTGGAAACATCTGGGATAAAGTCAACAATATATATAACATTGTTCTTGTCGTTTTTGGTTATTTTAATCCAAAATCTTACATATTGTGCCATTAATAAAAACGGCAACCAATCATATACAAAAAAAAAAAAAAATGTAGATGATATATCTGTCATGGTAAAGGTAGAACATTTTTACATAAAATAATCTGATCTGTCCCTTTTATTTTATGGCCTAATGCCCTAGAAGTCAAATGTGGTACTGCAGAATCTCACATCGTCCTTCTTGTGATGAGAGATAATGAGTCGGAGTGAGACCAGAATTTTAAGAGTTGAATCTACCAGAATCCTTTTTGTTTTTGATTTGTTTTGTTTAGTTTTTTCACTTCCTGTGCATATTTTGTTTTATTTTTATTACTAGCTTAAAGCACAATCAAATTAGCTAATAGGACATGGGATGTGCAGAACTGATGGGAGTTTAGAGAGAGCTCAGCTGTGCCTAAAACTGAGAACAAGGAAATTCTATAGAAGGCTGACTAATGCATAAAACAATAAGAAGTGGCACTGTTGGCAGGCGCACACACAGGCATACATCAGGAGTTCAGGAAGGCAACCAAGCCTGTTTATCTGTTTGTCATCAGACATCATGCTTATCTATGTGGCCTAGGTTAGATTATTAGGAATCGCTGTGTGTTGGCAGCTTTTATTGCCCTGTCTGTTACACTACAGCGTACTGTAGGTCAATCATTAGTGTGCAGCGAGGTAAGACGACATCACATAAAGCTGAAACATGAGCCAGAGGCTCTAGCGCAGCTCTGTAAATAGATGATTCATACTGTGCAAGCACAGAAATTGCTAGAATGAGTTTGTTGTGAATGGGGGACTCACCGGCACTGCTTTTGACACAGACGTCCACCCTGCCGAGACACTCCTTATGGGCGCCAGCACCACATTTGGAGCAGAGATAACCTTGATAGAAGACTCCTCTGAGAAGATGGATGGATGGATGGATGGATGGATGGATGGATGGATAGATAGATGGATAGAGATTAACAGCTCCCATTATTTCCATTACATTACCAAACTATTCAGGAATGATTGGGGGAACCAGTAGTGTTTCTTTAGCCACGCCCACATACTCTGCTCTGATTAGCCTAATTCTGAAATCATCGAAGTGATGATCCATACAAACCCTTTATTTACCACTACTGCTCTATCTTTCCCTCTCTCACTTACTCTAGGTGCAATATTGATCTCATTAAGGTAAATTGTGGGT
This sequence comes from Paracanthobrama guichenoti, assembly GCA_018749465.1. Taxonomy (NCBI): domain Eukaryota; kingdom Metazoa; phylum Chordata; class Actinopteri; order Cypriniformes; family Gobionidae; genus Paracanthobrama; species Paracanthobrama guichenoti. Next base: position 21,632,315 of record CM031966.1, on the reverse strand, counting down.
ATACTGTGTCATTTCACAAAGCTTCAATGGTGAGCTCACCTCAGCAGCATTTCACATGAGCTGCAGGATGTGGTCGTCTCAAAGGTGTGCATGCGGAACTCATGGAAATTACTTTTCCCGCTCTCTGGACAGAGGTTTGATCTGTTGAGAGAGAGAGAGAGAGAGAGAGAGAGAGAGAGAGAGAGAGAGAGAGAGAGAGAGAGAGAGAGAGAGAGAGAGAGAGAGAGAGAGAGAGAGAGAGAGAGAGAGAGAGAGAGAGAGAGAGAGAGAGTGACTGTTAAAAACAAGACTGACAACTTTGCATAACGTAACTCGTGAACACAGAACCGCTTGTTTCCACATGTAGTCTGCTCCCTCCATCCTTTTAAAACACATAAGGGTAAGTAGATATTTGTATTTTCTGGAGAAAATGTTTTTTAATGATTAGCTTGGATGCTATTTTTTAACCAGATCCCTGAATGTACTGTATAACACATAACAAAATGACATTTCCAACTATATTCTAACTAATGATCTGTTTTATATTATGTAGTATGAGCTGAAGCAATAGTGTTGCTGTCTTAGCATGCACCACTAATTACAGCATCAGCAGGGCAGAAGACATGATGTCGTTCTGTGGGTCTATTACTGTTTTATAGTCCAAGACCCTCTCGATCCATCTTGAATAACCCTTGAGCGGCGAGTGCCCTCATAATAAAGGCATTAACAGATGACGGACAGATGAGAGAGCTGTCTGTGCGTGCTGATGTCATGTTATTAGCGCTCAGAGTATGTAACAGCACTGATATCCAATCAGCTTTCAGCTGCAGACTGATCTGATGACACATGACAGAGAGAAAGAGAGCACTGACTCACCACTGTTCGCCAGAATTAATGAGCCCTTCAGATAAATCTGTTAAAAACGTGTTATCTAATTAATCAGAGCCCTGTCTCCTGTCTTTGGTGCATTACTCTTTTTCTTCTCCTGTCTTATTCCAATGTTTTTTTTTTTTTTTTTTTTTTGGTAGATGTGCGTTTTTTAGATATATATGACATCTGAAATTGTGGTACAGTAGATCACTTGTCAGATGGTTTATTGTGTTTTTCATTTGCATTTTACTGATTGTGGCTGTCATCAGCCAGGATTATGAATATATTTTCTCTCGCTCTCTTTTTTTTTCCTCATAGGTCCGCTGTGGGATCACTTATTACCTTAGTATTTCATAATACAAAGATTTATTGAATCTCTGATTCTCCTAAGAATAGTGAATAGAACAAAATTAAAGTGAAGGAAGTTAAAAAGCTACTGGATGGCTACAAATAACACAGAAGTCATATCATAGAAAACAGGATTTATCTTGCTTTTTCTGAAATAAAACAGATTTATGTACTGTGTGGAAATATTCTAATGTGTATTATGACATTAGAAACCACCCATGTTTAAATATCAAAACAGAATCATCATTATTATTTACATATAGAACTCTTAAATTAATGGTTCGCCCAAAATGAAAATTCTGTCATCATTTACTCATTTACTGTGTTAAACACAGAAGATATTTTGAAGAATGTGGGTAACCAAACAGTTGACGGTAGCCAATGACTAATGTCTTCCAAAAGAAAGAATTGCCTGAAACGACTTGTCAGTAATTCCAGTATTACTTCCTGCACGAATCTACGTAGGTTTGTAACATATTTGCTTTATGCCATCCTATGGTCTTCATTGGCTTCCTGTGAACGTCTAATTTGACCCACTCTCAAACACTGTAGTTGTAGCTGAGGCCTGGAAGAGTTTGGTTCATGTTATCGACATGTCAAGTAGACGCTGTTTTCTGCGCTGCGACAGCAAATCCGGTACGGTAAAACCAAAGCCATAGTTACTGTATCACAGACTGGGCTGCCTGACCAATCACATCAGAGTAGGCTCAAGGATATAAGAGGTTTAGCGAGATTGAATCCTTTATGAAAGCTGGGATGCATGTAAACCTTTTGTAGGAGACCTCCAAAACTTAAAAAAATAAGCATAAGAGGCTCTTTAAAGGATCTTTGAAGGAAAAAATGACATCTATTGTATGTCATTATTTACTCATCTTCATGTTGTTCCAATTCCATACAAATTTTGAATAATGACATGTTCGCTCTTTTAAAATAAGCTTCAAAAATACAGAAAATACCAAATAATGAACATAAAATTGGTCCATGTATAAGTCTTCTGAATCCATTCAATAGCTATGTACCAGGAACAAGCTAGTCTCAGTCGTCACGCCCACAGACCGTTGGCTGAACGTCTGATGCATATGGGACACTTTTCTGGAAACACTTCAGGAGTTTCAAAGTCGTCATCTGATTGGTTGAATTCTACAGGATGTCCGCGAGAAGTGTGTGTTGCGTTCTTTAACGGTCCGCCTGGAAACAAATGCTGTGACGCCAAGCTCCCTCGTGGAAGAAGAACGTCTGTGACAATGAGTGCTTACCAGGATCAGCTATGTATGTGAAGCGCCACTGTTGCAGTAAATTTGCACATCTTTCTTGGGACATCGACTTTATATTTTCATGCCCCTAAACATGACGCAACAAAACAAACTGTGATTGGTTGTGTTACATGTCAGTCAAATGTCCTCTTGGGCACTCCTTGACCAATGAAAGCTGCGAAAGAGTCCAGACCTTCTGCCGCCAGACTGAAGGTCTGGCTGTGCGAGACTAGGAACAAGCAAACATCCACCATGCTCTCCTCGGCACGTTCCAGAGGTATCCTGATGCTATGTCCAATTTGTGACCAAATGATTATTTTTATCTTTTCAGTGAGTCAGTTGATACAGTTTACAAACTGATCTGGCCTTTGTATCTCAAAAGCATTTGAGCTAAGTTGATCGTAGAGACCTTTGGTGGCAATGGTTCTACAATCTACTTAGGCTTACAATTCTTTTGGGAAACACAGCCCTGAATGAATCGTTCACAAATTAGACTGATACAGTTCTAAGGTTCAACTCAATGATCTATTCATTTCAATTCTTGAGCTCAAGATTATCAGTGAATAGCAACATTTTCTGTTTCTCACACAAAGCAATAATAAGGCTTTATAAGATTTGGAATATAGTGCATGAGTTCAAGCATTCTTTTGTGTTCCATAGAAGAAAGAAATGTTTTAATGCAAGAAATATTATTAGTGGAGTTTAGGTCCCCTAAAATACCAGCTACAAAAGTGCAGATTATTATTAAATTAATGAACACAGACGCAATGACCAACGTAATCTCCCAGTTAGTGTCTGGTTTAAGACGTGCTTTTTGGGGCGGTAAATAATTTTGCGTGAGTCATTTAAATTCTCTCCTCCCATAAATTTTGCGTCTTGAAAGGGTAACTCCTACAAATGCACATGCAATAAGTTCAGCCGCAAAAATAACTGCGTGTCTTTAGTAAATCCTGACAGTAGTTTTTTTTTTTAACAGCAAAAGACGGTTTTGCGCTGGTGCAAGCTGTTTTTTACAAACTGTAAATCTGACCCTATATCTTCTTAAAAACACCCAAACTTACAAAAATAAAAGGAAAAATACCTGGTATATTAGTCCAGTCTATCTGCAAAACTGAACCAACCACTCTGAGAGAAGGAAACCCCTTTGGGTCACATTATGTTTTATAAGGTACACCACTGCAAAAATGCTTGGCCAAGCAAGTCTGTCCTCATTACAGTGTTTGTTCTGTAGTAAAAATACACTAATGGTGTTTTAGTCTTGAATCAGGGCCAGGACATACTGTCATAGCTAAATCATGTCTTTATGTCTGTTGTCAAGACAGATAGCAAACCTGAAAAACAGCATAGTGCAAACCTTCATAGGTCATACTGTAACGCAAACACACACACACACACACACTCACAATGCCATGCCAAACTGCTCCAGCCATTTCTTCTTTAGCTCCTTGGTTTTGAAGAAGAACTCAAACCCGTTTTGACCCTGGCTGTGTGTGAGGTAGAATCCGTGGCACCACTAGAAGAGACAGAGAAGGCAAGGACATCCATGTTATAAATGCAAAACACACACACAGAGATAAGGCAAAGACAAAAACTGTTGTAAGACTGTTTGATTCAAAACATAAAAGATGCTCTAACAAGGGTAAGAGTACAAAGCACGATGGTGTGAGGGGGTCACTGTTGTTTATGCAAGACTGATGAAATGCTACTATCAAATCTAGCTGGATCATCCTGTTATCATCTGCTCGCATTGTGCTGATGCTTACATCATATCACAACTGATGTAGATAAGATTTCATCACTTGAAAGAAATGAGTGTGGACAGTCAGATAAAAAAAAAAACAATGTATAATGTAGTTCAATAAGCAGTTACATATCCTGACACTAAGCCTGTCTGTCTTAAATTATTTGTTTAAATAAGAGATTTGGTTTTATGAAAGCAAAATTTTGCCGACACTATGCTAAGGGGCTTTTAGTGTGTTGCTAAGTGGTTTCTAAGGTGTTCTGTTTGGTTTCTAGGGCGCTGCTAAGGTTGCTAAGCCTCTATGGTCTGGCATTATTATGCTTTTATATCCCGATATTATGTACGCTACTGTTCAAAAGACTGGGGTTGGTAAGATTTTGAAATATTTACAGTAAAAACAGTAATATTGTGAAATATTACAATTTAAAATAACAATCATAATTTTAAATGACTTAATATTTTATAATGTCATTTATTAATGTGAAGACAAAGCTAAAATTTCAGCATCCAGTCTTAAGTGTCACATGATCCTTCAGAAATCATTCTAATATTCTGATTTGTTATTTGTAAAACATTTATTATTATCATGAAACAGTTGTGCAGCTTAATATTTCTGTGGAAATTATTCATTTTTCAGGAGTCTTTAATGGATGGAAAGTTCAAAAGAATAGCACACACACACACACACACACACACACACACACATATAGATTTCTCTATGAATTCTTGTAATATTTACTGAATTATCTAACCAATAATTGTGCTGGCAAAGAAGCATGTAATGTATAGTAACACACGACATCATGTTTTCTAATTTAGCTGTGTCTGGTGTTGGCTGCGTTCGTTAGCAGTTGCTAGACGGTTTTTAATAGGAAACACCATCTGTGCGAATGAAAGCTGCTCTACTGCAGAAACTGATTATGGCACGACAGCATAACAGCACATTTGCTGCCCTCGGCTTTGAAACAGCGATCTTTGGAGGCAATTAGGAGACCGGCTGCACACCTTTCGGTTTTCTCTGTCTGAGGTCGGGTTGTTGGTGATCTTGAAGGAGTGGAGGTCAATCACCTCCTTCATCTCATAGTTATCTCCTCGTCGTTTGCATACGATCACGGCGGCGTCAAACAGAAAGATGTGCCTGCAGCAGGAAAAAAAAGGCAAAGATCAAATGAGAAAGAGAAAATAAAAGAGTAGTGCCTGAGGGTGACACCTTCATAACCCTTAGGCCTTAGTAAAGACTGGCGGAGTTTCAGGCTGAGCAGTATTCCACACTTTAATCATCTCACCTGTCTTGTTTGGCTCGTTTGTCGACTGAAGCTACTCGCACTTCGCTGTCACCTTTCGGTCTCCCGTAGTTACGGAGAGACTGATTCTGCAGAACACAGAGCAAACTCAATGCAGACAGGCTTGTATACTACCAGGGGTCAATGTTCTTGAGTTTCTTACTCCACAAAAATGTTCAAAGCTTCATGCTGTCCCTGCTTCATCTTTTAGCAGTGTTGGGGAGCAACTAACTAAAAGTAGGCATTCAAAACAGTGCATATTTAGTAGTCTGACACCATCTCGGCTGTTTTTAAAATAGTTCCGCTTTTCCAGTAACTTACAGTAGCATTTTTTCCCCAGTGTAGCAGAGTGTAGCATGAATAAAGAGCTCACAGCCTTTCAACAGAGTGAGCTGTAGAAACATTCAAATACACTTCCCTGAAAAATTCTCTCTTACAAGTTGCACTGCGAAGTGTGAATCACATCAGCAAATTGATTTGTTTCAATGGTTAATAATTCGCTTCATTTTAATCCTTCAATAGTCCTAATAGTGTTCCCAGAAATTGATTGCATACATTTCATGCATTTTTTGGAGTAATATACATACATACATACATATATATATATATATATATATATATCATATATAATTTTTTTTTTTTTTACTCCAAAAAATGCATGAAATGTTAGCTGTTTTAAACCCAAATTATATATATATGGTAATTTCATATATTAAGTAAGAAATTATCTGATTATATATATATATATATTTATTAAGTAAGAAATGAATGATTTCTGAAGGATCATGTGACACTGAATACTGGAGTAATGGCTGCTGAAAATTCAGCTTTCCATCACAGAAATAAATAATAAACAGAATTTAAATATTTAAATTGTAATAATATTTCACAGTATTACTGTTTTTACTGTATTTTTATCAATGTAGCCTTGGTGAGATTAAAAAACCTTAATGTTTCCAAACTTTTAACTGGTACTGTATATAGTAAATATTAAATTAATTATATACATTATAATATGTGATAATAAACTTGGACAATATCATGAAATAACAATGTCTGAAATAACTTAGTTATCTAATTATTAAAGTGATTCAAACTTAAGCTTCTTAAAATTAAACTTTGATGAAACTTCTACAAATTAATCTGAATTTATTTTGTTAAAATGTATTATTATTGTTTTAAAAAGCAAATAAAATGATTGAAGATGACCTCTGTGAAATAAAATGTTATTTCAGAGGCAGTAGACTCTTGCATGAGGTACACAATGAGGATCCTCTCCTGAAAAAACTTGTAAGCTTGATCTATTTGGTGCTGGGTGTAACTGTAAATGATCTGGACCCAGTGAATACTGAGGTGCAAAATATGTCTTTTTAGCTTATAATGTAGCTAGATACTTTATCAAAAGTGTAGTTTGACTACAGTAGTTTCCCCAACTCTGCTTTTTAAATGATAGCCTGTGATTTATATGAAGTGTGTGATTTAGCTCACAAGGTTTTCTATAGATTTCTGGTACTGGTCGATGTCTCGTAGAGTCTCGATGTCTCTCTTCACCTCGTTGACATACTGGGCCAAATCCTGAGAAGACAAAACACCTTAAGATTCAACATGCTTAGACTTTGAACTGGGTATAAACAAGGAAACCTTTCTAGCTAAAAATTATTATATTTCCTCCCCAGCTTTCTTATTGACAATGTTGCCCCATGTGATGTTTTCAAGGGACTCATTTCCGTCTAAAAAATGCAAAATAAGATTTAGCGTCTGAAAGGCGAGGCTTATTTGACAAATCTCATTGCGCGTTCCCGTTCCCGTGAGTGGAGTTTAGCGACTCATTCATCATCGCATATCTAGAATAATCAGAGAGTGGGGGGCTGCTTGTGCTCGCTGCTCGCCCACCGTGAGGATCTTTAAGGGGAGCACTTGAGGAGGTTAACCGCGTTAGCCCGATACCCCAATCAATGCTAAGTGGCTAATTTATCCAAATGAAATCATCACAGCCCTCGGTGCAATCTGCACAATCTTCTCAGCTTGATTTGCCTCAATTAGCGGACGGTTACCTGTCAAGATGCATTCGGCACCATCTTGATCATGTCTGAGTCAAGAGGGCCACACTGATTTTCAACGAAAGCTTTTCTTACGAAAACGTTGATGTACGCCCATGCAAAATAAATAGTTGTAAGAAATGGAATTTGTCACTGTTTTAATTTCAAATTGAACACAGAAAGATGGGTGTATAACAGAATAATATCTAATATCTAATCACAGAAAGATGGGTGATTAAAAGCCTGTTGGTATAAATTATGCAATGATGGGGAGCTAAATGTGTGTATGAGAGCAGATAACAGTCAGGTGAAGACTGTAGGAGGCCTCATTTGTCTTTTTATGGTTCAAATGAGTCCTCACAATGCTGCAGACTTATCAGTGAAATACTACTAAAATAAAAGCAACAGGCAGCTTATGAAAAGGACATTTATATACTCAACCCACCTTCATGGCGTCCAGCGCTTGCCGTAAATTACTCTTGTCTGCGGCATCATGTGTGTGTTTCACCAGCTCCTGTCAGGAAGGAAGAAAGATATGAGATGGTGTTCACGGCCCGTGTCTCAGTGTCTTATTATCACCAGATGATGATGAACACAGCAGACAGTCAGATGTACAGGAGCGAAGCCGAGCCGGAGGACATCTGTCACTTTCGCACACTCTCATAACTCCTACTTATAACCGTGCAAATTGTTTACCAACAATAGAAAGAACATTTAGTTATAAGCCATCTAAAATGTAACAACATTCAGCAACACTTTAGGTTACACTTTAGGTTCAGGTCACACTGAAGTAGAATTTATTATATTTTACATGCGTGTTCATCAATCCCTGCTCCGTTAAAAAGCGGTACAATTCAAAGACAACAACAAAAAACAAGATAAAAAAAGATCATGTGGCAAGCATGAGAATACAATTATAATACAAACACATACAACATGGCATGTCCTCCTCCCCCACACACACAAACCAAAATAATATCCCAAACTGCATCGCAGGTTCAAAAATTGAAATGAGAAGCAAAAGGTTTTTGTGGGGTTGAAATTGCCTTCCTGCTCCGGGATGAAGTAAACAAGACATCTGGGCCAGTCTGTAGGATAAGGGAGGGTGCTATGAATGTCCTTTACTCAGGTCTGATAAATGGCTTCCTTTTGGCCTAAGAGATATATTGCCATCCTGCACAAGCCAAATCCCCTGCGTCAGTCAAGCTGAACCTGCGCATTATTATCAGCAGAAAGACGGACATCTCCTTATTTTTCATTCTCACTTCCTTCTGCCCTCACACAGCGAAAGAGACAGATAGAGAGAGAGACAGAAAGGAGGTATGACACTAACACAGAGATTACTGCAGAAATAAAATGCAGCCAATCTCTTATCCAAACGTTTGCAGAATTCTAGGTGAATATCTTTCAAACGTGATTTTGCACAGAGCAGCATCGCAGTAGTCTGGCCCACTTGCACTTTTTTATGTCAATCAATTGCCCAAATGATGCTCCAAATTTGTCGTATCACTAACATTCGCTCATGACCATCTTCTGGTTGCTTTGTTTCTGTCAACCAATGCAAAACTATTACCACTTTATATTTATTGATATTTATTGGCTTAGATGTATGGAAGCCTGTTTCTGCCACAGAATAAAAAAATAAAAGGTAATTGCAAATTGTCGCAATTGCAAGTTTATATCTCACAATTCTGACTTTATATCTCATAATTCTGACTTTATATCTCACAATTCTGACTTTATATCTCATAATTCTGACTTTATATCTCTCAATTCTGACTTTATATCACTCAGTTCTGACTTTATATCACGACTTTATATCTCATAATTCTGACTTTATATCTCATAATTCTGACTTTATATCTCATAATTCTGACTTTATATCTCATAATTCTGACTTTATATCACTCAATTCTGACTTTATATCTCTCAATTCTGACTTTATATCACGACTTTATATCTCATAATTCTGACTTTATATCTCATAATTCTGACTTTATATCACTCAATTCTGACTTTATATCACGACTTTATATCTCATCATAATTCTGACTTTATATATCACTCAATTCTGACTTTATATCTCTCAATTCTGACTTTATATCTCATAATTCTGACTTTATATCACTCAATTCTGACTTTATATCTCATAATTCTGACTTTATATCTCACAATTCTGACTTTATATCTCACAATTCTGACTTTATATCTCTCAATTCTGACTTTATATCACTCAATTCTGACTTTATATCTCATAATTCTGACTTTATATCTCATAATTCTGACTTTATATCTCATAATTCTGACTTTATATCTCATAATTCTGACTTTATATCTCATAATTCTGACTTTATATCACATAATTCTGACTTTATATCACATAATTCTGACTTTATATCTCATAATTCTGACTTTATATCTCATAATTCTGACTTTATATCTCATAATTCTGACTTTATATCTCATAATTCTGACTTTATATCTCTCAATTCTGACTTTATATCTCTCAATTCTGACTTTATATCTCACAATTCTGACTTTATATCTCATAATTCTGACTTTATATCTCATAATTCTGACTTTATATCACATAATTCTGACTTTATATCTCATAATTCTGACTTTATATCTCTCAATTCTGACTTTATATCTCTCAATTCTGACTTTATATCTCATAATTCTGACTTTATATCTCATAATTCCGACTTTATATCTCTCAATTCTGACTTTATATCTCACAATTCTGACTTTACATCACTCAATTCTGACTTTATATCTCACAATTCTGACTTTATATCTCATAATTCTGACTTTATATCTCTCAATTCTGACTTTATATCTCACAATTCTGACTTTACATCTCATAATTCTGACTTTATATCTCTCAATTCTGACTTTATATCTCTCAATTCTGACTTTACATCTCATAATTCTGACTTTACATCTCATAATTCTGACTTTACATCTCATAATTCTGACTTTATATCTCATAATTCTGACTTTATATCTCATAATTCTGACTTTATATCACATAATTCTGACTTTATATCTCATAATTCTGACTTTATATCTCATAATTCTGACTTTATATCTCACAATTCTGACTTTATATCTCATAATTCTGACTTTATATCACATAATTCTGACTTTACATCTCACAATTCTGACTTTACATCACTCAATTCTGACTTTATATCTCACAATTCTGACTTTATATCTCATAATTCTGACTTTATATCTCTCAATTCTGACTTTATATCTCACAATTCTGACTTTACATCTCATAATTCTGACTTTATATCACTCAATTCTGACTTTATATCTTACAATTCTGACTTTATATCACTCAATTCTGACTTTATATCTCTCAATTCTGACTTTATATCTCTCAATTCTGACTTTATATCTCATAATTCTGACTTTATATCTCATAATTCTGACTTTATATCTCTCAATTCTGACTTTATATCACACAATTCTGACTTTATATCTCATAATTCTGACTTTATATCTCATAATTCTGACTTTATATCACACAATTCTGACTTTATATCTCATAATTCTGACTTTATATCACACAATTCTGACTTTTATATCTCTCATTCTGACTTTATATCACACATATTCTGACTTTATATCTCACAATTCTGACTTTATATCACTCAATTCTGACTTTATATCTCTCAATTCTGACTTTATATCTCTCAATTCTGACTTTATATCTCATAATTCTGACTTTATATCTCATAATTCTGACTTTATATCTCATAATTCTGACTTTATATCTCACAATTCTGACTTTATATCACTCAATTCTGACTTTATATCTCTCAATTCTGACTTTATATCTCATAATTCTGACTTTATATCACGACTTTATATCTCATAATTCTGACTTTACATCTCATAATTCTGACTTTACATCTCATAATTCTGACTTTACATCTCATAATTCTGACTTTACATCTCATAATTCTGACTTTATATCTCACAATTCTGACTTTATATCTCACAATTCTGACTTTATATCACTCAATTCTGACTTTATATCTCTCAATTCTGACTTTATATCTCATAATTCTGACTTTATATCTCATAATTCTGACTTTATATCTCAGAATTCTGACTTTATATCTCATAATTCTGACTTTACATCTCATAATTCTGACTTTATATCTCATAATTCTGACTTTACATCTCATAATTCTGACTTTATATCTCACAATTCTGACTTTATATCTCTCAATTCTGACTTTATATCTCAATTCTGACTTTATATCTCAATTCTGACTTTATATCTCACAATTCTGACTTTATATCTCACAATTCTGACTTTATATCTCATAATTCTGACTTTATATCTCATAATTCTGACTTTATATCTCACAATTCTGACTTTATATCTCATAATTCTGACTTTATATCTCATAATTCTGACTTTATATCTCACAATTCTGACTTTATATCTCATAATTCTGACTTTATATCTCATAATTCTGACTTTATATCTCATAATTCTGACTTTACATCTCATAATTCTGACTTTATATCTCATAATTCTGACTTTATATCTCTCAATTCTGACTTTATATCACGACTTTATATCTCATAATTCTGACTTTATATCTCATAATTCTGACTTTATATCACACAATTCTGACTTTATATCTCATAATTCTGACTTTATATCACAACTTTATATCTCATAATTCTGACTTTATATCTCTCAATTCTGACTTTATATCACGACTTTATATCTCATAATTCTGACTTTATATCACTCAATTCTGACTTTATATCACTCAATTCTGACTTTATATCTCATAATTCTGACTTTATATCTCTCAATTCTGACTTTATATCTCATAATTCTGACTTTATATCTCATAATTCTGACTTTATATCTCATAATTCTGACTTTATATCACACAATTCTGACTTTATATCTCTCAATTCTGACTTTATATCTCATAATTCTGACTGACTTTATATCTCATAATTCTGACTTTATATCACACAATTCTGACTTTATATCACTCAATTCTGACTTTATATCTCATAATTCTGACTTTATATCTCACAATTCTGACTTTATATCACGACTTTATATCTCATAATTCTGACTTTATATCTCATAATTCTGACTTTATATCTCATAATTCTGACTTTATATCTCACAATTCTGACTTTATATCTCATAATTCTGACTTTATATCTCATAATTCTGACTTTATATCTCTCAATTCTGACTTTATATCACGACTTTATATCTCATAATTCTGACTTTATATCTCATAATTCTGACTTTATATCTCACAATTCTGACTTTATATCTCATAATTCTGACTTTATATCTCATAATTCTGACTTTATATCTCACAATTCTGACTTTATATCTCATAATTCTGACTTTATATCTCATAATTCTGACTTTATATCTCTCAATTCTGACTTTATATCACGAATTCTTTTATATCTCATAATTCTGACTTTATATCTCATAATTCTGACTTTATATCACACAATTCTGACTTTATATCTCATAATTCTGACTTTATATCACGACTTTATATCTCATAATTCTGACTTTATATCTCTCAATTCTGACTTTATATCACGACTTTATATCTCATAATTCTGACTTTATATCTCATAATTCTGACTTTATATCACACAATTCTGACTTTATATCTCATAATTCTGACTTTATATCACGACTTTATATCTCATAATTCTGACTTCATATCACTCAATTCTGACTTTATATCTCATAATTCTGACTTTATATCACATAATTCTGACTTTATATCACACAATTCTGACTTTATATCTCATAATTCTGATTTTATATCTCATAATTCTGACTTTATATCTCATAATTCTGACTTTATATCTCATAATTCTGACTTTACATCTCATAATTCTGACTTTACATCTCATAATTCTGACTTTACATCTCATAATTCTGACTCTCATACACTTTACATCTCACAATTCTGACGTTATATCGCGCAATATTATTTGCGAGATGTAAACTCACAATTTTGAGATAAAAAGTTGTAATTATCTTTTAAAATGTTTTATTCTGTGGCGGAAACAAGCTTCCATATAGATGGAACAATTAGATGGAACAATTTCTCAATTTTTCAAAATCATATTTAAATCTGAACATACAGTACCGTTCAAAATTTTGGGGTTGGTAAGATTTTTCATGTTTTTGGAAGAAGTCTCTTTTGCTCACCAAGGCTGAAATACTGTTATAATTTTAAATAACTACATTTTAAAATGTAATTCTTGTGATGCAAAGCTGAATTTTCAGCATCATTACTCCAGTGTTCAGTGTCACATGATCCTTCAGAAATCATTCTAATATTTGCTGCTCTAGAAACATTTCTTATTATTATCAATGCGGAAAACAGTTGTGTTGCTTAATATATTTTTATTCTTTTATCAACTTTTTGTAGCTATGTAAAAATCTACTCTCACATTTGATCGATTTAATGCATCCTTGTTGAAGTATTAATTTCTTTAAAAAATTACCTTACTGAGCTGTTTTAGGGTGTGAAAAAACGAAATTGGTTTAGAGTAAATGAAGAACTGTTGATTTAATTTGAATATTTAAATATTATAATATTTAATAATAGATTATTCATGAATTATTTTCAGTATAACTCATTCTGTAAAGCTGGTTTGCTCTTTCTCTCACTGTCCAAGGCTTTCTCCAGCAGAGCAAAGAGCAAAGAAAGACAGTCTGTCATACGCTAGCCTGCTCTCCAGAGGGGCAGCAGACAGACAGACGTTCTATCTGCACACACACATACACACACACAGCCACACACGCACGCACGTTCCCTAAACCCACAGCTGGCCAGATGGGCAGGGAGGTGAACTGAGCTGTGGACAGCCATGCAGGCATGCTAAGTAGACGCTTGTACACACACACACACACACACACACACACACACACCTTTGCTGTTCTGTCCGCTGAGAGCCAAAAGGTTCCTGCAACAGCAGGAGGATCGTGGTGGCTCACACTATGCACATCTCCCTCTCTATACTTTTATTTTTCTCTCTCGCCTTCGTTCACATTTATTTCTAAATCCCTTCATAGCTGGGTCATGCAGTAGACCTAACGTGTGATGGACAGAGACACGCTATGAAATATTCATGGCTGGCTGCGTGAGATGTTTGTCGAATATGGCCAGACCAAAAAATAACCAACTGGATAAAGCATGCTGCTTCCCCATTATGTGGATTATACTGCCTCTACTGGAGGACTGTGAAATATATTATACTGCCCCTACTGGTGGATTTCATTCATGGATTTTACTGCTTCTCTGTGAAGACAGACAACACTGCCCCTAGTGGACATCAGCAGTAAATCAGTCATTTAAAGACAACATGAAACAAAAACTTACCCTATTTGTTCAATCAGGGCACATTAATCAGTGTATGTCATGATAAATGCTTTATGATAAAAGTCTTTCATCAAAATAATAATAATATTAACATCCTTCTCCACCTTCCTATCAAAACCAATATCTGATGGGCTCAGAAAATATTAATATTAATATATTTATTGTTTATTCTATTTAGTAATAAACTATGCCAAGATATACATATATATTTTAGTAAACTAAAGTAAGTTAAAGTTAAAGTAAGTTAGTAAGTTAAACTAATCCAAATGAAAATAGGACAACTGGCTGAAATAAAATAAGTTTTTTTAATATATATTTGATTTAAAGTACAAAAATGTTTTATCTATGCTATAATTGTGTGTGTGTATGTTTGTGACATATCAGGACACAAATGTGTATAATGCCATGGGTATGACATAGGTATTACAAGGAGAGGGTGACATTACCCATGTCCCAATTTTTCAAAAGGCTTATAAATCCTACAGAATGAGTTTTTTTGGGAGAAAGTAAAAATGTGCAGTTTCCTGTGATGGGTAGGTTTAGAGGTAGGGGTAGTGTAGGGGGATAGAAAATACGGTGTAAAAACCATTACGCCTATGGAATGTCCCCACAATTCACAAAACCAAACGTGTGTGTGTGTGTGTGTATGTGTGTGTGTGTGTGTGTGTGTGTGTGTGTGTGTGTCTGTCTGTGTCTGTGTGTGTCCATAGCCTAACATGTTTAGTTGTTCCAATAAAATGCAAAAGAATAAAATATGCAAAATATGTCAACATAGATATTATGCATTTTATGCTTTAAAATACTTATTGAAGACGCAGGTAAAACATGTTGGTGTAGGAGCAGGAATACAGCAAAATCCTTTCAAACCTGTAGAAGCAGATGATACTTCAGAACTCTCTGCATCGGAACAACCAGTAGATCTCTCAGAGTAAACTTCCCATTGTTGGCTCGTTTGGAACATAACTGAAAATAATAAATAAAAACCACATAATGTGACTTTTCTGTACAAAAATGAAAATAAAACATGACAATAAAAAGTTCTGAAATGTCCTGTACTATTCTCAACCACCAGGTGGCAGTGTCCAACAGCAAATAAATTCTACAAGTTCAGTTTTGGTGGTGAAAAAGAAAAACTTTCATAAATCATTTCATGACAGATGCATTTTTTCCCACCAGGCTGTACAAAGGGTTTAAATTATGTCACTTATGTGTTAGATACAGTCAGTTAGTTGTTAAATCTAATAGTTCTCACACAACAAAGATTTGTGCTACCGTATTTATGGAAAGTTCACATGAACCCAGTCTGACAATGCCTTACCTCTAACATCTGCCTGACGTCCTCTCTGTTCTTACAGATGTCATCCAAGCATGCAATGGCTGATTCTACGTGACTGCAGTATTTCCCATACAGGACTAATCTATCGCACAGGAAAACAGACACGCGTGAGAAGAGGAAGGAGGGTTTCATTTCATTTCTTAAATAGTTAAAGAGAATAAACGGATCACCTTTCTTTGTATTTGATAAAAATCTGGTGCAGGTTACTGGCATTATGCATAAGCACTGAATCCTGAATCTCCCTCAGAAGACTTGTGTGCACTTTCACAAGATCCTGTTGCAATATAGAACATGAAAATATGAGGTGATGACACAGATTCAAGCTCAAATCTGTCCTCCATTAGAGAAGGTTTTGTGACTCACTGGTATATTGATGAACACTTTTTCGATATCCACACCAGACAGTGACTGTCCCAGAGGCTTCATAAAGAACTGAAAATAATAATGAAATATAAAGATCAAGAAGATGATACGGCTAAAGCTAATGCACAATAAATATATATACAAATATAATGAATCTTTGACCCATCATGGAAATTTACCATGCTTGCTTTTATTATACTACTAAATAATAATAATGATAAATAACATTTTATAATAATAAAATATATTTTCTTATTTAAAATGTCTTCATTTTATGTTATCATTCGTTATACTTTATAAATGTGTATAAGCTACTATTTTTACTAGTTTCAAAAGCTTAGAATATTTTCAGAATTTTACTGTAATTTTCATTTTATCTGATAATAGTGGCTTACAGCAAGTCATCAGGGGAACTGTAACAATAACTGTAGTTTCTATGGTATTTTGGCAGCAACTAGGTAACATTTTGTATGGTAAGTTACATTGATCGAAACATTGTTTTAACTGTGGTTACTATGGTCTTAATAAAAACACCAAAGTTAATTATATGTTCCATTACATTTAGCAGACACTTGGCAGATCTCACACATTACATTAATGGGTCTGACTGTGCCGTTATAAAAATGCCTCACTTTCTCTATGGAGTCCAGTGTCTCTGTGTATTTCTCCTCAGTCTGTTTGATTTCCATTAGACAGCAGCTCCTGATGTCCGTCTCGGCCTGTTTCTGTAATTACACCAGACAGAGCATTTTATGACCCGCAACCCTAAACATACTTACTTGTAAAAGCATTTTGGTTAGCTCACCTGTGGTTGTACCAACTCAACCTTCATCAGGTCTTCATACACCTCTCCACCCTCATCATCATCATACACACAGTCATAGAGATCTTCCTCGTCTTCAACACCATTTTCACTGAGACACAGGCCAACAACATTCAGTGATTCTCCAAAGGTTTTAGTTTAGTACATAAACTTTTTAGTGTAAAGTAAGCATAGAGATATAGATGGACAATGGAACAGAAAACCCCCTAAGAGGACAGCGCAATGTGTTTAAATGCTTGGGCATATCCGATATATGAAGAAAAATACCTCTTCATGAAACTGCTCATGAGGGGTTTAAAATGATAATGTTTCCCTAGTCTAAATTAAACACACGGTTTCCAGCTACAGCAAAAGAGACATTATAGCTGAGTCAGGCCTTAAAATCACTCAGATATGTTCTCCAGATGGGTACAAAAGAGAAAGAAACTCTGTTGATCTCTTTTCCTAACCATTTGTGTAGTTTGAATCTATTACGAAACGCCTTTAAGGAAAAGTCTCTTTCTGACAGGGACAAAATCGTACTGGCACATCGCCCTCCAGGGAAAAGCACTCAGCAAACACGTTTCATATGAACAAACCATCACATGAGGAAAACAACCCTCTGCTAGAGGGCCTCGTGTGTGTGGTTAAGAAACAGATGTGATGAGGTCGAGCCAAAACATAGTGACAGCAACATCAATATTTGCTACGCGTAATATCATATCCTCAAACATATCATATGAGGAGAGCAGACATTTGCAGTGCTGTTGTCATTAACTAAAACTAAAACTAGCAGACAGATTACAATTTTATGAAAAACCAAAAAATAATTAATTAAATTTAACAGTCACCTTCTGAAAAATCGAACAATATCGATTAAATGACATTCAAAGACTATATAGCCATATGTAAGCTTGTTTCCCCAACTTACTAAAAAAGGTACTTACGACTTTTTATCTCACAATTCTGACTTTTTTTTCTTGCAATTGGAATTTATATCTCACAATTCAGACTTCATAATTAGCAACTGTGGGTTTATATCTCACATTTCTGAGAGGAAAAAAAAGTCAGAATTGCGAGTTATAAACTTGCAATTGAGACAAAAAGGACAGAATTTGGAGTTTATGTCTCACAATGTGGACTCAATTGCAAATTCTGACTATTTCTTCCAATTCTGAGTTTATATCTAGCACTTTTGACTTTTGTTATTGTGAGATATTGTGAGATTGAGAGAATTTGTCACAATTCTGACTTTTTATATCACAAATCTGAGGAAAAAAGAATTTACATTTTGCAATTCTGACTTTTTTTCTCTGAAATATAGGGCCCTATTTTAATGATCTGAGCGCATGGCACAGATGCATTTAGGGCGTGTCCGAATCCACTTTTGCTAGTTTAACGACGGAAAAAATGGTCGGCACGCCAGGCACATGGACCAAAAGGGTTGTATAATTTTTTTTAATGAGTAATGGGTGTGTTTTGGGCGTAACGTGCAATAAACCAATCAGAGTCTCATCTCCCATTCCCTTTAAAAGCCATTTGCGCTTGCACCATGGTGGATTCGCTATTTACATGGTCGAATTTGCGAGCGGAAAGACTGAACGCTTCTCCAGAGAGGAATCCTTTTATTGTTAATATTTAAAAATGTTTGTGTGCTGCTGCGCATCCCTGTGTGTGTAATAAGCACAGTGTACACGCGTTGAACACTTGCCTATAGGCACATATAACTAACGCGCCCTTTAGACAACACAAAAAATACTGCTCTATTGACTTCAGACCAGGTTTTTGTTGGTCAGTGGCGCAGTCTATTTCAGTTGCCTCAGAATAGCAACGCACCAACAATGCGCCTGAACACACCTCATTTTCAGACCAGCACGCCCATGGGCGAACAGATGAAGGCGAGTGCATTTGCTATTTGAACAACGTGGCACTTAGAGCTGGGCAAAAAAAGAGATTTTTCGATTAATCGTTTTTTAAATGTGGTCGATTCAAAATCCACAATACTACAAATCTGCGGAACCATTTGATGAGACATCATCACCCAGACGTTGCAATACCCCCACAGCCGAGCACACAAACAAATGTACTAAAAACTAAAAATAGATCACATACACGCGAATGCTTGCCTTGCATTAAGATCAAACTTCAGCGTTCACTTAAGCACGTACGTTAGCCATTATAGACATATTCAAATCAACTGAGTCAATAGACAGCGGAGGACCAATAATTCAAACCTAATAGCTTACATTATAAACAAATACATTCAGCGTCGGGCTGAAACTAGCACAAAAAAAACACTTGCGTCGCGCCTGCCGTCACATTGTGCCGGGTGTATGATAGGGCCGTTAGACTCACAATTGCAAGTTATAAAGTCTGACTTGAGAGATATAAAGTCTAAATTTAGAGACAATTACCTTTTTATTATTCCATTGTGGAAAAAGCTTCCATAACGACCATCATTTTTTACACATATGTATCTGAGGATATCTACAGGAGGACGGGGTGTGTGTGGCACACATTATGCAATGACTCAACATGTTAACATCAACCTAAGTACTCCTGTGTGCTCCAGCCTGAGGCTCCTATAACTCTCCTAACAGATACCGTACAGTGAGCTGGAAGTTAAAATATCATTTTGTTTCTGCAGAGTAAGACAAGCAATGTAAGAAAAAAATATAACTCACTCTATCAGATCCTCTAGATGGTTATAAATGTCTTCATCCTCAACACTCTCTTCTGTGGGAAATGGCCTAGAATAGAAAGAGAGAGAGAAAATATGCATTACATGCATTAATAGTTCGAATTTTTAATTTCTTCTTTTTTTTAATATACTGTACCTTATTCCAGTCTGCTGTGCAATGTGTGTATGAGAAAGTTTGGACAGTGTGTCCATAACCTAAGAGAAAAAGACAATAAAAATATTCATTATTTGTTAGGTCAGGGATAATATACAAGCAGACATTCATCATTGCAACTACTCTACTACTTAAAATAATTTAACCGAAAAAATCAATGTTTTATGATCTTTATTACAAGAGAAAACAAGTTTAGAGGTCATTAAACAAATATTAATAAAACATGAAAACGTGTGTGTGTGGCCATTTACATGCATTAAAATACAAACAGGCCTTTATTTAAAACCTTATTATTATAGAAAAACTAATGTTATGACAAATAGTGTTACCTAAAAAAAGAACGCCTCATCTTCAAGACAGAAATACAAGCAGCGCAACATTAGTACCAGTAGGGGTCAGTGTGCATCAACATTTCAATGCCATTTCCATGCACAATCAGCCTCTGACATGAAAAGTATGAAAGATTCATCATTATCTTTTGTGCTCTACACGATCACCAAGAGTGTTCACCTTTATGATCTTCCACAGAGCTGCTTATGAGCGCTGAATAATCATGGAGCTCTTAATTTCATTTGAATCAACACATTAACGCCAGATTTTACCATCAGGTACCATTTTTTGCACAGGTGTGCATTCAAATGCAAGCAAAAGCAAGCATGGTTAAACAAACATGAAAACGTTAAAAATTTAACTTGTTGTATTGCATAATTTGCAGGTGTATTTAAGAGATTTCCATATCTATGATGAGCACATGGGTGGTTTGAGCATTAAAAGGTTAATTCACCTCAAAATTTTAATTAGTCATCAAGTCATCCTAGGTGTATATGACAAGCGTAACTGGTGTGCAATGTCGTCAGACGTGGTGTAAGCATTTTGAACTGTGAGAGGCGCTACACTTTTTCATTAAGTTGAATACGGAAGGCGATCGGCCGGAAGCCAGATAATTTACTTTATAAAGTTTTAATTATGGATATTTTTCTTACACAAACGCATCGATTCGCTTCAGAAGGCCTTTATTAATCCCCCGGAGCTGTTTGGAGCAGTTATATGATGGAGAGATGCACTTTTATGGACTTCAAAAACAGAAACAGCCATTTACTGACATTATAAAGCTTATAATATAAGTAAATCATAGGCTAATTTTCATTTTTGGGTGAACTGTCCCTTTAACCCGTAGTGCCTGGGGAAGAAGTGTTCAGAAATCAATTTCAATCACACCAGCTCAGCTGAACTCTGTGTGCATGACAACTGAATTACATTACAAATACAGAGCACAGACTGAGTCAACTGCCAATCCATGCACGCTACTCTGACCGCTTTGCTGAGAAAAAGAAAGAGAAAGATGCTCATCCTGTCTTTCAAGATTCAGTCTTGCAAAGAGATCTGATCCAATGCATTTGATCTTAAGTGCAACCAGCCTGACATGTTGAAGGGAAATTATTTATCTACATTGTTGGTGGTTGAACGAATTAGTCGGTTTGCAATTTTCTGGGGCAACCTAAAAACCTTGACTTTAAGGACCTCGTTGGACCTCATAGTCCCCATAATCAATGTTTAAATTTTCACAATTTTCTTTCTTCATCGGAACACAAAAGGAGAAGTTTAACAGAGTAGTGATACTGTTCTTTGCATACAATGAAAGTGAATGGACTAACCTTTAAAGATCAAAAAATGACAAATAAGTATTTTATTAAAACTATATTCCATATGGGCTTAGTTTTAATGGTGAATTCTTGTTATTTTTTTAGACAGCTCCATTCACTTTCATTGCATGCAAAAGAGCAGCACAACATCCTGTCTAATATTTATTTTTGTGTTTTATGGGGGGTCATACAGGTTTGGAACAAGTAAATAATAAATGTGTTTTTCTTCAAAAGCAAAAACATTTGATTTTCTGCAACCTTTCTGTAAAAAGTACACGTTGGCGTAATATGAAGCTGGCTGTCTATCTGTTCATTCGTATCATATACCGTACGCTGCGTTTGGGAAATCTCAGCTGGGATTTCCACCCTCCCACCCTCATATCAGCACCTCGCTATATTGTAACACATCAAAATGGAAATTACACGATTTGTATTCAGGCCTGTCACAGTAAGTTCCACCTGGTTTGGCAGTAAACATGCTGTAAATGTATGTGTTTCAAAGAACCTGGATTCAGGCACATCAGTGCTGATAAAAGACATACAT
Source organism: Paracanthobrama guichenoti (assembly GCA_018749465.1). NCBI lineage: Eukaryota > Metazoa > Chordata > Actinopteri > Cypriniformes > Gobionidae > Paracanthobrama > Paracanthobrama guichenoti. The sequence continues at coordinate 21,609,841 of CM031966.1, read as the reverse complement.
TACAATACAGTTAAAAGAGATGAATGGTTTGTCTGGCTTCCTGTTCTGTACACTACGGCTCAGACAAATGGAGAAAATCTCAAAGGTGCAAGTGTTCATTTTGTACAAGGATAACAACATTCACTGTCTCTCTCAAAAAAACGGCACAGCACAGAACAGGAAGACCAAAAATGGAGCTGGTGCAAACTAAGCAAAGGTTACTTTCACTTTCAAGAGGTAACAGACCATCAGGCCATGTCTCGTCATTGCAAAAAATAACACAGAACTAGTGTTCTAGGGAAAATTGTAGTACATGACATGCTGTATTTAGAAAAGGGAAGGTGCGTTGAGAGTTAAAGACAACTGGAAAAAGATTTACAAAGCATAGAAAGAAAAGCCCCTTTATTTCCAGGATCTGATTGTATCATAAAGGCTTACATAACAGGCTGAAGGAGAGGAAAGGGTCTCTAACAGGTGGTGTGCTTCAAAGCCCCCTGTGAACCCAGAAAAAGTGATTCAGGGGTGGATCCATGACCTTAGACTTGTTTTCCTAAGGATTACAACAACAGTGGTAATGTTTCTCTCTCTATGAATGTTGCCTGCACCCAAAAAAGATAGTTTCTGTTTCTTCTAAAAGTGTGCGGAGATGAATGTTTTCAGGTTGGCTTGTAGATGCATATTCACTCAAGTGAGAGCAATAAGATTTCGCTATGACTCTTAAGTGTGCTCAGTGAGTCTGCTTGAGTCTAGTTTCATATTCTAAAAAAACCATGTGGCCTTTCTCCTATTCATAATTCAATACACAAAAAAGCAAACAGCGAAATGAGAAAAAAATTTTTTGCAGGCCTTTTTAAATAATCAGGTCAAAACAGTTTGAAACAACAAAATATATAATTTATAATTAATATAATATAATACTTAAATTAGAATATTTATATATAATGTATATTTACATTTACATTTATGCTTTTGGCAGACGCTTTTATCCAAAGCGACTTACATTGCATTCATGGTACACATTTTTACATTTTTGTCAGTTTTTGCTTTCCCTGGGAATCAAACCCATGACCTTGGCTGATCAGGCATAACATTATGACAGTTGAAGTGAATAACACTGATTATCTCTTCATCATGGCACCTGTTAGTGGGTGGGATATATTAGGCAGCAAGTGAACATTTAGTCCTCAAAGTTGATGTGTTAGAAGCAGGAAAAATGGGCAAGCGTAAGGATTTGAGTGCGTTAGACAAGGGCCAAATTGTGTTGGCTAGATGACTGGGTCAGAGCATCTCCAAAACTGCAGCTCTTGTGGGGTGTTCCCGGTCTGCAGTGGTCAGTATCTATCAAAAGTGGTCCAAGGAAGGAACAGTGGTGAACCGGCGACAGGGTCATGGGTGGCCAAGGCTCATTGATGCACGTGGGGAGCGAAGACTGGTGGGACGTGTGGTCCAATCAAACGGACGAGCTACTGTAGCTCAAATTGCTCAAGAAGTTAATGCTGGTTCTGATAGAAAGGTGTCAGAATACACAGTGCATCACAGTTTGTTGTGTACGGGGCTGCATAGCCGCAGACCAGTCAGGGTGCCCATGCTGACCCCTGTCCGCCGCCGAAAGCACTAACTAACAGTGGGCATGTGAGCATCAGAACTGGACCACAGAGCAGTGGAAGAAGGTGGCCTGGTGTATATACAGCTCTGGAAAAAATTAAGAGAGCACTTAACATTGAGAAATCAATGTTAAGTGGTCTCTTTTTTTTTGTTTTTCCAGAGCTGTATATATATAGTCATTGGAAAATCTTCCTCACAATGGCCGATTTTCTGACGCAAGTTAAACAAAGTTGACTTTGACTACAAGTTGAAAAACCTCTCTGCACAATGTAATTAACACACATTAGAGAACCGCAGTCTCTGCTGTAGAATCACAGGCACCAAGTCCAGGGACTTCCAGGGAGATCCAAATTTACTGGTGTTTTTAAACACCATCTGATTAAAATGTACATACGTCAGCCTCTTGTCAGTGAAAGTAGGTGGTTCACCTTCGGAAAATGTGGATTGTCGACATCAGAAAGTCTAAATGTTATTTTATTATATTAGGACATTATTTGGGACATGTCTAAATACAGCTTGATTTGTGTGACCATTATTTTCTAGCTATAAAAATTAAATAAACATCTATTTAAAACAAAGCTAGTTTAAAACTAGCTACATTTCAAAAGCAAATTGTACACTATTTGTTGAAAGTGCCACCCATATCATCTCCCATCTATCATCAAACTGCAAGAGCATGTTTCCTGTCTGTCTCATCTTATCTGTATCTGTCTCCTCTACCCCCTGCCCTTTAATGTCTCAAGTACAGAGCATGACACAGATAAACTAATCAGATAGATGGCATCACGTCCACATACAAGGTCACTGGCAAGATCTATTCAAATACACGCAGGTGTACACACACACACCAGATCCACAAGTACAAACAGTTTCATATTTACTGGACAGTCAAATAATATGCAAATATTAAAAAAGTTGAAAACCTATAGCAGGTGCAAGTTCGGTTATATGCAGTAGTCTGAACTAAACTGTGTGTGAGCGAACCCGTATTAGGGACTCAAATATAGAACTGACAACCGTATATGTTTGCAAGTAAAAACCCTTAAAAAATAACAATTTAAAAAGACTTGGCAAAATGCTGTTTTTATATAAAAATGAGTATATGTATGTCAAGTCAACCTTCCAAAAGTATATAACTATACTTCATCACATGTGTTTTATCTCAAATCAACAGAATCAGTATCCTTCAGACATAAAGGTTTTGCAATGGTTGTGATTTTACAGAGTCTTGAAATATTATATATTAGCCTATATATTCTATGCTTTTCCTTATCAATATATACCTCAGCCGGTTTCTACATTCACCATGTTACAGGACAAGCATCTTTGTTCATGATCCAGTCCAATAATAATGCTGCAAGAACCAATAATCAATACAATGCTCACTGCATTCTGATTCATAATAAAATAACGCATAAAATAATGAATAATTTTCATTGTTTTATATTTCAAATTTATTTGGCACTTTGTATAAGTGCTGTCAAATCGATTAATTGTGATTAATCACATCTAGCATAAAAGTTTGTACATATATACATACATATATATATACACACACACACACACACACACACACACACACACACACACACACACACACACACACACACACACAAACTTATGTTCGTGACATTAAACATTAATCGTGTCGTGATTAATCGATTTGACAGTTAATTTATACCAAATGATTGTATTTATGATGTAAAGTTATGATGTAAAAGTATGTATTAAAGCATTTCACATAAAAACACAAGCCACAGAAAGTTAACATGAATATTTAAAACTAGTCTACAAAACTCAAATAAATTTGACTGTAAAAATGCTGTAAAAAGCTCTGTCTAATCCCTGCTGATATTCTCCATAATGACTCTGTACTGTAATTTTGCACTCAGTAAGAGTGAATGTTTAATTATGAGCTTCAATCAGATGTTAAAATCCCCCAGCAGCCTTTGTGGTCTATTTCTGTGCCTCTGTCTAAAAGAAGACAAGCGTTGTCTTGTATAGACTCAACTGAAAGTCCATTATGGCTTGCAGACTTTTATATCCACTCTCTTATCTCTCCCTCTTTGTGGTTTTCCTGCAGGCCCGTTCCTGAAGCGTTCCTTACTTTTAGATTCCAGATCAGTGATTATGGATCACTGGAGCTTAATATAATGTCATTCACAGATCTCAGAGGACATCTGACTGACATCGGTACAGAAGCTGCTTAATGGGTCCCATGACTGTGATGGTGATATCTAACATGACAATGAAATTAATTTTTAATTCAGTTACATTTCTCCGTTTTTATGCAGATTAATTATTCATTTTACTCATCTGTGCTTTCACGGATGTACCGTATAATTAAAGCAGAGCTCAGACACAGTACAATACTGCCTTATAAATAAAACCACAGCAGAATACACTTACAGATGTTTTAACTGGAAGAACGACATGACCAGCCAGAATGAGATGACTGAAAATGAACAGCTTCCATTTGCATATTAAAAAACACTCCTTCATTTATAGCTCCTCAGGCCATAAACAGAGAGTCAGCTATCATCCATACCTATTGTCCATAGACCTCAATTCCTGTGTACTGAAAGCTCCCGTTCAATTCCTAAAAAATACACCTGATTTCAACAAAAACACTCATCTGAAGGAATAATGAAGTAGCTATAACATTAAGTGAGTATAAAATGAAAATGTTTGAATCTTTGAATCACACAGCTCTTATACAGTACAACAACATTATTATGTGACCAAATCATTGAGTCAGTGAGTTAAACTCAAGAACTGGATCAGTTAACTTTTTTTCCCAGTGAACCAGTTGATCTAGTTCACACATTGCACTGAACAAATGATTCACAAATCTGATTTGTTCACAAATTCACTGGCTGCATCCAAAATCGCATACTCTCTTGAGAAGGCACTTATTTTGAATAAGTTTACTTCATGAGTCATAACCACTAAAAAAGTAGTTTTGTATAGTATGACATATTGTATAGTTGTACGTTTGCCAATTGACCTACCAGCATCTTTTGCTTCGCTTTACTGCCTTTCACAAATCCTCACCCATGGCCTCATGGGATAGTAAAGTGTCCACTGTATGCACACTTCAGGATCTCGCAGGAAGTAGTAGGTCATCCAGGTACTTTTCGCCTACTCTTTTATGAGTACTGTGGATTTGGACATATACGTATTTTGTCACATGCTGTTTTTCACATACTATATAGAAGGGAAGTATGTGATTTCGGATGCAGCCAATGACTTCTTTTGAACCATTTTTTTTTTCCGTTAACCAATTGGTCCAATTCACACAGACTGAAGAAATGATTCACAGATCTGATTGATTTGTTAACAAATTGTAGTTCTTACTGACTCAATGATCAGGTGCACATTTGTTCTCAAGTTCAACAGGTCACCGAAAGGAGAAGATTATTAGTGAATACCTAGAATGATAATACCTAGAATATCAAAATCAACTGCAGGCAGTCGATCCTTTTCCTATTTAGCGCCTAAACTCTGGAACAGTCTTCCTAGCATTGTTTGGGAAGCAGACACACTCTGTCAGTTTAAATCTAGACTAAAAATCTAGACTAATCTCTTTACTATGGCTTACACTTAAAACATTATCAATTTCTATTATTCAAATCAGTAAATGATTGTTAGGCTGCATTAACTAGGTCAGCCGGAACCGGGAACACTTCCCATAACACCTGATGTACTTGTTACATCATAAGAAGAATGGCATCTACGCTAATGTTAGTCTCTCTGTTTATCCCAAGGTTTACTGCAGTCAGCCGGATCCGGGCCGTATACAGATCAGATGGTGGACCAGTGCCTGGACATGACCAACGCATCCCTGAAATGTCTGCAGAGAGCGTGTCAAATAAACTCCCCCTGTAAATGCCGCATCAACACGACATCCTCATTAAACCCATCTCCGGCGTGACGACTCCAATCTTTCAAATAATCTTACGAATATCTATTGATCTAATATGAATTAAGACCTGCAATGTTGCCAGAATTATAATCATACACTGTTTGTTCGTCGGCCAGAGGAGAACTGGCACCCCGACTGAGCCTGGTTTCTCCCAAGGTTGTTTTCTCCATTCTGACCCTGAAGGAGTTTTGGTTCCTTGCCATCCGTTGCCTCTGGCTTTTGGCTCGCTCAGTTGGGGATGCCTACATTTCATCCATATTACCGATCTGCCCGCATTGACACTATACGACACTTGAAATTAGCTGGATAACATCACAGTTTCACCAGAACGGCTATACAAATTCTGTTGCATTATTTTCCCGTTAACAATGTGAAGCTGCTTTGAAACAATTGGACTTTTAAAAGCGCTATATAAATAAAGGTGATTTGATTTGAATAACATCTTTTGATACTGTCATACAAGTCATGTGGACTGCTTTTATCCAGATTCTTTGGTTTGTTTTTGTAATTTTTGGAACTTAGCCATTGTCTTTATGACCTGTGTTAAGATTCATCAATTACTTTTTACTTTTTGTTCCACAGAAGAGATAAAAACGGTTGTTTTTCTTCTTCTTCATAATGATACTATTTCCAACAGTTCAGGACAGAACATTAGAACATCTGCAGATCGATTCCTTAGCCAGACAAAAACAAACTTCATGAACAGGATGAAATTTACTTTCTGGCCTTTACAACTGTGTTTGCAATATCACCATTTTGGCAAGTGCATCCTAAACTCTACGCCAATGTTCTAGGAGGTGAAAACAGCACTGCACAGACAGAACCAGTGCTCACGTGGCAACATATTCTCAACAAGTCCTGAGTAATATTTCGCTGAAAACCCCAATGCTAACACTGATGTGAGCCAGGTGGATCCGACTCGAGAGGAAACAGCTGCTATTATGACCTACATAATGATCTCAGCTCATTGCTCTATTTCTTTTTTATGAAAATGTATAATTTCCTTGTAATGTAAATCAATCTAATTTAAACAGCACACTATTATATGAGACAGTATATGGCGGTTATATAAGGGAACCTCACGAACCCAAGATCTTTATCACAATATGAAAATGCTAACTTATCAACAGCATTTTCTGCATTTACGTTTCACAACCAAATTAAACTCCATATAGCTTCTCCCGCACCCACACACTGCCCACACAGTCGAGAGAATTAGTCCTCCTGTGCCCTGAGGCATCATCCTTCAGGAACAAAAATAGGACCGTTATTTAAGTATACAGAGCAAGTGGAATTTCAACTGAATGTTGTGATGACGAGATGGAATCATAACAGTGATGTATACAATCTGTCATGTTTTCACTTCTGTTTTGATGACATCACTACACTGACTAACATCTATGCCTCTAATAATATGCATGTGTTATAGGGGTGAATTCAGGGTGATTGGGACACTTTTTCCAAGTCATCTCAATGTCAAAAAGTGCCCCAATCACCCTGAATTCACCCTATGCAATTGATTTAAAAAGTAATTAACATATTGTGCTAATTATCAAACACAAATAACAGCATATATCAATATTCGCTAAGAAGCCGATAAACAAAAGTATTGCAAAGCATATTAATGAACATGTACACATTATATAAAAATATGTTCATGGCTTTGTTAAGCAATATTACACGAACATAGCAGAATCACAATGGGAAAAACAACACGATCAAGAGTGTGATAGGCTATTCCTTTTATACAACAGTTCAATAAGAAGTTAAAATTGCACACAATATTGTTTTGCCCAGAAAATATTTCCAAACAAAGCGTGAATGAATCAGCGTTTTTGAAAGAGTTGGTTGAATGAATGATTCAGTGAATCAGTTCTGTTAAGTTAATGATTCCTGCATTCTAAATAAATCAGCGTTTTCTACAAATCGGCTGAATGAATAATTCAATGACTCATTTATAACTAATCTCGATCCTGAATGAATCAGTGTTTTTTACAAATCGGTTGAATTAATGATTCAATGACTCATTTATAACTAGTCTCGATCCTGAATGAATTGACATTTTTTAAGAAACTGTTTGAATGAATGATTCAGTGACTCATTTATTACTAGTCTCCATCCTGAATGAATTGGTGTTTTTTACAAATCAGTTGAATGAATGATTCTATGACTCATTTATAACTAGTTATTAATTGAATTGAATTGAATTGAATTAATGATTCAATGAGTCACTCATAAAGACCTATTAGCGTATTGATGTAACCTGCAGAAACAATATTTGATTGAAAGTTGATTTTACTATATTTTCTTGTATTTACACTATAGTGTATATTTTACAAGTATTTATAAAATATTACTGGCAACTAACTGTAGTGGCCTTTGGAATTTATACAAGTCCACACACATTCTTATACAGTACATTCACAACACAAACAATACTGTGTGGCTGAAGTTCCTTCTGTGGCATTTTTATGATGAAGTTATGCTAAAATATTGCGTGTATGTATTATCCTTCATGTACTGCGGACTCAAAACAGTTCCTAAAAATCTGTTCCTGGCTGCATTTCAGTCGAGTGCTTAAGACCCTCATGAAAGTCTCACTGAAGAACTCTTTAAAAGGCCTTGGAAGGACATCTTTTCTAAAGCACACAGCTTTGAGCTTTACTGGAGCTGACTGGGATCCAAACAGATGGCTTGGGGATGCGCTGGAATAGAAAGATCTCAAATCTGCAAGAAAAAATATCTCTAATTGGCTTTAAAATTGACACCTTTAGTATAAAGCCTCGCAATGCCATGCTTCCAAGGATCAAACAGCTCATAACGGCTTCAAGCGCAATTCGGCTTTTGTGTTTTTGTACCAAGCGCCCACTACAGACTGAAAAAAAAATCTTTGCAGCCCACTTTGAAGAGATATGCAGCTTGAACATGATGCGTAAATAGGACACTAAGGTGGTACAGAGGTGTTTGATGTTTGCAGATCTTCACACAGGACCCTTAGCGGTTATGTTGAGAGGGTTAAATGCGCTTTGCAAAAAGTCCCATCTGTGATGACTCTGACCACAGCAAGGAACCATGCACACCAAAACACACACCTGCCTTTCATCTTGTCAGTGAGAAACTTTGGAGAGGAAGCAAGCAGCTTTAGAAGTTGTTCTGATTTTTCCGTACATTTAAGGAAATGTATGATAATTTAGGTTCCTCTTAAAATATGACATGGCAAAATGATGTATACATAAAAGCTTTGTTCCATATATATATATATATATATATATATATATATATATATATATATATATATATATATATATATATACAATTTTCACAGAGCCAGATGCAATGCATTCTGGGATTGCTTCTCTGCTTAGGACATGTGACAGTAACCTAATGTCATTTTTTGAAAGACCAGTTCTCCCAGTGACTTCAGATGTATTCAAGGGTCTCAGGAAGGGTTTGGTGTCTACACACACACTTCGCCTAAACACACACCCCATCCCCCTCCGTCATGGGGCCCCATGAGTCGACCACAGGAAGCATGAGTAAGCTCGCAAATCAACCTTCAGGGAACGCCACGTAGTAAGAGGTCGACAAGTCAGGAAAGAGGAAGTGTGAATGCTTTCCAGCAGTTTACAGCTCTCTGTTCGGGGGCATGTGACTCTATGACTTGGGTTAGACAGCCAAGCAGACAGCAAAACACAGACAGACTGACAGAGAGAGAGAGAGAGAGAGAGAGAGAGAGAGAGAGAGAGAGAGAGAGAGAGAGAGAGAGAGAGAGAGAGAGAGAGAGAGAGAGAGAGAGAGAGAGAGAGAGAGAGAGAGAGAGAGAGAGAGAGAGAGAGAGAGAGAGAGAGAGAGAGAGAGAGAGAGAGAGAGAGAGAGAGAGAAAGCCACACAACCTGGGATCAGCTTCTGCCATGCTTCTGGGATGAAGCCTGATGCAAAACCCTACACTGTCAGAAAAAAAGGTACATTGCTGTCACTGTGGTGGTACCCTAAGGTACAAAACCGAAAAGGTACTAATACGCACTCTTAAAGTACTGATATGAAAGTTTTTAACTTTGAATTTGCACTGTCCATGGAGCGGACCTGTTTACATTTCACTGCCGGTTGTATATTCTGTATATAACTGTGTATGTGACAAATAAAACTCTTGAATCTTGAATCTTGTACCTTTTTAAGGTACTAATATGTACCATTTAGGGGTGAGTAAGGTACAAAGATCTACCTTTTCACTTTTATATCTCAGGGTACCGTCGCAGTGACAGCAGTGTACCTTTTTTTCTGAGAGTGTACATGTAATTATCAACTCCTGACATTTAAATCTTCTGCATGCATAAGTACCGCACATAGGTATACACAACTACAACAAATAATGCCTTATGGGATCCCAATAAGGGATACAATACAATAACTGGAGAAATTGGAAAAATGCTAGAATTCGCCTCTGCTCAGTTACATGAGAGCAAGGGTATCATCAATGCGTGTCCTCGAGGAGAGTCAGAGCGCTTGACACACACGCCTCCTCATATGGTGTGTGTTCTCATTCTGAGAGCCTAACACTTCACATCGCCACACACTTTTGACTAATATCAGATGCCAGGTGCTGTATAGTTCCTTTCAAAGCTCTGACACATGCCGACACTGTACCCCTCAGGCCTGAACTGCCTCTAACACTCAGCTAAACAATGATTTTCAGTTTGCTGTTAGTATATGTTGCTAAGCTAATATGTTACTATAACACCTTACATGAGCGGAACGACAACTAAAAGCGATACAACTTTTTATAAACAGTGATTCTGTCTACACCGGATGCTTCGTTATCCAGTGTAGACAGCCTTTAGCTGTTTAGTGACAACGGTCGTGTCCGTTGTAGACACGGTGTAATGAACACAAAATGAATTAGTCAATTTTAATATTCATCAGCATTGAATGAAATATAAGTATATATAATCACCATTTCACGCTTTTTTTTTTTCAACAGCAAGGACATTTTTAACTGTTGGAACATCCTACACATCACAAATGTTGCCTAAACATGCTGTCTAGGTAGGCAGCTCACTACACTCTAAAAAATGCTGGGTTAAAAAGAACCCAAGTTGGGTTGAAAATGGACTAACCCAGCGATTGGGTTGTTTTAACCCAGTGATTGGGTTGTTTTAAGCAAACATTTAACCTAACCGCTGGGTTAAAACAACCCATTTACTGGGTTAAAACAACACAATCGCTGGGTTAGTCCATTTTCAACCCAACTTGGGTTGTTTCTAACCCAGCATTTTTTAGAGTGTAGGTTTTTACAGACAGACCACCACAAATGATTTTCTACAGCAACAACCACTCTGCATCCATTATTGAAAAACCTTGTCACGCGATACTCGATAAGCCCCACATCCGCTCATGAACAAGAGCCTTGAAGGGCACTTCACCCTCAGGAGTAGGTCTGCATACTTGCAGGCTTACTTGTGAATTCATTGTCCATAATGTAGTGATTAAAAGTAGTAAAGAGACAAATAAAGAGAGTGACAAGCTGCCAAAATGAGAGCAGCTATTGATTATTGTTGTTGTCCTTAGTGGCAGTGATATATTTAACAATGGAAATCCAATAGCAGGACAGATGCTCTCCACTTTGTCTCAGCTTCTATATTCTGAGTGATTTTCTTGTCTGAGTGATTCTGTCTTCTGATCTTCTATCTCCTCCAAAGCCAACACACATCTGACATATGTACAAACTCACAGATCTGATCATTTACAGTGCTAAATATGATCCATCTTCACCTCAACAACACTGACAGTTTATAAGAAATGACTTTCACAGGAACACACAAGATTTGCTGGTGACTTATTTCGACACAATTCCTTAGGAAATTCTGTGACTTCACCACTTTAGCTCAAGGTTCACCAAACTAACTGACATTTAGGAGAATGCAAAGTCAGCCTGTGCACTGAAAATGCAGAAGCAAAGATGTCATATCTTAACTTATTTCCATTCATTTGTCAGCAGCATGTGGCTCAGAATATAGTAGAAGTGCTGATGATGGGATCACATGACTGATGTTTCAATAACATCATGGGATATGCTCAGTTATTACATCAAATATAAGTGCCTGAAAATCTAACAGCTGCTTGTTTGAGACTCCAAATGGTTTTCTTCATGAAACAAACACTAATTTCCTAACTAACTTTCCTGAGCTAAATAAATGGTAGCAGCAAAATAGTTAAAGTCAACATTCAGGGTTACTAAAACTATTAGTCTTGATGATTGAAATAAACTAAAATATAAATATTAGAAGAATATTTTTTAACTAAACGTTTAATAAATGATAAATGTTGCATTGGCAACTAACTGAAATAAGTTGAAGTTGAAGCACTAAAATTACTAACTGAAAATAAAAATAAAACTGAAATAAAAGTAAATACATTTTTAAATTTAAACACAAAAGTACAATTAATAAAAGCACAAAATTATAAAAATTAAACAAACAATAATACAAAAAAACCACACTGGTTGCATTAGAATTTCTGTGTGCAATAGAACATTGAATACGTCCATCAGTGAATTGTTCACAATAAGAAAAGTAGCATGTATTTAAAAAATAAGGTCAATTTGATGCTCCAGGGGGACTTTCCATGAAATGCACCTGCTAAATAGTACTTGACTTGAAACAAATCCATTTCATTTCATTGAAATAATAAGTCCTAATTAGCCATTTAGCAAAGAGAGATTAAGTTTCTGCTCTGATTGGAGGATATAATCATTGGATGAATAGATGAGACAGAAAGCAAGAGAACAGCTGGATGAATGAGAAGGAGAAGGTTTATGAAAGGAAAGATTTAGTTGAGCTGTCACTGTGGCTGTAAACATATAGACAAACATCGATCAAGCTAACAGCCCTGAAGCGCAAAAGCTTATTACTGGAGATCAATCGTTACGATCTATCAGCCAGTGAGAAATCACGTCATCACAGCAGGCAACCCCGACAGAAAGAAACAGATGGAAAAAATGTTACATTTAGAAGGAAACTAAAAAGTTTCATGCAAACTTGATATAGATTTAATAAAACTGCTTACTGTGATAAAAAGTTTCCTTAAAATATTTATTTATTTAATACATTATGTACATTTTATAAATTATATTTATACATTTACAAAAACATTTAATGAAAAATGCATTCAAATGTTTGAATAAACAACATATTTATTTAACCTTTTTATTTCTCTCATTTTTAAAGCAATTTTACATCAATTATTTTGTGGCCTACTGTACCAATGTTATTTTATTCCAAACTTCCCATTAAAATTGCTTTCAGAGCATTTGTGCTGCACTTGTGATAAAACAAGTCTTGGTAGATTTGCCCATGGCGAGTGTCAGATGAATGAGACAGATGTTTTTTCAGTCATGTGGAAAAAATCTGTGATGTCTTACAGAGTGTCTAAATGTGTGTGTGAAGACTCTTCCCCTTCTGCGCTTATGAATACATAGAGACTATATGAGATAAGAGAATCGACAGATGTGCGCGTACGGGAAGCAGCTGTGGACAAGATCACATGACATAAGCTCTACTACATGTCTGATAGTGAACTAAATGGTGTCAAACTGTCTAAACATTGCACTTTATATATAAGCAGGATCAAGTGTACGTGATGAGCCCCTTGCATGCACAACAAAGGCAAACAATATTTATTCGTGCCAAAAGACACATTAGCTCTAACTTCAACTTTGAGGGGTACGTTACTACACCCCGCTCACAGACAGCACTGACCGTGCTCGGAGACACAGAGCTATCCTCACTCCTGGAGCAGCCCAGAACAGTGTATGACAAGCTAAACGTGTTTATACTCGACGCATCCGCATGAGCGAGGGTGCGCACGGCAAAAATGATGTCAACGCTGAGTGGGCGGCCGTGCGCGCTGAGCGTAGTGATCGGAGGCGCGCGCGCAGTCAGCGGAGGCACATGGAAAGTATAAAGGCTGAAGCACACTCAAACGCAAGCAAAGGCACTCTCGGTTGTTACTGTAATAATATACTGGCGAAACAGATTGGGCAGATTTGTGTTCGCGCTTTGGAGAGCGCCATCTATTTACAACGTGTGTTTGCAGCGGTGAGTAATGTAGCCAGATCTCTTGAACATGATTCGAGTTTTTATTCAGTGCTGAGTTAATGCAGGCTCGCGAAACTCGAGGCTATACAGTCTATGAAATCCTTAAAATAAAACTATTGATTTTCACGCTGCTAAGAGGACTGATGGCCAACTGCATGCTGCAAAGTTTCGGAAGTGACATCTAAATATAAATGCTGGATTCACTCTGCACGAGAAATATCCTCCTAAGACCCAGAATAGAGGTTTAGCCTCTGTAGAGGACATTATATTTTAGTGAATTTCTCTGCAACATACACAGCTTTGTCTGGATATTCTTATGAAATAGGATATTCTTATGAAAATATTCCTTTTTATTACTCCCATTATTATACGTCTTTTTACATTACATATTGTCTTAAAAACACATTATGCAAATTAGATATAGTGTATAGATGCATTTCATAGAATGGGATTTATGGCCATGTTTATCATTAATACTTGGTCAGTTTATTGATTTGTTTGGTTAACTTTGGATAAATATTTTATTTTAATACCGTGCAGTTCACAAAATTAAGATTCGAGTTAAGTTTAGAAATGTTGTGCATCCACTTATTAGTGTGACATTTTAGCATGCGATTGAAGGTGAAAACTTCAAGATCCCGGCCCTAAAAATCTGCTGCACATATCGGCCATCGGCTGACCCTGACCTCTAAAAATCGGCATCAGCATCGGCTATAGAAAAACCCATATCGGTCGATCTCTACTTTGAAGCCACATCTATTTTTAAAGCATACTAGGATAAATGGGGAGGTGTAAAACCTCAAATGAGTGACAGTTCACTCAAATGGTCGATGTTGGCACTCCATTAGCTTTCTGCAATGAGTCCAGACACAGCAGAGGTTGCATTTTATGGGGCAGCAAGCACTTTAAAAAAGTTATTGCACCAACAATATACACTATATTGCCAAAAGTATTGGGACACCCCTCCAAATCATTAAATTCAGGTGTTCCAATCACTTCCATGGCCACAGGTGTATAAAATCAAGCACCTAGGCATGCAGACGCTTCTACAAACATTTGTGAAAGAATGGGTCGCTCTCAGGAGCTCAGTGAATTCAAGCATGGTACTGTGATAGGTTGCCACCTGTGCAATAAGTCCATTTGTGAAATTTCCTCACTACTAAATGTTCCACGGTCAACTGTTAGTGGTATTATAACAAAGTGGAAGCAAGTGGGAACAACTGCAACTCAGCCACGAAGTGGTAGGCCACGTAAAATCACAGAGCGGGGTCTGCACATGCTGAGCCGCACAGTGCGCAGAAGTTGCTGAGCAGCTGCATCCAAGCGTTACATCACCAAGTGCAATGCAAAGCGTCAGATGCAGTGGTGTAAAGCACGCCACCACTGGACTCTAGAGCAGTGGAGATGTGTTCTCTGGAGTGACAAATCACGCTTCTCTGTCTGGCAATCCGATGGATGAGTCTGGGTTTGGCGGTTGCCAGGAGAACGGTACTTGCCTGACTGCATTGTGCCAAGTGTAAAGATTGGTGGAGGGGGGATTATGGTGTGGGGTTGTTTTTCAGGGTTTGGGCTTGGGCCCTTAGTTCCAGTGAAAGGAACTCTTAATACTTCAGCATACCAAGACATTTTGGTATTTCACAATTTCATGCTCCCAACTTTGTGGGAACAGTTTGGGGATGACCCCTTCCTGTTCCAACATGACTGCACACCAGTGCACAAAGCAAGGTCCATAAAGACATGGATGAGAGAGTTTGGAGGAACTTGACTGGCCTGCACGGAGTCTTGACCTCAACCCGATAGAACACCTTTAGGATGAATAAGAGCGGAGACTGCGAGCCAGGCCTTCTCATCCAACATCAGTGCCTGACCTCACAAATGCGCGTCTAGAAGAATGGTCAAAAATTCCCATAAACACACTCCTAAACCTTGTGGAAAGCCTTCCCAGAAGAGTTAAAGCTGTAATAGCTGCAAAGTGTGGGCCAACTCCATATTAAACCCTACAGATTAAGAATGGGATGTCATTAAAGTTCATGTGCATGTAAAGGCAGGTATCCCCAAACTTTTGGCAATATAGTGTATATACATGCTACTGTAAAACTGATGGCTTGCTGTTTACATGTTTACCTCCATGGGGATAAATATTACATGATCTCTCACAATATCACACAACACTTCACAGCAGTTGAGAGAGAACAGAGGTCACTGAGGTTGCATTAGGAGGCCCGTTGGGGTTTAGGGGCTCTTGACTATATTGATCAGTGGTGCACCAGGCCTGGAGCCAAACATCTGCCTGGGCCAATATGCTCACTAATACACAATACACAGTTAAAACTAGACACAGTTTTACTTTCTAAACACACATATGCCCACATACAGTCAAGTATAAGTATGCAAACTAATTTGAAGATGTAATACATTTAGACAATCGTGCCTCATGCCCCACTGTCATTCACTAATCTTTAATTAAACATACTGAAGAGTGGACTAAATAAGCAGCAGCATGAGACGCAGACACTGAGACTTTATTACAGCACACCGCCTACAAAGAGCTAAGCATCTCGGAACATTATCAATTGAGACACAACACCACAAAAAAACAAGACTAATGTGAGGAAAGTCAAACACAACCCTGCTGTCTTTATCACATCTGTGACCGAGGCTGAAGCTACAACATAAACTGTGATGAAAAATGTAAATCATGCCAGTTTGATGATGCTTGGAAACAGAACAAGTAAATATGTGCATTATAGGACAAGTGCAAAATGATTGTGTGCCTACGTGTTTCAAAAAAGAGAGTTGAAAGTGAAATTGCATCTTACCTTTCCGAAATCTCGAACGTCAAACAAATCGAAAGCCTCAAACAGCTCGCTCTTCTTCATCCCAAATATCTCTGAGCAGGCGTGCAAAAATGTCCTGATGTTCTTCAAGCAGAGAAACTAGACATAAATGAAAGGCATATGTTATATTAAAGAGGCATATTTCATATTTAAATTACCTTTAATGTCAATATTAGTTTTGAAGTACCATTTTTGCATCAACATCATCTGAAGTGCACAAAAAACAAGCCTATTCTACCTATATATTTATTTAACCTTACAAAAATATTATTTGAACATAGTATATAATTTATGAATATTTTAATGTATGTACATATACATTTACTGTACATGATCATAGTAGTCATAGAACATATATTTAAACTGAATTTGTTTTAGTTGTACATCTTATTCATATTTATCAAAAAACATACGTTTTATTTAAAACTGGGAACTTATTTGCATCAAAATAATAGTCACTTTTAAATAAAATAAAGAAGAGGAAGTGACATCATTTGTGTTATGAGAAGCAGGTTAGCAAAATAGAAAACTCAATATTTTTGTCAAACATTCGCAAATTCAATTAAAAATGAAGGCATGTGAGAACTATAACTACAAAACAATATTGGAGAACAAGACTAACCACAAACAAGCCAGCACTGAGTTTTTCATTTAATTCTCAATTCTTATTTCATGCGATACTTGATCTGAATCATGACTAATGAGTTTACCAAACAGCAAAAGACTGGCGAACATCCAAACACATTCATTTATAGAGTGAAATGAGATGAGTCTCCAACACAAGCTGTTGCATTAAGCAGACACCTGTGTTGACTCATGACCACAGCTCTGTTACACAACGGATACTTTATCAGAACTCTAAATTCAGAATATGACCACAAAACTCCACGGTAACTGCAAGCTATCATAAACCATAATACACTGAATCATACTAAAGATTTGAGTCCTTGTGGTCTTTTGAGATGTTATTTAAGTGAGTTTTATTAGTGAAAGTATTGCCGTACAAGTCTACAGTATTATGTTAGCAATACTGTCAGTGTACAGTATTACATAAAATAAAACAATTTAAACCGGCTAACTTGCAAAATTTGTGAAAATCTTTTAAATTATTAATTTATAACTATTTTGTATTTATTGCAGTAATCCCTTATTTAATAAATTATTATTATTAAAAACAATAACAGTATATTTTAAGTATTAATAAAACAATAATTAAAAACTAAGGTAACACTTTATGTGATGAATACTTCTAAAGCATTTATAAATCTTGGTACATTCTCAACATTTACTAATACATTATTTAAAATCAAAAGATGTATCTATTAATATTATTTAATGGACCTGAGCTAATATGAACTAACACTGAATAGTCCTTATTAACTAACAAAGATGAATAAATACTGTAATGTATGTATTGATCATTGTTAGTTAGTTAATACATATTAACTAATGGAACCTTATTGTAAAATGTTAATAGGGCTGCACGATTATGGCAGAAATCATAATTGTCGATTATGCCCTTGAAATTGTAATTGCGATTTATTAATTACGATTATCACATTTACACTGAATGATGAAAAACTTTTATTGCTTTTCTATAGTGTTAAGCCTCAAATGCCAAATATACATTGGTTTGGTTTCTTTAAATGAAAAAAGTACAAATATGCATGGTATTATAATGTTATACTAAAATTAAAACCTTAATATAACCCGTGGAAACGATTTGAACGATTACATAATTGTGGCATCCATAACTGTAATCATGATTACAAATTCGATTAACTGTGCAGCCCTAAGTGTTAACACAACTAATAATTAATCATTTTAATTAAATTTTAATAAATAAATAAAAGATATTCAGTTTTGTTTGTAAAAATTACATACAACACAAACAACACACCATTCAGTGCAGTAGTTAGTATACACTTAAATGATTGTAAATGCATATTGCACAAAAAAGTCAGTTTTTGCAGTTTTGTAAAGTTATTATCTGTAATTTCCTTTTCCAGTTTGTGCAAAATGCCTAAGTGACATCAGACACAGGACATTTTCATCAACAGTGCAGAAGTGTTCTCACAATAACCCAGAAAACACCGATTATGATCTTAATGGATGTCCTGTTATGGTCTGCAGATCAGCACCTTTACCCTCTTGCTGGGCACGTTCACAAGAATGTGTCCGTTTCCACCAGTTATATTATCACCCGCCATCTGTCGGTAGCCGTACGTCGCCTGTCAAGCTCTTAAAAGAAAGAGTTAACATCTTACTGCAATGCCAAATCTTAAGCAACAAGAGGAAGTGAATACATCAAGAGTCTCTGTGTTTTGTGCGGCAGCTGAACCTGTGATTTCTTGAAACAGAAAGTGCTCGCATAATTATGTGAAACTATAACCTCCATGAGAACAAGGATGCTCAGCCCTTAACCTGAAATCAGACTCGTCCTCTGGCATTTGATGTGTAGAAAACATCAGTCTGGCAAATTCATTTTTCTTGCAATCGAACTAATAAGTCTTATCTGCGAGAAGCTTGCTGATCAAAAGCGACACATGCACCGCCTCTCAGTTCCCATTCCCCTTCTACAGATGGCTTCACCAGAAGCCTAGAGCCGCACTTATGCATAGATAAGACAAGCAAATGTTCAGCGAGCAAATCTATTTGATTGTTTACACTTGTTTGGTTTCAACACATTATCAGAAAGGCACATCTTGTGGTTGCCCTGGAGTCTTTAGGAGTCCTGTAGGGTCTGAAGGAAGCTAGATAGAGAGGAAGAGAAAAGAGAGCGAGAGTAAAATGAAGGCAAACATTTAACACATGATGTGCCTGTAGACACTTTCAGTGCCGTTTTCTGCATTACAGCCGCCTCGGACCCATCCTGCTCAACCAAACATAAACGCTTTCAAATCTATCCTTGTAGAAAACTGATATTCCATCTACTACTGCACTGTCGGATCTCTGCGGGAAACTCAAGAGATGTCTTTTCCTACTTATCCTAAAGGGCGTACTGAGACTAATACTGAATGTATAGCATTTCATCTGTAATAAATACCATGTGTGAAACAGAACGCTAGATGGCTTTGAAGATAGAAACTGATTCAGGCTTAAAGGGACATACCATAAAAAAATGTATGGATTATCTTATATTTGTTTCAAAATAAAAGAGTGTGGTATACTACATAGAGTATTGTTGGGAATTGAGAGCTGGTTCTTATTTTGCAATTATACTGCATGACATATTGTTCATGACTGCTCAAAGGGGGGGGATGGGTAGTTAGGACGATTCTAAGGGCACATATAATGATAAATTATAATTTATCATTAAATTGCAGACAAAGATTTTGGATTGCTAGGTTGGCTAGTTTGGTGCAGTAGGGTGGCCCAACCTCATATTCTTTCTTAGGGCCCAAAATTTCTAGTGGCGCTCCTGGGTTCGCAGACTTTGGAAATCTGTCTGCGACAACAAAAACCAGCCAAAAATCGTGTATTGTCAACTTCCTTAAGCCACACAAACAGGATGGTCAGAAATCCTGAGTGTATTCATCATACTAACACTGTTTACATATCAACATCTATTTTATTTTCAGCAATTTGATCCAAACTTGAAAGACAGTGTGAACTATACTGGTAGTTTCCAAATGCCAAATTCCAAAGAGGTTACCTTTACAGAAAATAAGTTTTAAGTGTGCTATAAGTATACTTCTTTTAAACTAAAAAATAAGAAAGTATACTTTCAGTCTACTTTTTGTACTTCTCAGAAATATACTTAAAATTGCACTTAAGTATATTTGGACTATACATGTAGTCAATCTTTTGATCGCGATATGCTTAAAAGTATAATTAAGTATTCTAAGTATACTTGGCTTGTAGTTGCATTTACTCTTTTGATTGAGGATTTTTGATTTTTTTCACATAGTTTTACATACTGTCTTATAAACTTTGTTTGAAAATATTGATTTATAAAGAAAACAGATATGTTCCTAATTCTGAATTTTGTGTAGGCTACTCCACTGGTAGTGTACATACTGTAGGAATCTACTTGACTCTCCCTGCCATTGACTGAATTTTGTGTTTCATGTATTCACTGCTATACGGTAGGGGGCACTATTACACATCTTCTAGTACAGAATCTCCAGATCAAAACACAGGTGAAGAATAAGCAGACACAAGTGATAGATTGCTCATGAAACATTCCAGTGTTGACAAAAAATAATGCATGAAGAATAAAATAAAATGATGCTTAATAATAAAATGTTTTTAAAGTGGAAAGATTTAAAGTACAGTAAAAGGTATATTTCAAGAATAAAAATAATGGCTAAATAGAAACAGTAGTATACTTAAAGTGCAAAAATAATATATAAATAGTAAACTACAAGTATGATGATGCTATGTTAACTTAAAGAAAACGTACAAGTATTCTTGCAGTATAAAACTACAAAATGGTAGTTTACAGAGAGTATACTTCAAAGTGTACTTTCCTAAACTAAAAAATGTGCTACAAGTATTAAAATAGTAAACTACTAGTATACTTATAAGCTCACTTGTAGTACAGATGCAGTACAAATGAACTAGTTGTGCACTTAAAGTTTACTACTGTTACACTTATAGTACACTTAAATGTATACTTCTATATACTAAATATATTTATATTAATATATTTTACTAATAATCTTTAATATATACTATATACTAATAATCTTTATACAAAAAAATGTAGTCCTAAGAAGTATTGAAATGGTACACGTTTACTACTAGTACATTGATATTAGTATACTTACTACACATATAATATAATATAATATAATATAATATAATATACTTGAACATTACTTAAGTATACTTAAATGAACTTGAAGTATACTTCTTTTTCATAAGGTAGCTAATTTAGCTAACAGCTGATAGCGAAAAAGAGCTAAAAGACAATAAAACTACAGCTCATTGCAACTCTTTTAGTGCAAGAAATCTCAACTCATACAATGCTATAAAATGTGGATTATATGGTTCCTTTAAAGTCCAGGAACAGAGTGAAGGGTTCACATCAGTAAGGCTTTCAAGAAGAAGGCTGAAGCTTTAAAATGATTCACTGAAATTGATTCTAGGAAAGTCCTGACATCCTCTTAACAGCAACGGTTCCAAAAGCATAAAAGTCTCATTCAGAAGAATAAGGAAGTCAAAGGTGTTGTAAATCAATGGCTTCAGGCACTTTTACAATGTTACGTCCGGTGCAGAGAGCACCAGCTGTGAACCGTGTGCAGCTTTTAGCTTTAGTTTAACCAAGCAGACAGCTAAGCAAGCTGTCTTGTCAAAACAATGTGCTGGATGAAGCATCGGTCTGCAAAGATGCTTTATTAAAACTGCTTGCAAGAGAGCACTGTGGGTAGAAAGTGACACAGAGCATCAACTTGACAGTCAGCAGGGCATGCTAGCACTGAAATGTTCTCTATAAAATATGCTTTGTTCAATACATTTATGAGCACTATTTATCTGACATCTGTTATATGGATTGCAATTTTTTTTATGAATTGTAAATGTAGTCTGTAAATGCTCTCCAAAGCTGTGTAACAAGATTCTGATGAAATCTCCATTTAGCACTATCGATGCTAACAACAATGGTGTTGTGTAGTGGTAGAGGGGTTATGCGTATTCTTCAACTGGGAATGCCTTATATTGGATGGATGGATGGATGGATGGATGGATGGATGGATGGATGGATGGATGGATGGATGGATGGATGGATGGATGGATGGATGGATGGATGGATGGATGGATGGATGGATGGATGGATGGATGGATGGATGGATGGATGGATGGATACTCTTACTGTCATTCTCATTCAAATTTTTAAATTAAACCTTCTATGGACCGCCAATTCAATTCACATTCATGTTTTTAAAGGGAGTCAAACCTTCCATTAAAAATGTCACACAACCCTGGTGGGTACAAATCTAAACTAGCAGTGAAAAGGTAACAGGTTCAAACTCCACAAGGGTTGATCAACTGTATGTACTATCACCAACCCATCATAACCTTCAGTCCACCAGTCTCTGTAATAAGTCACTTTGGATAAAAAGCTTCTGCTAAACATCTATGTTAGACCTTTAAATACAGCTAACTTAAAGGTTAAGCTTATATTTTTGTTAGAATCATATGGGATTCTATATCAAATATTTCAGATGTGCTTAGCATTGTCTCATAGCAGTTTGGTGTTTAACTAAGCAATATTCTAACCCCCAAGAAATCAATGTTGACCTTGGATACATGCATTCTATTGATTTTCTTAGCATATTTCCGATGCAACAACTGATTGTTCTTATTAAGTATGGGTGCGCACATGGCATCACATTTTGTAAAACGGACAGGAGGGGCAGAGGATAAACACTGGCTGGTGGCTAAATTGTGATCACTGGCAGATCCGTGGTGAATTGCCCTTCACAGGGCAGTGCACACGGGTTACTGCACACCACGCTGGGAGAAGTGAACCGTCAGGGCAATGTGAGAGATGTCTGATGGTCAGTATCACACAGCCTGTGCTACTACAAACAGAAGAATAGCGCAAAAGAATGTGCTGTATACAACAGAACACACTGCAAGGAATACTGTTTCACACAATGCACCATGTCTTCCATTCTGAATAAACAAATAGTCCAAAAGCAATAAAAAAAAAATTCAGACAAAATAGACACAACTAGACACCACTCTCTAAATTAAACATAAGGACTAACAACCGCTCACATATTGTTATTGTTTAACATGATTTTTTATTTTATTTTGAGTATATACCATGATATGCGAGTGGATGTAATTCCATCATGCTAAGAATGTGCTAAAACATGCTAGCAATGTATTAGTTAATGCTAGCAACATACTGAATAATGCTAGCAATGTGTTAAAACATGCTAACAATGTGTTAATTCATGTTAGCAATGTGTTAAAACATGCTAACAATGTGTTAATTCATGTTAGCAATGTGCTAATGCATGCTAACATGTTAATAATGTGCTAATTCAATCTCTGTCTGTCTGTCTATTTCTGTCTGTCCATCTATCTATCTGTCTGTCTTTCTGTCTATCTGTCCATCTATCTATCTCTGTCTGTCTGTCTATCTCTGTCTGTCTGTCTGTCCATCTATCTATCTCTGTCTGTCCATCTATCTATCTATCTCTCTGTCTGTCTGTCTATCTCTGTCTGTCTGTCTGTTGGTATGTCTGTGTCTGTCTGTCCATCTACCTATATCTGTCTGTCCATCTATCTATCTCTGTCTGTCTGTCTGTCAATCTATCTATCTCTGTCTGTCTGTCTATCTATCTATCTTTTAAAACTACTTTAACTTACTTCAAACTTTCTGGTCAGGCTTTCTCAAGCCAACTTCAAAGTTTGTTACGACAAAATTTTCTATCTAGTTAGTATTGGTGCTAGTACTACTGCTACTAGTAATAGTAGTAGTATTTATTACACTGCAAAACATTTTAAAAAAATGCTTTTCTTATTTAGTATTTTTTCTTGTTCCCAGTCCAAATATCTTAAAATTATTAAATCAAGATGCATTTACTAGATAAGTAAAATGACATAAGATATTGTTTCAGGGGAAAAAATTAAAAAAAATGCTTAAAACAAGAAAAATTATCTGCCAATGGGATAAGAAAAATAATCTTATGTCTATAAATAATATAAATAATATTAATCTTACTTAAGCAAAAACTTTCTTTTTTTTTTTTTTTTTTTTTTTTTTCAAGAAAACAAGAAAAAAATATCTTGTCGTTTTACTTATCTAGTAAATGCATCTTGATTTTAGATTTTTAGATATTTGGACAGGGAACAAGACAAAAATACTAAGAAGAGCATTTTTGCAGTGTAGCTAATTTTACTGTAGCACCCTTTTTTTTCTCCACGAAAATTACTAAATATTTTTACAGCCTATTTCAATACGCTGTAAAAGCCTCTTTCGATATAACTCCCTCAAATGCTACAAATCTGATCCTTGCTGTAGGGCACATGCCAAGTTATGTTTGTGTACTTATGTAATTTGTACTTCTAAGGGAAGCAGTAGGACTGTTCCTTTCACAAAGAGCTTAAAACTGTCATCTATAACAATCCATGTGATACGTATGCAGAATGTATCTAAATGCACTTTAACTGCACTGAAAATGTCAGTTCTCTTATTTTATCTCAGGGGCTTCAATTTACAGATGCATCAGCACTTTGAAATTAGTGCTTCTCTGGCATCCTGGTGAAATTCTACCAGTGCCACTGCATTTTTACAGCTCCCGTTTATGGGCTATTTTTAACCTGACTGAGACAAGATAATGCCCATTTCATTGTGCGCTGTAATGTCATTGCTCCGCGTAGGGTCTAAAGTAAAGGCTGCTGCACTGCTGCAGGATGTGTGCATGCATTTACGTGAGCACCGCTGACTGATCAGTTTCTACATGTAGTCATCATCAAAAAGGCCACTTGTGCCATGTGAGCACAAAATAGGATATCGCTGTTTTTATTGGCTGCTCAAATGGTTGGACAATTGGATACTACAATTAAATCTCCTCATTAATGACCGTCTCTCTTCACTTTAATGGCATCAGCATAGACGGTAAATGCTTTTACAATGTTCCGAATACAATTCAAATCTCATAAGAGTGCTGGGTAGGTTTTCCAAACATAATAATCATGGATTTTCTGCAACAAAAGAGCTCTGCCTGAAAATGGAAACGTCTGCCTTCATTTACAAATCCTAATGCATGCATGTATCCCTCTGTGACCAGCATAATTCGCACATTACTGTGCAAAAATCCATCTGTGCACTTCTAATCTGAACTGTAAATGTGTGATTCACACCGTCTATAGAGAGTATCTTTATTCTTCATCCTGATCCCTAACCATTTACAGTAGAGCCTGTTACCTTGGTGACAGAAGGAAAGGTCAGTTTCAGAGAGAGAGAGAGCGAGAGAGAGAGCAATATGACTGGACTTACTAGACCTTGCAAAGATTTGTGCCTCCTGAAAATGTGCATTAATATGCATGACATGCTGTTTCTGCATAGTTTTATTCAGTGTTACTACTGAACATACTTTGAGTTAGGGATCTAAACAAACTTATAAGCCTATGTATTCAATTATGGCATGTAACACCATACTATTTGTGCTACTGACACGATTGAGGCTTCAAATAATACATTTATGCGCTTACCAGTACAGAGAATTTTAGAAACCACCTAGAAATGAACCAACAGCCAGTAACCGGCTGAAAATTAAGACCCATTCACACCAACTTTAAAAGCGTCCATCCACACCACAATATCATTCTGTTTATTCTAAGCGCCATCTGCCACTTTAAATGCTTGAGGTCTTTAAAGCAGGATGATTTCTGATTAGCTGGAGAAAAAAAATCGCTCTGAAAGTGATTTCAATGATCTATGCTGTTATCGTTATAGCTGTAGCGTGTCTGAAGATGATACGATTTCAATTTTGGTGGAAATCAGATAAATTACAAAAAGTAGGTTTTGACAGAAAATCTAAATGGTGGACAGGAAGTTTGGCTTCAAATAATGCGCTTACCAGTACATAACCACCAAGAGCACCCTAGAAACCACTTAGAAATGAACCAATAACCGGCCAGTAATAAGTAAAAAGCCAGTAACCGTAATCTAAATTTTTAGAACTTTATCATTATAGTTATCGTCATTGGTGTGCACAGGCCTCTAGAGCTGCATAATTTTGGGGAAAAATCTAATTGTGATTTTTACGCAATACTTGTTTTGTAGGGCTGCACAATTTGGTCAAAACTTTTGTGATTATACACTCACCTAAAGGATTATTAGGAACACCATACTAATACTGTGTTTGACCCCCTTTCGCCTTCAGAACTGCCTTAATTCTACGTGGCATTGATTCAACAAGGTGCTGAAAGCATTCTTTAGAAATGTTGGACCATATTGATAGGATAGCATCTTGCAGTTGATGGAGATTTGTGGGATGCACATCCAGAGCACGAAGCTCCCGTTCCACCACATCCCAAAGATGCTCTATTGGGTTGAGATCTGGTGACTGGTGGCCATTTTAGTACAGTGAACTCATTGTCATGTTCAAGAAACCAATTTGAAATGATTCAAGCTTTGTGACATGGTGCATTATCCTGCTGGAAGTAGCCATCAGACAATGGGTACATGGTGGTCATAAAGGGATGGACATGGTCAGAAACAATGCTCAGGTAGGCCGTGGCATTTAAACGATGCCCAATTGGTACTAAGAGGCCTAAAGTGTGCCAAGAAAACATCCCCCACTCCATTACACCACCACCAGCAGCCTGCACAGTGGTAACAAGGCATGATGGATCCATGTTCTCATTCTGTTTACCCCAAATTCTGACTCTACTATCTGAATGTCTCAACAGAAATCGAGACTCATCAGACCAGGCAACATTTTTCCAGTCTTCAACTGTCCAATTTTGGTGAGCTCATGCAAATTGTAGCCTCTTTTTCCTATTTGTAGTGAAGATGAGTGGTACCCGGTGGGGTCTTCTGCTGTTGTAGCCCATCCGCCTCAAGGTTGTGCGTGTTGTGGCTTCACAAATGCTTTGCTGCATACCTCAGTTGTAACGAGTGGTTATTTCAGTCAAAGTTGCTCTTCTATCAGCTTGAATCAGTCGGCCCATTCTCCTCTGACCTCTAGCATCAACAAGGCATTTTCGCCCACAGGACTGCCGCATACTGGATGTTTTTCCCTTTTCACACCATTCTTTGTAAACCCTAGAAATGGTTGTGCGTGAAAATTCCAGTAACTGAGCAGATTGGGAAATACTCAGACCGGCCCGTCTGGCACCAACAACCACGCCACGCTCAAAATTGCTTAAATCACCTTTCTTTCCCATTCTGACATTCAGTTTGGAGTTCAGGAGATTGTCTTGACTAGGACCACACCCCTAAATGCATTGAAGCAACTGCCATGTGATTGGTTGATTAGATAATTGCATTAATGAGAAATTGAACAGGTGTTCCTAATAATCCTTTAGGTGAGTGTATATCAATATGACTATAAACTCATGACATCATGGCTAGAAGCATCAGACCAACTGCAACAATGAGCAATTAAAGACATTAAGATAATTTTAGGTAAAATGGGTGAAAAATCATAAATACAGTCGCTAATAATATGATTTAATGGTTTACTGGTGCTGTGACCAAACTGATGTAGTGTGGTCTGAGTGAGGTGACAATGACACAAGCAGTGTAGAGATTCAGCCTCAGAGTCATTTTGGCATCATGCCTCAAATTTGTTGTTGCGGTATACAAACATTTTTGTTGGCATGATCTGAAGAAGATATGATTCGATTTTGGTGGAAATCGGATAAATGGTCTAGGTGGAGTTTGAAAAAGTAGGCTTTGTAAGAAAATCAAAATGGCGGTCTATTAAGACCATTACAATACTCTATTACAATAGGCTAATATAATCAGAAGTTATTAACATTTTTGAAAATTTTGTTATAACTTTTGGCCACAAGGTGGCGCTTCCCTGAAACTTTTTGAGTACTGTCAGGGTATGGTGCTGAAGACACATACCGAGTTTCGTATCGATATGCCAATGCGTTCATAAAATATAGCATTTAATGACAAAATTCAAAATGGTTGATGCCCAAAATGGCCGATATGGCAAAATTGGCCACATGATGGAAAATGCCGTCATAGGGTGCAATCGAATCGTATTGAACCAAGGAAACAAAATTTTGTTTTTAGCCCTTACAGTCCAAAAGTTATTAGCATAAACATGAGCGCAACTTTGGACAGTTGGTGGCGCTAGAGGGATTGAGTTAGAGATGCCAAATTTTGGAGCCTGTCCTCTATCTGTGTGCCTGTCCTCTATCTGTGTGCCATAACTGTTTCATAACTTTACCACAAGGGGTTCTATAGGCTGCCAAAGACTCAAGAGAGGAAGAAGAAGAAATGGAAGAATAAAAACGTCAACAGATACAATAGGTGCCTAAGCACCAATGGTGCCTGGCCCCTAATAAATGCACCCAGTACTCAGTACATGCAGAGATGAGTTAGTGTGGACCGATGCGCTCCAAGACACTAAAAAAAAAACTGGATAATGAGTTGCTTGTGTGTAAAAGAACAGGGCTTCACTATGCAAAACATTTTGAACAGATCATTCATCTATTTCTTTTGTCTAGACTACTGTAACTCTTTATATATGGTGTAAGCCAATCCTCTCTAATGCATCTTCAGAAGATCCAAAATGCTACTGCAAAGTTGTTGAAAGGCAGACGAAGGCTGGATCACATTAGGCACATTCTCATCTCTCTGAACTGGAAAATGTAGATTTTGTTTTTTTACATTCTAATCTTTTTTTTTTTTTTTTATATCTACATAATCAAGCAGTGTCTTTCAGAAGCAATTTTCATCCATAAACCAAACCTCGAGATCTTGTAATCTTGGCCTTGGTCAATAACTTTCAACCAGGTATAATATTTGCAATTTTTTATATTGTTCTATTTGTATTGTATTGTTGTATCAGATTTTAGTTGTATTTTACAGCACTTTGGGTCAACCATGAGTTGTGTTGAAAGTGTTTTATAAGTAAAGAAAGAATAAAAGAAAGAAAGAAGAAACATGCAGTGCCTATTTATTTAATTAAATCGCAGCCTTTGCGATTTCATAATCACACTAAGCCATTTCCAACTTTAGTTTTTATGTTACTTAGACCGTGCAGCCCTACGGACAACCACTCACAACAAATCCGAAACTGCATAGTAAGGCCCTGATATCAATCCTAACTTCATGACAACGACTTTTGCATGAGCAACCCCAATCATATTTTCTTCAGAAAATGTAAATGTCTAGTTATTCCTCTTGTACACTATATCAAAACAGTGGTTTATGGAAACCAATGCATATCCCCAGTCTGAAATGTACAAATCCAGTCTGACACTGACAATTACTAAAACAACCCTGGAGTTGTAACTTAACTAAAACTGATGGCTGTTTCAAATGTTTAAACACATACATGTGACCAGTCTCTGACCCCTTTAGGGTCTCAAATAGAGCTTTTAACAGACTGTCTATGTAAAGTACAGTATATGTGTATTATTCAAGGAGGGCAGATTCTCTATGGACACTAGACATTAAAAATTAAAGAATATATTTGAAAAAAGGCCCAGAATCTGTCATGTACATTTTGTAAATCACATCGTATTACAGCAAAAATTCAAAAACTGAGACAGTGTTCAGACTGGAGCTTGCTCACGGTTTCACTGAAAAAAAGAGACTGATCTGAGCCACTAGAGGTTCTGATGTTTCACCGTGTCTCAGTCAAGGGTCTTTAGGGGACGTTTAGTTTCATTTCCTTCCTCCATCCCATTTCCTCATTTCCCCAGCGAGCGTCAATGCTCGGAAACTATCTGCCCAACGAGTGGGCGTCAGCATTCGTGTTTCCCCCTCCAACCTAGAGATGAGACCGTAACTATCCGATGTTACAATGACAGTGTGAAATAACTGCTCGCCTGTGATTTTGCAGCAAACCAGACAAACACAACTGGGAACAAAAGTGAGGTCTTACATACAGTATTTACATACTGTAGATAACGTCACTGTTTGATGATAAAACCTTACAGAACTTACTCTCACTGACATCTGTTGATATCAAAATAAAGTTCTGACGGCCTGCCAAACACCTGTTGCCATTTCCTTCCACTCTTCTCAAAAGCGCACATGTTACACGGAAGAAACCCATAACCAGCCACTGTCTGATCAGCGCAGTGCGTGAGAAAGGCACTTGACTTTGTGGCTTCCTCAAACTTGCACTTCCACGTTTCACGTTTCAAACCTGCCCATAAAGCTTCTGTGTTCTAAACCTGTATGTAGGCCCAGACAGAATCCGAAGACTGCCGTTTCATTTTCTATGCTGATTTGCTATATATTGGGATATATATATATATATATATATATATATATATATAATATATATAAATAATATATATATATATATATATATATATATATATATATATATATAAATAAAAATAATATAAATAATAAATTTTTTTTTTTTTTTTTTACTATTTTAAATGTAAACTGCACTCAAAATCTTACTGAGCCCCAAACATTTTAACAGCAGTGTATAATTATGTTAATTTATAATGTTAGTGTTATATATTTATATATATGCAACAATATGTATCATGGATAGTGATAATCTGTATTGTGTAGTTCACAAAATGAAAATGTGTGAGAAAAGAATTCAACTTTACAGAGTTTTGGTGTCAGTACTACATTAAACTACAATATATAATGTTGAATATAATATAATGTATAATGCTGCAATGAGGGAATATTTGTGTAATGCCTGATAATTCCAGATTTTACCAGTAAAAAGTGGCCTAAATTATTTTAAATATATCTAGTTAGTGACAGAGTGCAAGCATATTTTTTCTAAAATAATTCTGCACTTTCAGCTTCAGAATCATGAATATTTTTATTCTGGTGTCACCATTGTCATGTGCATTGGGTTACCAGCACTAAGTCCAAACCTATTCTTTTCCACCTGTAATGTAATACCAAATTTAACATTTTAATCAACAGTATTTTTTTTTTTTTTTATAGTTCATGAATAGAAAGTTCAAAAGAATAGGATTTATTTAAAAAAAAAAAAAAAAGAAAAGATCAATGAAAAAGTCTTTACTGTCACCTCTGATCAAATCAATGTGTCCTTAGTATAAAGTATAAATAAAAAAATGTAATCGTAATGAGGCCAGATTTTAGAATGGCAGTGTGTGTGTATATGTGTGTATATGTGTATATATATATATATATATATATATATATATATATATATATATATATATATATATATATATATATATATATATATATATATATATATATATATATATATAATATAAATAAATAAATAAATAAATAATCAATCAAATGATTAATCACGATTAATCGCATCCAAAATAAAAGTTTGTGTATGTGTACGGTGTATAATTATTTATATATAAATACACACACATGCATGTATACATTTAAGGATGCCTTAATTCTACGTGGCATTGATTCAACAAGGTGCTGAAAGCATTCTTTAGAAATGTTAGCCCCTATTGATAGGATAGCATCTTGCAGTTGATGGAGATTTGTGGGATGCACATCCAGGGTACTGGCTCCTGTTCCACCACATCCCAAAGATGCTCTATTGGGTTGAGATCTGGTGACTGTGGGAGCCATTTTAGTACAGTGAACTCATTGTCATGTTCAAGAAACCAATTTGAAATGATTCGAGCTTTGTGACATGGTGCATTATCCTGCTGGAAGTAGCCATCAGAGAATGGGTACATGGTGGTCATAAAGGGATGGACATGGTCAGAAACAATGCTCAGGTAGGCCGTGGCATTTAAACGATGCCCAATTGGCACTAAGGGGCCTAAAGTGTGCCAAGAAAACATCCCCCACACCATTACACCACCACCACCAGCCTGCACAGTGGTAACAAGGCATGATGGATCGATGTTCTCATTCTGTTTACGCCAAATTCTGACTCTACCATTTGAATGTCTTAATAGAAATCAAGACTCATCAGACCAGGCAACATTTTTCCAGTCTTCAACTGTCCAATTTTAGTGAGCTCGTGCAAATTGTAGCCTCTTTTTCCTATTTGTAGTGGAGATGAGTGGTACCCGGTGGGGTCTTCTGCTGTTGTAGCCCATCCGCCTCAAGGTTGTGCGTGTTGTGGCTTCACAAATGCTTTGCTGCATACCTCGGTTGTAACGAGTGGTTATTTCAGTCAAAGTTGCTCTTCTATCAGCTTGAATCAGTCGGCCCATTCTTCTCTGACCTCTAGCATCAACAAGGCATTTTCGCCCACAGGACTGCCGCATACTGGATGTTTTTCCCTTTTCACACCATTCTTTGTAAACCCTAGAAATGGTTGTGCGTGAAAATCCCAGTAACTGAGCAGATTGTGAAATACTCAGACCGGCCCGTCTGGCAACAACAACCATGCCATGCTCAAAATTGCTTAAATCACCTTTCTTTCCCATTCTGACATTCAGTTTGGAGATCAGGAGATTGTCTTGACCAGGACCACACCCCTAAATGCATTGAAGCAACTGCCATGTGATTGGTTGATTAGATAATTGCATTAATGAGAAATTGAACAGGTGTTCCTAATAATCCTTTAGGTGAGTGTATATGTTACGGTGACACATTGCTGCCACATACATATTATTTTTTCCATTCAATTATGCCATAATAACGAGATGTTATCTCATTTAAACTACATCTTTTCTTGTAATAACGAGATGTCTCGTTAAAACAACATATATTTTCTCCTAATAAGGAAATAAGTTGTATAGTGATGTGTACTAAATATGCCTTTATCCACATTAGAGAATTTATATAGCCTATGTCTTTGTCACACTTCTATTTTTGAAAAGCAGAAGCAAGCTCTAAAATAGGCTATCTTCTGCTGCCTGTATCAATGGCAGTGATCATAGCATGAAATTGTTGTAATTTATTGATGCCTACAGTTCATAACAGATAGCCTTCATCTAAAAAAAAATTCTCAAACTTTTTGGGGCCATGAACCACTCATGATTAGCCTCAGTGGCGTAACTTAGTAATGACAGACCCTGGTGCAGCCACAAATATAACTATCTATAGGCCTACTGTAATTAAGACATATATTCAAGAAATGTATTAAAAACAGAAAGACTCTATAGTTTCAGCCTTACTCAAAGGCTGCGGAAACAGGGTTCGATCCATTCCCGACGTTCTTGGTTTGCTTCTTATTTATTAAATATACAGGCAATTAGTTGATGAAACATTGATCAAAATTAAAATACAATTTATACAAAACAAAATTCACTTTAAAGAAAGACATTCTACAAAACAAAACTCAAATGAAGTAGTCAAAATCATGTCTGACCCCACTTCATGTCTCCAGACATATTGCGCATCTTATAATGTAGCCTTACTTGTGCTGCTCACTTTTCATAATCAACATAGATTAAATAAAAAAATAAAATTAAATAAAATTATATTTATATATATATATATATATATATATACAGATAAGTGTAAGACAAATTATAAACTATAAATTGTCTACTTTTATTTGTGTACACTCACAATAACAACAAAACTTTGTGCTTTTGTAAAAGAAATAAGTAGCTGGGTGCAGCTCTCACGGGAATCTTTCTGAAACACGTCTCAAAGATGAACTGAAACTCGGCGAATATACTTATCACATAGACATGAGACATACGTCTAAAGAAAGCTTGAAATAGTCACATTTTTGAGTGAATTACTGGTAAACATGTTTACAAACATTTATCGATGTTAAGTGGGCTCAGTTTTTTCCAGAGCTATATATATATATACATGCAAATATTTCTTAAATATTTACATGCATGTGTGTGTATTTATATCAGTTTCAAGGTACCTTCCTCAAAATTGCCGGTCTTTATGCATCTGTAAAATAGTCAATAGTAACCCCTCCTTCACATACAAAAACAAGAAATTTCAGGGACGAATTTGCCATTATATTTTAATTACATGGCTATCGTGGGGTGAAGGGAAACCCAAAGTGCCCATTGGGCCCCTGGTGGTGCCCTGATGAGGTGGGGACTCCAGCTTTTAGTTTGGTCTCATCACTGCTTTTGTCTGAGCTGTTCCCCCGGGACGGCTGCGTCTGTGTCCCATGTGCTGTAATGAGTCTTTGATAAAATAGCTGCCAAAACCGTCATGAATAATTCATGCAAGGATTCAGATGTTGCCCTTAGAGATGGAAATTTCACCTCCACGCTCAAAACACTGGTTTACACAGACCATTTGCTCATTTTCCGTCCCTTTTTTGCATACGCTAGTTCTCTATGGAGTTCTTCCTTTGGTGAATGGAGACACATCTATGTCAGTGCAGATGAAAATCATGAACACAAAAAGAAACTATGATATAAAAAATCTAATGAAAACAAAGCAGCCTATCTGATGTAACCAGACGCAAGGCAATGCCTCAAAGCCAGCATGACGTATGCTGTCATTTTGATCAGACGTCAAATTTACACAAATTATCTATCTATCTATCTATCTATTAGATAGTTTTTTCTAATTGTCAGTAAGCCAGTGAACCGAACAAGGCCTGTGTTTTGAAAACTAAAAGCTAATTCTATTGACTTTTTGTAAATGCTTCTTGGAATCCGCTCACTGTGACTGCACCACATTGACAAATGTAATGCAAAGTGCATGTGTGCCTGTCTAGACACTAGTTACTGTGCATCCGCATGCTTGAAAATAAGGTTTGTTAGAGGTGACTGTGAATTACTGTATTTGTCAGCTCTATGAAATGTCCCTGTGTTGATGGCAGCTTTCACCTCATGTGAGGGAGACCAGAAATCAAGTCCAGACTTTGAGCAGATGGTGTTTGACAACACAGAACGAGAGACATATATCAGAGGCCGCTGCTTTCAATAAAGCAGCTTCCCGCAGACACTGAAACTAATCCTGCTCTCACCTGACAGGCCAAAGCGAACGAGACCAGACTAAAACAGCTTTCATCTGACCCTGATCCTGACCGGAACCAGAGAGCTCTAGATTCATGGTTTCATGGTTAACAGTGCATCAAAAATCACTTTGTTCCATCAGGTTAAATTACCTTCATCATGCTCAGTGCTAGTTGGATTAATTTCACATAAATTGTATTTCATAGACAGCAACAGACTACAAAGGAAGTCAAAACCTATCATATTAAAGGTGCACTCAAGTCATTTTTCGTTTGTATTTATTTATCCAAACATAGTAGTTTTTTAACCTTATTATTGTATTGTTTTGTTTTGAAGAGCATCTACCTACTACATAAATTAAACATTATTGTTGTCATTATTATTAATAGTAGCAGCTCAGTCATGTGACACCCAAAATGGTGGCACCCATGAGAAGCGTACCAGAATTACAATTTTATTTATATTTTAAAAAGTACTGTTTCATTTGTGACACGTTTCAAATTAAGAAAAATGACTGAGTGGACCTTAACAGAACAGCATCTCTTAATAGTGTTACTGCATTGCTCACATTCACCGATAGGGGGCAGAGTTCAGCACACAAATAACGGTACAGCATTGGCAAAATATCAACTTTCTGTTACAAAATATTTCATGTGTAAGTAGCTATACAGCGGTAACACCACCTTTTTCATATATACATAACACCGCATGTTCCTAAAAAAATGCGTTTAACTCTGTTGTTATTGAGTTTAACGTCAATTATCTTCTTAGTGTAAACACACAACTTCGTGCATCCCTTACCTGTGACATCTGTGGTCTCAGGTTGATCTCCCTCAGGTTGAGGGACTGGGGTCTCAGGTTGTTTAGGAGCTGGCACAGGAGGACCCCATCCCGCAGGGTCTGCGCCAGGTCGAACACCTGAGCGGACTCCCATGTCACCCGATGGTTCGGTGGCAGCACCTTACAATTGATCAGCCATAGCGCACACTGTCTCCAATGCTCCATCCTGTCCAGCGATGAACAGTACAAGGTTTAACACCAATCCAAAAGCAAAGCGCAAGTGGCGTCTCCTCATCCGATGCACATAGCAGAATCACAGGCGGATGGTGTTTCCAGGGTTGGAGCACCAGCGGAGAGTGACTGAACCGTGTGCTGCTGCTCTCCTCGTTCGCTCTTTCACCTCTTATTTTCGCTCTCCCCTCCCCTCCCCTCCTCTCCTCCTCTCTCTCTCTCTCTCTCTCTCTCTCTCTCTCTCTCTCTCTCTCTCTCTCTCTCTCTCTCTCTCTCTCTCTCTCTCTCTCTCTCTCTCTCTCTCTCTCTCTCTCTCTCTCTCTCTCTCTCTCTCTCTCTCTGTCTGTGTCTTCCTGCTTTAGATGTTCCGTATATTGCGCTGCTGACTTGACACCCGGAACACCCGGAGGAAATAATATAACGTTACAATAGCCGCAAAAACACTTACGTCAGGGAGCTAATTATATTATAATTATAATATAAATATTATTTTTGAAACCATTTCAGTGGCCACAAAAAAAAGGGGACAGTTGACAGAAAACACGTTACAATAAGAATTTGTATATTAAAGGGTTAATTCACCCAAAAATGACAATTAGCCCATTAGACTCAAGTCATCCTAGGTGTATAGCTATGACATTCTTCTTTCTGATGAACACAATTAATGAGTTATATTTAAAAAGTCCTGGCTAATACTAGCATTATAATGGCAGTGTTACCATAATGGCAATTGTTATCTCGTTTATTAAGTCCATAAAAGTGCATCTATCCATCATATAACTGCTCCACATGTCTCCAGGGGGTTAATAAAGGCCTTCTGAAGTGAAGTGACGTGTTTGTGTAAGAAAAATACCTTCCGGTGGATTGCCGTACGCATCGATTTACGGTGAAAGAGCAACCCTTGACCCTTGAACCCTTGACACATGCGTATTGATGAATGTAGAAGCGCAGAGGATAGAGCAAAACAAAACACCGGTCAGTTCGTTGCCCAGCCCTATCCGCGAGAGGCGTCAAAGCTTGCAATGCTTCTATA
Organism: Paracanthobrama guichenoti; assembly: GCA_018749465.1. Taxonomy (NCBI): domain Eukaryota; kingdom Metazoa; phylum Chordata; class Actinopteri; order Cypriniformes; family Gobionidae; genus Paracanthobrama; species Paracanthobrama guichenoti. The sequence continues at coordinate 21,572,881 of CM031966.1, read as the reverse complement.
CGTCGCGTCAGGGGTTACTATTTTTTACCGCAAGTCGAATTGCGTACAGCTTTCCGCTGGAAGTTAGTTATTTCACAAATGCGCCACTTTGCTTCAGAAGGCCTTTATAACCCCCTGGAGCCATGTGGAGCAGTTATATGATGGATAGATGCACTTTTATGGACTTCATAAATGAGACAACAATTCACTGCCATTATAAAGCTTGGATTAGCCAGGACTTTTTTTAATATAACTCCGAAGGAAAGAAGACTGAAAGAAGAATGTCATAAACAACTAATGACTTGAGGGTGAGTAAATCATGGGCTAATTTTCATTTTTGGGTGAACTAACACTTTAAAGCAGAAGCAGTAGCCTACGTTACTTCACTTTAAAATGAAATGAAAAATGAAGCTTAAGAAAGCACATCCATCCATAATAAATGTACTCCACACGTCCCTGGGTGGTTAATAAAGCCCTTCTGAAGCAAATCGATGGGGTTTTGTAAGAAAAATATCCATATTTTAAACTTTATAAAGTAAAATATCTAGCTCCCGCCAGACTGCCTTCTGTATTCAACCTACACAGAAAGTGTAATGCCTCTCGCAGTTCAAGTCCTAGTCATACGCCGTGCCAGTTACGCTTTTTGTTAAATAGACTAGATATTTTACTTTATAAAGTTTTAAATATGGATATTTTTCTTACACAAAGCCATTGATTAGCTTCAGAAGGCCTTTATTAACCCCCTAGAGCTGTGTGGTGTAGGCCTACGTTTATTATGGGTGTGCTTTTTTTGAGCTTTAAACTCAACGGACCCCGTCACTGATATTATAAAGCATGGAAGCATCAGGATATTTATTAATATAACTCAGATTGTGTTCATTAGAAAGAACAAAGTCATATACACCTAGGAAGGCTTGAGGGTGAGGAAATCACAGGGTAATTTTCATTTTTAAGTGAACTAATCCTTTAACATTAGTTAGCTAACTGATTGGTGAACTTGAACAATGAAAAAGGAGAAACAGTCACTTCTAAAGCATGTATTAAACGGATAAATCAGCTGGTGTGTGGTGGGCGTTCTGGCGCAATATGGCTGCCGTCACATCATCCAGGTGGATGCTGCACATTGGTGGTGGCACTTTGATTTAATGGTGACTTTAACATTAAAAATATTAATAAATAGCTGTAACAAATGTAGCCTATTGATCGTTGAGTTAATGTACTAACTAACATTAATGTAAAGTGTTATGATTGTTATTACATTCTGTAAAGTATAATTTCTATAAAAGGTCTAAAAATTAGCCGACTGTGTTTTTTACGTTCAGTAAAGAAAAAGAGCGAGATGAGTGTTGGCTGAAGAGAGCTTTCTCCAGATAAGCAGTAGGCTATGAAACAGGATGACGCATTGTCATGAATATCCTGTTTCTGTCTCTCTGCTCCTGTCATGATGAGCTCACGGAGGTCTATATCAACACTGCCAGGCAGCTAAGAAACTTTTTCACTTCAGCTTTGGAAAATCATAAAATGAAAATGCATGGTCACACTTTGGCACTCAAGTCAACTGTTTGTGTAGAACTACAATCAAATCTACAGTACGCTAAATTTGTAAAATTCTGAGCTTGCAGAAATAATATTTCCAGCAATTACTGCATGCTTTGTTAAAGTCACCATGAAATCAAAATGCACAATTCTTGTTTTTTGTTGTTGTTGTTGTTGTTTTTTTATGGAATATTGCAGCATTTATTATAAATGATTTATCTTTTTAATTTTTTTTATTCATGTGCCCTCATAATCAAAAAAACATAACTTTCCTCTTGCAGCGACATTCTCTTCTCTCTTCTACTCTTCTCTCCTCTGATGACGTGCTTACTGGTGCGAGAGCGGGACAACCTGTCAATCACATGAGATCGACCAATAGCAAAACACAACCATCCAAACAATTCCCAATAGACAAAATCAAGTCCCGTCCTACTCGTTTCACTGCACTGTAAATCCTAACACTCAAAATAATTAATTGGTTTGAGTAGAGCCAACTCAAATGAAACAAATTAGTTCAATCAAATTAACTTTTATGAGTATGTAACTTTCTTTTTCTTTGGAGTCCACAAAACTGACACATTTAAAGTAATCTGAATTGTTTAATTGTTTTGAGTTTTATGAACTTGTTTCTTTTAATTTAGACTAATTTAAATTTAACCAAAACAGGGCTGGGATTTCTATTTCCCAGCATGCTTTGCCATGACACTCAAAAGGGACATTAAATACCAAACTTAAGGGTTACATTATGTTTATTTATTTATTTTTGTGTTAGATTAACATTAAGTGGGATATTTAGTAGTGTTTAATGTTTTGTTATGCTAGTTTAGTTTTTGGAGGGTTACCATCATGGTGACAAGTGGAGCATGAGTTTAGTTTGAGATATGCTCCATTTATTATATTGCTGTCTTCATTAAGCAAGTGCTATGCTATGCTAATGCTACCAAAGGACTGTGTAAATTAGCAAGGTGGCATTTATTGAGTTAGCTAGTTAAAGCTAGTCAAGTTTCCACTAGTAAAAATTTTAGAAGTTTTACGTTTTTGTATGAATTAGCTTACTCCAATATTTCAAATTTAGAGCAATTAAAATGCACGATTACAAAATATATATATATATTTTTAGTTTTGCCATCTTATTTGGGTTTACAGTGAGGGATATATGTCACAATAGGGAAGAAAAGACTATCATAACTTCCATTTAATGATTTGAATAGTTATGTATTTTCATGTCCAGCAGGCACCAGCTAAGATGTTTACATGTTTTAGAAGGCCGCAGTGAGCGAGACGGTGGACCAGGGGGTATTGAGCGTGCCGTGACAGTAAATTAAACCATCTGTCTGTCATAACCAAGGTGTGTTAGCAGCCTAATAAGCTCTGTGTGGAATTCTTTATTTATTTTCCTTCTGTTTTAGGGTTGACTGAGGGGAGCTCGGCTGGTGTGATGCAGGATGCTACAGCGTACCAGATTTCCTGAACCCACGCTGCTTCACTCATCACCCAGGTTGTGTTTCTATCCCATTTAACACCGGTTTGGAAGGGCTGGACGTCTCATCAATCACATATCAATCCCTAGAGAGACTATCAGACAGAGTAATAGCGCGAATCAGCCTTACTGTGACCGTTTCCACATGGTGGGAGGGGTTTATCTGTAAAGCAATGCTTTGTGATTGGCTGGGGAAGAGAAAGAGGAAGCTTGACGATGTGGGCCAGTGCAGGAAGGAAGTGGAGAATGCAGGATGTTTGGAGCCAATGTCTATCTCTGTTTCCCTCCACAATTTTAGAGACTTGGCACACGGCAGATAGCCCCCTCTGAGCTGACAGATGATCAAAGCGTCACACACTTGCCAAATGCTCAGAGAGACTAGCGCTCTGCCACATTGCTGCCATTCCAATAACTGCCATACTCGTCATGACCTGCATTGTGTTGGTAATTTATAGCCAGACGCGGCGTCTAATGACACTGCGTCTGGTGACAATACCTGATGACTCTGTTGGGCTTTCTGCACAAGCATCATGATTATATTTCACAAGCAAAGATCAAGGTTGTGTTTGAAATTTAATACGAACTGAGATTACACAGTCAAACAACTATTGTTAAAAATATATTCCGGGTTCAATATAAGTTAGTAGACCGCCCAAAAATGAAAATTCTGTAATTTACTCACCCTCATGTCATTCCAAACCTGTATGCATTTCTTTCTTCTGCTGAACAAACAAACACACACACACACACACACACACACACACACACACAAAAAAAGGTATTTTGAAGAACCAAAAAATTTTGGTTCATACTGACTTCCACTGTACTTTTGTCCATACAATGGAAGTCAATGGAAACCAAAACTGTTTAGTTGCAACATTTTTCAAAATATCTTCTTTTGCCTTCAACAGAAGAAAGTCACCTAACGGTTTGGAACAACATGAGGGTGAGTGTTTAACTCTTTCCCCGCCATTAGCGGAAATTTCCAGCTTTCCGTGTTTTCACTGTAATACAGTAGGGGGCGCTATTACGCATCATCTGAAAGAGTATGGATTCAAAACACAGGAAAGAAGAAGAAAAAATAAGCAATATCATATGCAAGTAGATGCATGTAAAATAACGTGATCATCAACATTATCGTTTTTGGAAACGAGTTAAATAAACATTTAAACAACTGTATAAATGATTATTTAAACTGCTGTACAACTTATATTATACACACATTTTAACAAATATTAATGTTTAAAAAATTATAAGCTTCACATTTAGGCTGTTATGAAGTCAAATAATTTCAGTACAGTTAATATTTCAATTATACACGCAATGTAACAGCAAATAGTCTGAGAAAAAAGTAATGGTCCTTTACTAATATCTAGATTAAATAATTTGAGTTAAAACCATTTGTAGAAGTATTGATCCATGTGCACAGAGTCCACTGCAGAAATCAATAACCCAGAAACCCCAGGAGGAACAGAGGCAGAAATCTGATAGGGTTTCTCGGGCGTAGAGCTGTCAGCTGTGCAAGGACAGGGCCAAAGAGCCGGATGATCAACAAAGAGGAACATATAATAGAGACAGCCAAAGTCACAAGGGTCACAGGTCTGTAATCGTGAGCCACAAGGCAAGTAACTAAATAAAAGAGCTGCCCTGAACACATCGTTCAAAAGTTTGGGATTTTTAAAATGTTATGAAAAAAACTTTTTTAGGATTCTTTGATGTATAGAAAGTTAAAAGTACAGCCTTTATTTCAAATAGAAATATTTGTAATATTATAAATGTCTTTTTTTACGTCATCTTTGCTCAAAAGCATAGATTAAAGCATACTTTTTTTTTATTTAAGAACAAAAGTGTAGTTATATAATGTGTGTGTATAGGTCAATACTTTATAGGTCAAATTAATGTATAGCAATGAATTAATGTACTGTTAACTGGTGAAAGTTTAAAAATACTGTCCATAATTGTTTTGTTTGTTGTCCACAATTTTGGATATCAGGTAAAAATAAAAAAATAAAAAACTATTTACTTAGAGGTGCTCCTCTATTGGCTGATTAATATCCTTTCAGATGGATTGAATCTGCTATTTCATTTGGCTTACCTTTGTCTAAAATCATAATAAGATAAAATCAACAGGATACGACGTTATGCTATATTGTAAACATACTTGTGGCTAAGCTCTGTTTTTAGGTGCGACATGACTATAATCACAGTCACAGTACCTATAAAATGATTTACTAAAACATTAGGGAACAAAAACATCCATTATAAACCTTTGTTCTGTCCTTCCACTAGAAGATATAGCCCCGGCGACAAGTAAACTATGATTGATACCGATAGGAAATAACCATTTATACATTACAATAAATGCAAATCATGCTATAAAAGACCACTGGGTCTTTGTGTGGGTGTGAACTTTTTTAGGCGGGTGTGGATAATGTGACATGACAGTGTGTTTAATAACAAAAAGTGAAACAGGGTGAGGCAGTGTGAGAGACCGCAGCAAGGTACTATTTTAATATGCATTCAAATACAGTAAGACAACTTTTTAAATTTGTGCTCATGAATGATCTGTGTGTTCTGAAAGCATGCTGCATCTGATGAATCAGGCTATAAGAGTCTGTTTTTGGTCTTGGTAGTCTCGCAGATGGCCCGCACCCTGGAGGACAGGCTAACTGGTGCCATCAATGGCACGGCTGGGGAAAAAATTATTTTAAAAAAACTGGCTTGTATTAAAAGGTAAAAGGTGTTTTAATCAAGTATTAGTATTTAATTTTCCTGTTGTTCCTCAAAAGTTATTAATTAGTTCCTAATTAGTTAATGAGTTCCTGTTTCTGTTCTACTCATATATCCCTGCTTTACATAAACTGAGTTTTCCTTAGGTCTTTATCCAGTCTCATCAATGTTTAATGGTTATATTCTACTGAGTATTGTTGTTGTATTAAATTCATTATATATATATATATATATATATATATATATATATATATATATATATATACACACACACACACACACACACATATATATATATATATATATATATATATATATATATATATATATATATATATATATATATATATATATATATATATATATATATATATATATATATATATATATATATATATATATATATATATATATATATACACCTACCTAAGGATTATTAGGAACACCATACTAATACTGTGTTTGACCCCCTTTCGCCTTCAGAACTGCCTTAATTCTACGTGGCATTGATTCAACAAGGTGCTGAAAGCATTCTTTAGAAATGTTGGCCCATATTGATAGGATAGCATCTTGCAGTTGATGGAGATTTGTGGGATGCACATCCAGGGCACAGCTCCCGTTCCACCACATCCCAAAGATGCTCTATTGGGTTGAGATCGGGTGACTGTGGGGGCCATTTTAGTACAGTGAACTCATTGTCATGTTCAAGAAACCAATTTGAAATGATTCGAGCTTTGTAACATGGTGCATTATCCTGCTGGAAGTAGCCATCAGAGAATGGGTACATGGTGGTCATAAAGGGATGGACATGATCAGAAACAATGCTCAGGTAGGCCGTGGCATTTAAACGATGCCCAATTGGCACTAAGGGGCCTAAAGTGTGCCAAGTAATCATCCCCCACACCATTACACCACCACCACCAGCCTGCACAGTGGTAACAAGGCATGATGGATCCATGTTCTCATTCTGTTTACGCCAAATTCTGACTCTACCATCTGAATGTCTCAACAGAAATCGAGACTCATCAGACCAGGCAACATATTTCCAGTCTTCGACTGTCCAATTTTGGTGAGCTTGTGCAAATTGTAGCCTCTTTTTCCTATTTGTAGTGGAGATGAGTGGTACCCGGTGGGGTCTTCTGCTGTTGTAGCCCATCCGCCTCAAGGTTGTGCGTGTTGTGACTTCACAAATGCTTTGCTGCATACCTCGGTTGTAACGAGTGGTTATTTCAGTCAAAGTTGGACCACACCCCTAAATGCATTGAAGCAACTGCCATATGATTGATTGATTGATTAGATAATTGCATTAATGAGAAATTGAACAGGTGTTCCTAATAATCCTTTAGGTGAGTGTATATATATATATATATATATATATATATATATATATATATATATATATATATATATATATATATATATATATATATATATATATCCCGTCAAACGATTAATCACGATTAATTGCATCCGAAATAAAAGTTTGTGTTTACATAATATATGTTAGTATAACAAAAATATATACATGCATGTGTGTGTATTTAAATATACATAATAATCATACACAGTACATACACTATATTGCCAAAAGTATTGGGATTCAGGTGTTCCAGTCACTTCCATGGCCAAAGGTGTATAAAATCAAGCACCTAGGCATGCAGACGCTTCTACAAACATTTGTGAAAGAATGGGTCGCTCTCAGGAGCTCAGTGAATTCAAGCTTGGTACTGTGATAGGTTGCCACCTGTGCAATAAATCCATTCGTGAAATTTCCTCACTACTAAATATTCCACGGTCAACTGTTAGTGGTATTATAACAAAGTGGAAGCAAATGGGAACAACAGCAACTCAGCCACGAAGTGGTAGGCCATGTAAAATCACAGAGTGGGGTCAGCACATGCTGAGGCACACAGTGCGCAGAACTCACCAACTTTCAGTAGCTACAGATCTCCAAACTTCGTGTGGCTTTAAGATTAGCTCAAGAACAGTGTGTAGAGAGCTTCATGGAATGGGTTTCCATGGCTGAGCAGCTGCATCCAAACTTTACATCACCAAGTGCAATGCAAAGTGTTGGATGCAGTGGTGTAAAGCACGCCGCCACTGGACTCTAGAGCAGTGGAGACGTGTTCTCTGGAGTGACGAATCACGCTTCTCTGTCTGGCAGTTCGAAGGACGACTCTGTGTTTGGCGGTTGCCAGGAGAACGGTACTTGCCTGACTGCATTGTGCCAAGTGTAAAGTTTGGCGGAGGGGGGATTATGGTGTGGGGTTGTTTTTCAGGGGTTGGTCTTGGCCCCTTAGTTCCAGTGAAAGGAACTCTTAATGCTTCAGCATACCAAGACATTTTGGACAATTTCATGCTCCCAACTTTGTGGGAACAGTTTGGGGATGGCCCCTTCCTGTTCCAACATGACTGCGCTCCAGTGCACAAAGCAAGGTCCATAAAGACATGGATGAGAGAGTTTGGTGTGGAGGAAATTGACTGGCCTGCACAGAGTCCTGACCTCAACCCGATGGAACACCTTTAGGATGAATTAGAGCGGAGACTTCGAGCCAGGCCTTCTCATCCAACATCAGTGCCTGACCTCACAAATGCGCGTCTAGAAGAATGGTCAAACATTCCCATAAACACACTCCTAAACCTTGTGGAAAGCCTTCCCAGAAGAGTTAAAGCTGTTATAGCTGCAAAGGATCGGCCAACTCCATATTAAACCCTACAGATTAAGAATGGGATGTCATTAAAGTTCATGTGCATGTAAAGGCAGGCGTCAAAAAACTTTTGGCAATATAGTGTATATTATGTAAACACAAACTTTTATTTTTGATGCGATCATAATTAATCATTTGACAGCCCTAATATATATATATATATATATATATATATATATATATATATATATTTAATTTATTACCAATTTTGCTCTATTTTTATCGTTCTATATATTTCTGTATGTATATTGCATCGCTTTCCACAATATTCAAATTTTGTCTTCCTTGATCAATTTAATTCTATTACTCATTAAAAATACTTACAGTCCAATAGTTTTGAGTTTCTGTTTACTGAAATGGAGCATCTGAGGCCCTGAACAGCACACTCCCAGTTGAAAGGTCATAACGAAATGGAAGTCTAAAAGCTTTCATGAGGAACATGGAATGACAATAAATTCATTTTTGGACCCTGGTGCTGTACACAGGAAGGCAGGAGATACTGGAGAGTATGGAGGCAGCAACGTCTGTGGCCGTAACTCTTGCTGCAGCCAGGTATCTTCAGAAACATTCAGGTGTCTGCTCTTCTTGTACTGACAGGAAATCATTAACTAAAATGTAAATTATAAACAGTAAAACTTTTTTTGGCATCAGATGCAAACTGCATTGTAACTCACAAGGTAAACAGTTCTTGCTTTCCCTGGGAATCGAACCCATGACCTTGGCGTTGCTAGCGCCACGCTCTTATTGTTTGAGCTACAAGAAAACCTATCTTTGTTGGTCCTGGAACAACATACCAATCAACCAATCAGATTTGAGGTCAAGTTTACAGTTTATGTCAAGTTTAGGCTTACAACCAGGGTTAAATGCTTCTACATCAGTGTTATTCCTTCATTATTTATCTCTGCTTTTAGGGATAAATTGTGGGTGGGGTTAGGATTACATTTTCAGACAAGAATTTTGATCCAGGAACATTTCTTACTTGGCAAAATCATGGTGACCGCTCCCCACCACCAGAAGAGCCTCCCGCTCTGCCCTGGTCCACCTGCCTCCCTCTCAGTGCAGTCAACTCAGCTCTAGGGATGATGCATCACCTGTAATCCTCTGTTAACCACTCTGAAGGAGAGAGAAACACAATGACACTTGTCTATGTGTTAAACCTGAGATGAAATGAAGGGTTTAGGGTGCAGGAGCCAAAAATAAAAGAGGGTTCTAAATGAGGGTAACCAGTTCATACAATTTTGAAAGTGATTTACAGTTTAGACCTATAGTCTTGCATAGCCAGATCTTCAGGAAAATGTCTCGACTCGACTTTAATTGGCCAAGGATCGCCCAGAGGCCATCTGACTGACCTGTAAAGAAACCAATCACAATTGTTTTGTTCCACGTCATGTTTAGGGGCTTGAAAATGTAAAGTCGATGTCCCTGCAATAACAGACCGGTGTGCATCTATAAATTATTAATTCAAGAACATTGTCACATACTTTTGAAAATCCAGCGTTTAGTTAATCCTGGTAAGCGCTTATTATCACAGTTGTAAACACAATGCATTCTTCTTTCACGAGGGAATATGGCGCCACAGCCAAAGACTGAAAAAAAATATGGATGTAGTGTCGGTGACATCACCCGTAGGTTTCTGAAGAGCATTTTTTAAGCCGTTGCCATCTTGGCGGCGCGTCACTTCCGGATAACTGAAAATAGGCAAAAAGTTGGGACGTGGGTGAAGCTGAGGTGCCTGACTATAGTGGCAATCCACCTGTCACTCCAGTGGCCATGCCCTTAATTATGCAGAACTTTAAGGCTTAATATAATTTATACGGATGAGTTATAAAAAAAAAGTCACCCCCGTCACAGTTGTCATAAAGGGCAAAATTAGTTGTATAGACTAAAACCACTTTTTGTACCTAGCTGTAAACATATTTTTTTCTGCTGTAAAGTTGGACGTTTTAACATGGGAGAGATACAGATTTGACTCCCTTTTGGAGCCTGTCTCTAGCAGCAAGTAGACGAATTGCAGTTTAAATCACTTCCGTGTTGGCTTCAAGAGAAACTGCGGGAGGTTGCTGCTTGAACACGGCATTTGTTACTAGGTGGACCATTAAAGAATGCAACAGACACGTCTTGCGGACATCCTGTAGGATTCAACCAATGAGATGACGACTTCAAAACTCCTAAAGTGTGCCATATGCACCAAGGACCCAACAGCCAATGGTCCATGGGCGTGACGTCTGAGACTTTTTGATATTAACTTGTAGTGTATAGCTAACAACTTTTTCTGAAGGGTAGCTTGACTATATCTTAACTACTTTAATTTATGAGTAGCTTGTAGTTTGTCAAACTACAGTTTCAGAGTAGCTTCCCCAACATTGATTAAATATTCCAGATTGGATCGGGGTCATTAGTAATATAGATACTTTTTATGTGCCTCCCTTATTTCAAATTCAGGTTAAATGTCCAATTTAGTTTGATTTAGATAGTACTGCAAGGAATCCAGGAGCAGAACATTTGGCTACCCCTTACTGCTCAAGTTGGCAAGAAGATTGTGAATCAGCAGACAGCTTAATTGTATCTGTAAAGCCTCAGCAAGGTCTGGCCAAATTGACTTTCCATGTAGCAACATTAATATCTTGAGTGCTGAATATTGCATTGGTGCTCTTGTTTTATGTTAAAGTATTTAAAACGTTGACTATGATGAAACAGGAGATGCTTTTTAAAGTTTGTGGGATGGAACTTGATTTGTTTCATTTTATCAACAGATATGTGTGGCATGTGAGCATTTATTTAGAATAAGTCAAGAGAAAATTAAACTTAAAGATGAAATTATTTTATACCACTGTAAAGCCACACGTTTTACTATTTTTTAAGTCACTCATGCGTTTCCTCTGAAAAAGGGCGTTTAGCGAATTTAAATAACTTCACCCAAGCGAGAGGATATGGAGAGATAACATCATGGGAAAGGAACAGAAACTTATTTTGTGCAAGAGGAAGTTTCAACATTCATTTCATTTGGGCCCATACTGTAGTTTCCATGGCGAAAGACAACCATTTAATGATTTACAGTTTGATGAAAAACAAAAGAAATGCAAAATGGGGTCAGGTTTACAGTCTAAATTGATCACCAATTTGAATGTAGATACTAGTATCAGGAGATGGTCTCTTTTAGTAAGAATGAAACCAGATCTTTGAATTCTCAGAGTGGGAGAAAGTTGGGCTGCTCATGTCTACATATCAGCAGTAATGGGAAGACACACCTAATGCTACAGACATTACATCAGAACAAACGGCTCTCGCAAAACCACAGACACACTGAGAGACTCATACTGTAGTTAAACTGTAGTGAGCCTAAAACATGTACTGGTTTTCAGTTAATGATTCAGCTAAAAAATTTAAATAAACTAAACACATGTGTAATTTAGGGTCAACCCTAAACCAAATTTTCTGAGATTAACAGAAGTATGTGTGTTGAACATCATGGAAGACAATGTTACCATCTGTTAGTTTTGAATGTGCATTATGTGGGAGAAAACTAATTAATTTTAAACCTTTTTGCTCTATTTTCAACTTCCTGGTTTAAATTCGTTTTCATGTCATTTTCTCGTACTATAGTACAGCGATGACTCATCGGTGTCTCATAATTATTCATGAGACTGCGTGTCTTTATCCTATGAGAAGGTCCTGTGCTGATCAGCTTGTTTACATCTATCTTTAATGAGTCCCTTGCTACATCTGTGGTCCCCACCTCCTTCAAAAAATCCACCATCATCCCTGTCCCTAAGAACAGTAAACCCTCTTGCCTAAATGACTATCGTCCAGTGGCTCTCACGTCTATAGTCATGAAGGTCTTTGAGAGACTCATTAAAAACACCATTTGCTCCTTCATTCCTGACACTTTGGACCCTCTTCAGTTTGCCTATCGCCCCAATAGATCGACTGAAGATGCCATCTGTCCTCCACTCCTCCCTCACTCACATCGACAGCAAAAGTGGGAACTACGTAAGGCTGCTATTTATTGACTATAGCTCAGCCTTTAACACCATAGTTCCCATTAAGCTAACCGCCAAACTCCTGGATCTCGGCCTGAATTCTTCTCTCTGCCACTGGATTGAGGACTTCCTCACTGGCAGGCCTCAGGTGGTGAGAGTAGGCCAGCTCACCTCCACCTCCATCACCCTGAGTGTGGGAGCTCCACAGGGCTGTGTCCTGAGTCCCCTGCTCTACTCTCTCTACACACATGACTGTTTGTCCACACACAGCTCCACCTCTATCATCAAATTTGCTGATGATACTGTTGTCCTGGGCCTCATTTCCAACAACAATGAGACGGCATACTTGGACGAGGTGGAGCAACTAACATCATGGTGCCAGGACAACTGTCTCTCTCTGAATGTTGGCAAGACCAAAGAACTGATTGTGGACTTCAGGAAGAGGCAGCAATGGACATACTCCCCTCTCATGATCAGCGGGTCACCAGTAGAGAGAGTGAGCAGCTTCAAGTACCTGGGTGTAAACATCTCCGAGGACCTGACCTGGACTGCTCACATTCAGACACAGGTGAAAAAAGCCAGGCAAAGACTGTACCACCTGCACCAGCTGAGGAAATTCAGGGTTTCACCAGCTATCCTGAAAACTTTCTATTTAGGGGCGATAGAAAGTGTATTAACTCTTGAGTGTATTAAAAGTGTGGTATGGGAACAGCACCTGCAAAGAGTCGTGCGCTTATCCGAGAGTATCTCAGGGTCAGCTCTCCCGTCTCTGCAGGATGTCTACACCAAACGCTGCAAAGGTAGAGCTACTAAAATCATCAAGGACTCTAATCACCCTGCAAACCCTCATTTCACGCTGCTGCCATCTGGTAAGCACTTCCGAAGCCACCTGATGGCCAAAACTGAGAGACTCAGGAGGAGCTTCTTCCCCAGGCCATCAGACTCCTGAACTCAGTCACTTAACATCACGTGACCATCGACATACTGACATTGCACTGCATTTATTTATAATTCTACAGATATATATATATAGTACTTTTTTATTCTATTTCTATTATAATTTCCTCGTGTTTTTAACTGTGAATTTGCACTGTCCATGGAGCGGACCTGTTTACATTTCACTGCCAGTTGTATATTCTGTATATAACTGTGTATGTGACAAATAAAACTCTTGAATCTTGAGAAGATGCGTTGCTTAATTAATGACAGCACACGCTTAATTATTCAAACAGTGAGATCGCATTCAATAAGTAAGAGATGCATAGATCTTTCTACTTTCTCTTCAATAGATCCCGAGTCTTCACACAAATGCGACTCATCCACACTGTGAGTTTAACCGCTCTTTATGGCCATTTAGGCAAACTGACCAAACGGCATATAAAACTCCACAAAATAAGCCTCAAAAAGTATCAAAGTTATGCGCAGCGTGTTCATAAATATTTTCGATGCAGAGAACAAATTGTGAATTGCATTTAATTGTGCATTGAATTATAGCTGTCACAGAATATATAGGCTATGTATTTGTGTAACAGTGAGCTTACAAATCCATGTGTATATTGTGTTAAGTGTAACTTAATGGTAATTTGCAGCATGCATTTGTGGGAAGCTTTGATGCTTTTAATGGGAGCGAAATAAAATTGTCTGAATCAGAAGCCGATCATTCGATCATTCTCCCTCTCCCCCCGTCCACCTCCACTCCGCCGCTAAACCACGCCCACTTTTATAGCATTTTTCAAAACTGTGGTGAGAACTGACTGCTGCTGAAACAGGGGGTTGACCCTTTAATGATGATAAACGATAGTTCACCCCAAAATTATAATTTCCATTCCAAACATGTATGATTTGCTTTCTTCTGTCAAACACAAAACAGATGTTAGACAGGATGTTCATGCAGTCGAATTGCATATATTGAAAGTCAATGGAGATCAAAAACATCATAAAAGTATCATAAAAATGACCTCACATGATGTATGCACTAATATTTCACCGTTCACTGTCATTGTATGAAAAAAGCAAACAATTATAGAACTTTGAAACAGTAAATTAATATAAATTTTAGGGGTGAACTATAATTATTTAATTAAATATTTTTTCAGATACTGATGCAAACATCCTGAAGAAAATTACTTAATTTTGTTTACAAGCAGATTTCCACTAAAAGCCAGAGAAATATAACAGAACAGAAGTGTATTTCATATCAGATTAATGTTGTGAATATGAATTCATATCTTTAGATGAAATAGGCAATAAATCTAATATGGTTTTCAGCCAGTGGCATTTGGATGAATGAAAACCAGCAGGATGTAATCCTCAAAAACAACTTAAAAACATCCCCTGATTAGGGAAATACATCCAACCAGTCATTCAGTATAGTGAGCATTTGAGAAACAAGCTGCAGGCGTCGCCAGTCCTGCCTCTATTCATGTCCAGGGGCCCGGGGCAGTTCTGCTGGGGGCATCTCCAGATCACTGAATCTTCATGCTAATGAACATCATTCAGTCAGTCTCCCATGATTCACACTGCAGTTCACTGCATCAAGTCAAGTTCAAAGTAGTAAAGGATTCAAATGTGAATTGAGGGACTCACACAAACCATTGCGTAAGATAAATAATTCACCTGTAGAATTTGTGATATTTTGACATCCTGTTCCATGCGGCAGGGCCAAATTTTCACTCTGGTTTTTCTATTGCTGTCAGGGCTGTTAACTTTACCTCAGGCTGGGGTGCGATGTCCCAGATATACCAAACGCCCACTTTGTCTGACTCCTGCCCAGCCGGCGCTTCCAAATCCAAATCCTGGTCCTGCTACCATTTAATGAATACACAAAGCACATGTCTATCTTGACCAGGACACTATTATTTACTAATTTTAAAGTCTCATCTATGGGCTCAGATGACTGAGCCAGATTGGATTTAGTCCAACAATATAGCCTACAATACCATGAATATCTAGCCTATTCATTCACTTATTTTTTTTACAGGTTTTTGTCTTGCCAAGTTAGTTCACCCAAAAAAGAGAATTCTGTCATTAATTACTCACCCTCATGTCATTCCCAACCATCATCGGGAACACAAATGAAGATATTTTTTATGAAATCCGAGAGCTCTCTGACCCCTCCATGGACCGCTTTTTAATTAACACTTCAAGGCCCCGAAAGGTAGTAACCTTAATCTTAGGAACCTTAATTTTATGAAGCAATGAGAATACTTTTTGTGCACAAAAACCAAACAAAAATAATGACTTTATTCAACAATTTCTTCACGTCTGTGTCAGTCTCCATGTAGTTTAGTCAGCTCTAGAGGTCAGCTCCTGCGTCAGCATCACACGCATGTGTCTTGGTGCTCACATGAACAGCTTCAGCCAATGGTAAGCCGGCGTTCTGGTGTAGCTCTGACATAACTCGGAAGCGCTGCACTGTATTTACTACGTCAACAGCTTCACGACTGACACGTGAAGAAATTGTTGAATAAAGTCATTTTTGTTTGTTTTTTGTGCACAAAAAGCATTCTCGTCGCTTCATAAAATTAAGGTTGAACCACTGGAGTCATATGGACTATTTTAATGTCTTTGGCCATGTCCACACTAATACATTTTCGTTTGAAAACGCATCTTTTTCTCTCCGTTTTGGCCTTCTGTCCACACTGAGACAACGTTTTAAGTCAACGAAAACGTAGCTTTTTGAAAACGCTCTCCAATGCGGATAAATTTGAAAACGCCGTCTTCGCGTCGTAGTGTGGACTGTGAAGACGGCGGTATTAGAAAACGATGACGCATGTTTAGTCATGTGACGTTAGATATGTATGTTTATACCGCTATTGTGTCAGTTATGTGCTATTCACTTTCACACAGTTGATAAAATATGTTACTTTGCACACTTCATATCACAGTCCTGCAAGGATGACAGAAAATGTACTTGCATTTGACCTGCAAGTTTTGCAAATTTGCGTTTTAGACCAAACATGGTTGACCGAGTGCGACCTGGACGCATCAGTGAATGGTTAGATATTTTGCTAAATAAAATGATCCTGCCAGAAGAGTTGTGTGATAACATTTTTATGCCTGTATCATCTCGGTGAGCTTTCATGATGTTTTACGCATGCGCAGCAAGTTGAATTTAGCGTTTACTGATGTTTCAGTGTGGATGAGAAACTTTTGGAGAACGTTAGTGTAGACGGAGAGCGTTTTAAAACGAAAACTCCGTTTTCAAAACTATCCGGATTAATGTAGACATTAATGTATGCCTTTACTACCTTTGAAAGTGTTTATTAAATAGCTGTCTATGGAGGGATCAGAGATCTCTCGGATTTCATAAAAATATCTTAATTTGTGTTCTGAAGATGAACCAAGGTCTTGCGGTTTGGGAACGACATGAGAGTGAGTGAACTAACCCTTTAAGTCAATGTCGTCATATTCATTTAATTACATAGGCTATTTAATTAATATTTAATTTACTCCAACAAAAATTTAAAAAAACTTAAGTCTATGAAAAAAAAAAAAAAAACAGTTGAACACAAGCACGCTGATGTACGTGATTCTGTAATAAATGACACAAAAATCATAAATAACTAGTTTTATCAGGTTGTTATGATAGTTAACAGTAGAAGATGAGAAAATAGTAAAATTACAAGCGGAAATCTAACCAACCCAATTGTCAAGAAGTCGGACAGTCGACATGTATAAACATTGACATAAAAAAAAAATTTTTAGCTTCAAACTAGGCCTAGTTAAAGGTTCTGTATGTAAGTTTTTCACTTTACTAAAGCATAAAAATACCATAATGTGCTTGCAGATATGTAGAAAACATGCTAAATTCACCTAATGTTACTTGTTTCTCAGAAAAACAATGCTACAGCCAGTTATTCTACTGTGAAATGTGCGTTCCGTGTCGGAATGTCTGTTTTTGTTTTGGTCTGTGCAATAACGCATGCTGCCAGTTTACCCAATAGTATTTCAACACCGCTGGTTGCTAGTTGGCGGGAAACAGTGTATAGCTGCCATGGAAGCCAGTAAACAAGCAAGCAAACAGTTTGTCAGAGATCGCAAAAAGCAGATATAAAAAGCCTCTGCATCCATCTAAAAATCTCTATGAAAGAGAGCATATTAAAACAAGGATAAATCAACTCATCAACTTACAGTGTGACTTTCATCGTCAATTGCGTTTGCTCCTGTTGCGTAGCCTCAAGCTGGCAACCCGCGTGACCGTGGAGTCTGAAGAGGAGGGGGCGGGAGAAACAACTCTTGAACTGCAGTACCCATTTGAACCTACATACCACACCTTTAACTGTGGCTGAATTTCACATTACTTACCAGTGCCTAGAACTAAATTTTTTCTGTGCAGAGGTTCATAGCCGATGCACAACCAAAGCAATGTTATTCAGCAAAACGCATGCAATTATATTTTTTAAACACTAGAGGTCAATATTGTAGTCTTTAATTAAATTAACTCTGAAATAAAATAAAATATAAATATTAGATGAAAAAGTAAGTTTGTTGAAGCATTAAAATTAGGCTACTAACTGGAAAAAATAAAGCATTAAAACACTGAACAAAAACAAAAAATGAAACCTAAATAATAATATATATATATATATATATATATATATATATATATATATATATATATATATATATATATATATATATATTTATTTTTTTTTTTTTTTTTTTAATGAAGTCTTTTTTGCAACAGAGAGAAGATGATCAATATGAAATATTATTGCTGTGGTGAATTTGAAAGCAGCGACTCTGATTCAAAGCAAGTTGAAAGGACGGACCCTGACCCCGACACAGTCGGCCTGTGAATCGGGCACACAGAAGAGTGCTAGTATTGCGCTTTTTTCCCGTCTGTTTCCTCAGTGCTGCCACGACTGCCCTCCACGTTTACCAGCCAAACACCAGGAGGCCTGTGCTGAAACGGCAAGAACCATGAGGCACAACACTGTAAAAGATGAAAGCCAGCCAGCTGACTTCACACAAGCTTCTAAATCAACACCAGAGCACCACAGCGCGCTGTGTTTCTCTAAGGTCCAGCGCGAGCAGTGCGAGCAGTCCTAAAGACTATTGAGAACATCAGCCCATATACTTTTAGCTAGGAGTTTTCTTTCCCCTTCTTTGTGCAATGTTTCATCAAGACAGGGAGGTAAAGTGAAGGCATAAATTGTTCAAAATTGAGTCGGTTTACAGTTTACAACACGCATTCCTGGTCATAAAGGGACCAGTTCACCCAAAAATGAAAATTAGCCTATAATTTACTCACCCTCAAGTCATCCTAGGTGTATAACTTTCTTTTTTCAGACGAATACAATCAGAGTTATATAAAAAACGTCCTGGCTAAGCCAAGCTTTATAATGGCAGTGAAAGACTTTACAGTTTGTAAAGTTTTAAATATGGATATTTTTCTTACCCAAATGCATCGCTTTTCTTCAGAAGGCCTTTATTAACCCCCCGGAGCCGTGTGGAGCACTTTTATGATGGATCGATGCACTTTTATGGACTTCAAAACACCTAGGATGACTTGAGAGTGTATTTATTCAGTTAACGTCATTATTCATTCATACATCTTAGCATTCAATACATCCCATACATCCAATTCAGCAATTATTAATCCAAAAAGTAAACAAAATGTTCCATTTATTGATCTGAATAAAGGTCAGAGAGTTCATATCCCTTGAAAAGTATGAATGTACAAAATGTTACACAGTTTAAAAATACCCGTTGTGACATTGCCATCTAGTGGTTGAAGGCTGTTTGAGTTGTACACTTCAGTTACAATCATAATATAATGTCTAAATATACATACAGTTATATAAAAATATGTATAAAAGTTCAGATAGTCTCCTTAAATTGTTTAATTAACATTACTTCAGTTTTAAAATAAAACACAATTGAATAACTTATTTTTTGACCTCTGTAATTAGAGACCGAGATGATTTCACTATTGTTCTTCCATCTCAATGAGCAACTTACAGTACAGTAAAGAACAGACTCCTAATAGCAACTCGCACTTACAGGCACAATGGTGAATCTCTAATTGGTTTTACCACAGAAAAAATGCTATATTAACTAAAAAATTTACAAAAAATTGTGTAGAGATACTTCTGGGATCATATGATCATATATTATACATATATATATAAAAAACTACTTATACTCATGAAACGAAAGTGTCAAAAAGTGGCCTCAACCAGTGAGGAAGGCTGATGCATATTGGGTGTACTTAAGTCGTGCCTATTCCAACAAGAAGTGCTATCAAGAAGGCCAAGTTTCCCAACACAAACACCAAGAGCAGGACTGTCTCAGGTTTCATCTAACAAAAATAAAACATAATACTTTAAAACACGAAATTTACATGATCACCTTTTATTTAATGTAGCCTACTAAATTATCTATGAGATTAAGCCCATATGTCTTAATGTTGGACTTACCGGTCCACAACTGCAAATCTCAGAATCTAAAATAAAATGACAAGGGTGTAATAAACATTTTATGCATTCAATTGTTTGAATGATACATTTTCAGACAATAATTTCCAAAATCGGAATTCCTAGAAAAAGTAGAAATCAATAATAATATGATATACAAGTATAAATATACAATACTGTTCAAAAGTTTGGGGTCAGTAAGACACATTAAAGTGATCAAAAGTGGCAAAAACAAAAACTTTACAAAATTTCAAAATGTCAGTTGTCAAACAAATGCTGTTCTTTTGAGCTTTCAAAGAA
>CM031966.1:21400247-21547747 GCA_018749465.1 Paracanthobrama guichenoti | reverse complement strand
TGGGTTTGGATGTTACCTACAAATGAAGGTAATTCTTCAGTTAAAGGACCTAAGATGCTTTCAACATTCACTATCCCTCATGCTGTTCCAAACCAGTGACTCTTCCAGAAAACACAAAAGAAGATGTATTGAAGGTGCAGTATGTAAGAATGACAACTAGTGGTTGAAATGGGTACTGCAGTCCGAATTCAAACAATTGTTTTCCCGGCCCCGCCCCTCTTCCTCAGACTCAATGCTCGCTTTTTAGGTCGGGTAGTATTTGTGACCTCTGACCTTGTTTGTTTGCTGGCTTCCATGACTGCAATATGCTGTGTTTTCCGCCAACTGGCAACCTGTGGTGTCGAAATACTATTAAGTAAATTGGCAATGTGCATTATTGCACAGACCAAAACAAAAACAGACATTCCGACACGGATTGTCGTAGATTTCAAAGTAGAATAACTGGCTGTAGCACTGTTTTTCAGAGAAATGAGTATGTGAACTCAGCATGTTTCCTAAATATCTGCAAACATATTATGGTGTTTTTATGCTTTAGTATTGTCATAAAACATACATACAGCACCTTTAAAAAATGTATGCCACTCTTGTGCACAAAATGAAAGCATACAGTGACTAGAGGCAGTCAAGCTCAACAAAGCACCACAACATTAGCATAAAAGTGTCCTGTACATCAATCTTCTGATAGCCTTCTGTGAGGAATTGCGTTATTCACTGAAAATCTTACCTTGCGTAAATTGAAACTTTCTGAGAATTCTGATAAGCATCTTGATTTGTGTTTCATGGAAGAATAAACTTTCTTAAGAGTTTGAAACATGAGGTTGAGTATTGGATGACAATGTTCATTTTTATGTGGACTATCCCTTTTAGTAAATTAAAGCAGAATGAAAGCATTGCATCATTGTTGTTATTGTTTTAAAATAACAATTAAAGGGTTAGGTCACCCAAAAATGAAAAACCTGTGATTCTGTGAGAATACAAAATGTTGAACCATAGACTGTAAAAAATATGGATGTAGTGTTCGTGACATCACCCATAGGATTCTGAGGAGCAGTTTTGAAGAGTAAAGTAGAGACGAGCTGGCCGTCTTCACCCCCCTCACAGTTGTCATGAAGGGCAAAATTAGCCATATAGACCAAAACCACAATTTGTACCAGGCTGTTGTAAAGTTGGGCATTTTAAAAGTGCTCATGAAATCAAAATTGACCCTATTTACTTCGTTAGCACACATTACAGGTCTTAGGGTGAACAAATAATCCGTGAAAGTTAATACAGAGAAAACAATTTTTGTTCGCGGTAATCTTTAATCAAAATCTGAAAAGTAACTTCCGGTCTGGAAACGGCGTTCCTTCTCAGATGATGTCAGTTTGACGGCTTAGGTTTGAAAATGCTTAACCACTCCCCTCCAACCGTTAGTCTGCTGTGAGCGAGAGATGGAGAGGAGGAGCACTGAAGTAAAGCCCTGCTCTCTGTTCAATATTCCCTTTCACTTGGAAATACGTCACAGCACTGAAGAAAACTCACTCGCTACTTCCGGTTCACTGGGACTTTAACATGGGGCTCAATGAGATTCTGCTCCCTTCTGGAGCCTGTCTCTAGTGGCCAGAAGATGAATTGCAGTTTAAGTCACTTCTGTATTGGTTTCAAGAGAAACTGGGGAAGGTT
The DNA here is from genome assembly GCA_018749465.1 of Paracanthobrama guichenoti. Taxonomy (NCBI): domain Eukaryota; kingdom Metazoa; phylum Chordata; class Actinopteri; order Cypriniformes; family Gobionidae; genus Paracanthobrama; species Paracanthobrama guichenoti. Next base: position 21,546,085 of record CM031966.1, on the reverse strand, counting down.
GATTGACAGAATTTTCATTTTTGGGTGAACTAACCTTTTAATTTTCCTTTCTTTAAAGCTGAACTAAAATAAAATCTAAATATTAGATGAAAAAAATATTAAACTAAAACTAAAATAAAAATAAATCCAAAACTAATGACAAAAGCACATAACATTACTAAAACTTAAACTGAAAAAAATAAATAAAAGTATAGTAGTATAAAATTATACTAAAATAACACTGCATTTCATTTGACCGTTTTTGTTTAAATCTTTGATTTTATACAACATAGAAATTTTAAATCAAATCTGATAAACCACAGACCTTGACTGGAAGGTCCGGAAGCAATCAAGAGGTAGTACAGGCTAGTGGACGTTGCTCTACTTCCCGTGCTAATGGCATTACGTGAAGTAAAAGAACAATTGATATTTCCATTTGTCAACGCTGTCTTGATATTAGACACATTCCCCTGTAAATCATGTAGAATATGGGTGTCAGTGATTATATTTGATCAAACAAGTTAAAAATGGTGGCACACTAGAAGAATGGAAGCGATCTGTACCAGTGAGAGAATATTTGGAGCAATTCTTCCTGTGGAAAAAGCATGTTGAACTTGGAGTAAGCCGTTTTTGTCCTTGCCACAGATGTAGATGTCGTCATTGCCCTGGAAATACAAACAAAACACTTCTTAAAACCATATGAACAATGTTGTCTCATTGTTCCTGGTAAAACAACATAACATATGGGTTTTGCTGATGTTTGTTGAGTAATGCAAAATAATGAGTCAGCGCTGATAGAGGTAGTTCTCCTGAAAAGATTCAGCAGATGGATCTCATGTTTCAGGTGAAGTATAGTACGTCCGACATGGCAACACCTAAAGTTCTACACTTTCCACATTTCATGAAGGTTTTTAGACAAATTAAGTAAAGGTCTGCAGATTTAATTTGGGCCTGCTCATATCTCAGAGTATGTACCATTTGCTGGTCATCTGAAAACCCAATGGCGACGTATCCTTCAGCCCGGCCAAAAATTTCAATGATAAATTCTGATTGGTTAGATGTTGTCTGAACTGCCATGAAGTAACAGTCTGTGCTGGTAGTTGGGTCACAGTTGTTGGGCTGACTGAAGCAGACTTTGGTTTTCCCACAATCAGGGTTTGATGATACCTGAAATGAACAGAGCAATTTGTGCTGAATATAAAAAAACATACACCGATCAGGCATAACATTATGACCATCATGGGCACCCTGACTGGTCTGCGGCTATGCAACAAACTGCGATGCACTGTGTATTCTGATACCTTTCTATCATTAACTTCTTGAGTAATTTGAGCTATTGTAGCTCGTCTGTTTGATCAGACCACACGGGCCAGCCTTCACTCCCCACGTGCATCGATTTGGCCCTTGTTAAACTCGCTCAAATCCTTACGCTTGCTCGTTTTTCTTGCTTCTAAAACATCGACATTGAGGACAAAATGTTCACTTGCTGCCCAATATATCCCACCCACTAACAGGTGCCGTGATGAAGAGATAATCACATCAGTCCTAGATCCATTGCAATTTGCACATTGCACTGGAAGAGGTGTAGATGACGCAAAGCTGTTTTTACTAAATGCTGTTTGTCGTCATTTGTTTGTGGACTTCTCGTCTGCATTTAATCTTCTGCAGCCTGTTATTTTAGGACAAAAACGTATTAGTCAGTTTAATTTTAATCATGGTATAGTCTGATGGATCATGAGCTTTTTAACAAACAGGCAACAGAGGGTTAGGGTCAATGGGGTCTTATCAGATATAGTAAATATTTCTGTAGGTACACCACAGGGTTGAGTACTCTCTCCTATTTTGTTCATACTATATGCAAATGATTGTCAGAGTTCACAGGATAATAGTTATCTGGTGAAATATGCAGATGATACTGTTCTTCTCTCTTTACTTTCACATTCAGATCAAGAACATGGTTCGGTTTTGTATGATTTTATCTCTTGGTGTAGTAGCATGAAATTAAATCTGAATGTATCAAAAACGAAAGAGCACTGGCTTCAACCTGTGGTCATTAATAAAGCACAAGTGGATGTAGTAGAGGAATATAAGTACCTAGGAACGATTTTTGATAAGTTGAAGTTCGATCAAAACTCTGATGCAATTATTGGAAAGTCACATCAGAGATTGTTTGCGCTACGACAGCTTAATTCTTTTAATGTACAGAGAGGAATCCTCAGGTCATTTTACAATTCATTCATTGAAAGTATTTTGTCCTTTTCTTTTATTTGTTGGTTTTCATCACTATCTACAAAGAACAGAAATCGTTTACAAGGTATTGTTACTATGTACTCAAAAATTATGGGAGCACCTTTACAAAGCCTTACATCGTATTATGAACAGCAAGTGCTGAGAATGGTGCACAAAATAATAGGAGACAACACACACCTGTTGCATTTGGACTTCGAGTGGATGCCCCTGGGGACAATTAGATGTCCCACAAATCGTTATAAATGTACTTTTGTGCCTGTGGCACTTCATTTATGTAACAAATTTGGCTGAGTATTATTATGATTATTGTTTTGTTGTGTGTTTGAATGTATACGTATTATATGTGAAGCACCATGAGAGCCTAAACTAATTGCCCCAAGGAGATAAATAAAGCTCTAAACTAAACTTATCAGTGTTATTCACTTCACCTGTCAGTGGTCATAATGTTATGCCTGTTCATTGTGCGAGAACAGATCGACATATTCCTAGATTGTATGTTTTTGTAGGTGTAGAAAAAAAGCAAAACTTACAGAAGTACTACTATACGTAACAGGAGAGCTCTTGACACCAACCCAAAAAGTTTTCAAACTTCTAACAAATGTTGCTCTGAAAAGAAAATTCACACTATGTAATAACATACAAATGATAAAACAATGCATTTAATGACACAGGAAAAATTATACCTGAACTCTATATCATTGACCAGTCCAGATGTAGGGGCCTTCCATTTAGCTTGAATTGAGGTCTTTTGGAAGTTGTTGTATGAGAAACTGCACTATTCTGAATATAATATAATATATTATGTCAATGCTGTTATTTTTAAAAACATAAAATACATCAATGTCATCCTATGCTACTTTATGACTATTAATAATGGAAGCGAGTAATGTAATCAAAATATAAATGTAGAAAAACTCACTGGCACAGTTTTGCAGTAGATGGCCTGTGTTTCACTGCTGATCACACTAAACGCACCAACGGGATTAGTCGATCCAACTTGATTTGCTTGTAACATAAACCCTTCAAAATAATCTCCTGCTTGTGCATTTAGAGTTACTGAGAAAGAAGAAACAGTTCGGTGGGATTTCCTTAGATACAGTCAGAACCTGAACTAGATAAACTGATGTGCTCTGATATGATAAAAAAATTATGATTATGACAACAGTGATTCAGCATAATCCATGTGAAAACCTGATAAGCAGTCATTAATTAATGGATATTATAGTATTATTATAGTTTGCATTGTGAATGCATTAGGCTACATAACATATAGCATGGTACAGCATTTATCTAATGATATAGTCTAAATATCTATATATAATAGATAATAATATAGATAAAATATCTATAATATACAGTATAACATTTATTAGTAACTAATTTCTAAAACTAGGTTAATTCACCCAAAAATTAATATCACACTCATGTCGTTCCAAACCTGAAAGACTTTGAACCTGACCTGAAAACACAAATCAAGATATTTTTAATGAAATCTGAGAGATTTCTTTCCTTAAATTGACAGCCCAAGCAACTACCACTTTGTCTCTTCTAAAAGTTCATAAAGAGATCATAAAATCTAATCCATACAAAGTGAGCGGTTCAGTCCAAATTGTTGTGTGGACTCATTGTAGGGATTGAAAAACTTGTGTTTCGAAGATGAATCAAAGTCTTAAAGGTTTGAAACAACATGAGGGTGAGTAAATGATGACAGAATTTTAATTTTTGTGTGTACTAACCCTTTAAATATAGTATAGGTAACACTTTACAATAGGGCTGGGCGATATGGCTGAAAACTGTATCACGATATAAGTGTTTCATATCGGTCGATATCGATAATTATTGATATTTTTTAGACCCATTTAAAATAAGGACCAGGAGAAAAATATATTACATTTAAAAAAAAATTCTTTTAAACTTAACCTTCCTCTGATTATAATCCCCTCAGTTATAAAGGTAGAAATGTCAACACAGCCATGGAAAACACTCGTAAACATAAGTCTAAAATCACAATGAACTCTCTTAACATTAAGGTGCAGTGCCTCCGTTATTTCTTTGTACCGTTTAAATGTCATAAGGCACTGATGCAGAGGAACGTCCATATCATTTCAAAGAATAGCACAAAGGCGAGCGCATCCAGTATAAACACCTCCCCAAACAGGCGAGGCACACACGCAGTCAGCGGAAGTATAAACAAGGCTTAAGGTGGTTAAGCAAGTTTGTGGTATTGCCGGTCTTGGTGAGGATGACGGTCTTGCATAATTTGCAGACGACATTGATCTGACTACAGTCAGACTTCCAAAAAACTGCCATATTGGTGAGCTGACTTGTTTTCCTGCCCTTACGAAAAAGAACCATGGTTTTACTACAAATGAAACCAAAAAACATGGTTATTGTAGTTAAACCATGGTAACCATAAATTAACCATGGTTTTGCTACTCTAACCATGGTATTTGTGGTAAAACTATGGTTATATAAATAGTAATCAATTAGCCAAAAACACATGGTTACTACACTTTTACTATAATAAAACCATGGTTTTACTACAAATGAAACCAAAAAACCATGGTTATTGTAGTTAAACCATGGTAACCACAAATTAACCATGGTTTTGCTACTCTAACCATGGTATTTGTGGTAAAACTACAGTTATATAAATAGTAATCAATTAGCCAAAAAACATGTTTACTACACTTTTACTATAATAAAACCATGGTTATTTTTTGTAAGGGTGTTTCCTGCCATACTAGCTCACTGCGGCACTCATTTTCGGGTTGATCCCCAAACTTGATGGTGTTACATGATTGGCTGTTAGCGTGTCACTTTCCTACTACGTTGCTAGGTTACCAGAGAGTGAGTGCCTTTGTTCATGCAACCAAACTTACCTCGCAACCTCTGGTTTCTTCTGATGAAGAAAAAATATTATCGAACATTTTATCGAATGCATTTTTTATTGATATCGATTGCGTGTCTATCGCAATACATATCGTCATCCTTTTATCGCCCAGCCCTACTTTACAATATGATCTCATTTGTTAGCGTTTGTTAATGCAGAAGTACAGTTCATTAACTAAACTTAACAAATCAAAATGTTATTGTAAGCATGTATTTATTCTCTGAAATAAATTAAAATTTATTCAGATTGGTCAATCATAGCATTCAGTGGTCAAGTATTTCTTTAATGTCTGAAATATAGAAATACATGTTTAATATATATATATATATATTTTTTTTTTTTTAAATGTTAGGCTAAATATACAATAGTATTATATAGTCAGGTTATTAGACTAGTTGCGTGGTGCTATTTACACTGGTGCTGTCAAAATTAGCATGTTAATGTATGCGATTAATTTTCTCAGTTTAACACGTTCAAAATATTTTACGCAATTAACGCAGCATCCGTTTTTTCTGTCAGCCTTTGACTAGCGTTACATTATATTACCACACTCTTATTCATGCAAATGCTTTCAAACCATTCAAGTACGACAAGACAAAGAGAACGTGTGAATGTCCTCACACACGACACACAGAAAGACGCGCACAGCATCACGTTCTCTAAAACACAGAATTATGCCATGATGCCCGTTTTGTCGAGTATTCTCATAAGAGCATTCTTAAGTGAGTTAAATAACATCTTAAATGAACTTAAAGGGTTGTGAGAAAATGAACGTGACAGTGTGTCAGATCTGCGTCATGATCGGCATCCTATAATGCCCCTTTTTTCAAGATGTGAAATAAGTCTCTGATTTCCCCAGAGTGTGTATGTGAAGTTTAGCTCAAAATACCCGAAAGATCATTTTTTATAGGATGTTAAAATTTACCCATTTCTAGAAGAGGGCGGAGCTTCAAGAGCTCGTGTTAGCAGCTCCGATTTCAGTGTGCAGACACACACTGAAAATGCCCAAAACTGTTCAGCCTTTAATGTTCCAATCAGAGTCGGACAATGATGGAGAGACTCACTAAGAAGTGCCAACATGTAGAATGCAACAGGCCGTTTCTGAATGGTTAGTTGATGAATTTATGGAGCTGATGTGGAGCTGATCTTCAAGTCATCGATTAGCATATTCTGTCCTGATAATCTATAAATCGCTTGTGTGGGAACTGTTGTAAAAAGCCTTCAGAGCCAGAGATTATATGCTGCATGAAGATAGAACAGGTATAGTTTAGTTTAATTACGATTATAACTTATGTTGTCATCTTGCTTTTATGACATGCTATTGCATTTGTGTTACGTACTGTATTGCAATAAATGTAAAAAAAGACGGATGCGACAGCTTGAGCAGAAACCTAAATGTGCTCTACTACAACAACTCTTCCTCTTCTCAACATGGTTTCACCCCTGTGCTGTGTGTTTATGTAAATTTTAGGGATTGTGATAATCCATGAAGAAGCTCGGTGTAGTCCCTACCAGCCTTAAAAAAGGGATTTCTTTAAAATAAAGTATCTCCCTTTGATTTGAACTTTGACTGTCGTAACTTTGCCGACGTTAATGACTTAAAGAGACGTAATCCACCACCCCTTTAAAGTCACAGCAGCCTCATAAAACAGTTAATGTGATGTCTGTAATTAATGTTAATCAAAGAACAAACGTAACAGAGAAAATTGTAGCTTTAATCAGGATTAATCTATATTTAATTTATTATGTATGCAGTGCAGACTGTTTGATAACTTTATTCAGTTTCTGTATTCTTACCTGTTAGACAGAAGGCCACAGGTAAATATGACATTTATTATAAACGGTTTATGTGAACATTGTTTTAAGTTCACTTAAATTAAAAGTTTTTTTAAGCCTAATAACATCAGTACGACATCAGTAGTATTAGTATCAATGATACTGGCCTTCATTCATTAAAAGAGGCCATTACAACAAATATAGATATACCGTCTTTAAGTTGTTTCTTCATTAATTTGGAGAGTAACTGTGAAATTGTTCTAATATAAAAATTCAGATGTTTTTAATCGCAATTAATTACAGAAAAAATTGATTAATTATATATATATATATATATATATATATATATATATATATATATATATATATATATATATATGAATCAATTGACAGCACTAATTTACACATAATAATAATAATAATAATAATAATAATACAGTCATCAAAACTGACATAGCACAATTGGAAGTAGGCTCCTATGACAATTAAGTTTTGAAAAAAACGAGCATCCTACAATCCTTACTTAATTTCATACTAAATTTAACATATCTATGGCAGGCTATACAAAATAAAATAAAACATGCATTAACACTCGATATATGGATAGCCTAAACAGCTGTACAATCATTTAAATAAGAAAGTATGTCCTACAAAACTCACAGCAGTTGCAGAAGAACAGCCTCACCTGTGATTTCATCTCCCCCTTTAAAGGTGGTCTGGCTAATAGTAACGTTGAACGGAGAAGAGCTGGTCTGAGCGGTAACGTCGTGATTAGGCATCAAAGATCCACACACTTCGCTGACTTGTCCATTAGGATAACACTGGACGATCCCAACACACGCCAGGAGAACGTACAGGAACATCTGAGGAGATTTATAAACTCGCTATAAGTAATAAAGTCATCGTCGGGATTATCAATAAAAAGCGACGGGGAAGAGAAGAGAGAAATAAAATAAATAAAAACAACAACCTTTGGACAATTTGGTGGGTGAGGATATTGTCGTCTCTGTTTTGGTTGAAACCGTGTGTGTGTGTGTGTGTGTGTGTGTGTGTCAAGCGCGCTCAAGAATCCAGCCTCCTCTTCTCTGCAAATAGTGTACAGTCATTGTGGGCAGGGCTTTACCTGTATAGGTAGATGCTGTAACGCCACAGTGTATGGCAAGCCGTATTAACTTTTATTCCTTCACAGGATTTTAATTCTTGATATCAACAATTAAAGTCTAGATATCAGAAATGCTAACTGTTGATATCAACGATTAAATTCCTGATATCAACAACTGAATTTGAATGTCAGGTTACATTTCACTAGTGAAAATATAAAGAATTAGAGTTGTTATTAATTGAAATTCAGTTGTTGATATCAGGAATTAGCATTTTAACTAGTGAAAACTGAATTGTTTATATCAAGAATTCATATCCTGTGAATGAATAAGTCAAACGGCTTGCCATAACGGCTTGCGGTCACGTGACATACATCATACTAAACTCACTCGAGCTGAATCGATAAACAAGCTTGCTTCCAGACTCCTAATGAACAGAATGTGGGCCTGCTAGGCATGGGACGTTATCAAATATTCATGTTGCGATTTTCTTTTCTTTTTTTATGTCAGTTTATGTTAACTAATGAAATAACTAATGTTAGCGGAGCCTTAAGGTGTGACTGAATAATAAACAATCAGACATATTCAAACAATATCGAGGGCATGTTGTCCAGATTAAAATATAAAATTGTTCAAGCTTGAAAATAAATATCTTGAAGTGTGTTATTGCTGTGATGAACACGATTTTAAACGGTTGATGGGTAAAGTATTCTTAAAACCTAAACTCGCTTGTTCAGACTTACACACCCTCCAGAAGCTTGCGTTCTGCAAGTGAACGGCACCTTGTGGCGCCATCCCAAAGAGGCATGAAATCCCCCACAAGGACCTTTTCCTGGACCGTTCCCACCTGGTGGAATGACCTGCCTGTCTCAATTCGAGCAGCCGAGTCGGTAGCCATTTTCAAAAAATATCTTAAAACACATCTTGTCCAGCAGCACCTGACCAATAAAGAATATCACTTTTCGTTTTCTGTTTGTCTATTTAATAAAAAATTAAAAAACAAAATTAATTGTTCTGTCCTATGTGTTCTGTGCTAGATTAGCTGAGACTTGTTACAGCACTTGCATATCGCTGCCCTTGACTGTTTTTAGTTGCTTCTATTGCTCTCATTTGTAAGTCGCTTTGGATAAAAGCGTCTGCTAAATGTAAATGTAAAATGCATTCTAAAAATCTGAATAATTCGTAATCATTTTTTTTTTCAAAGGATATTTTTTTAAATCACAGTATTTTGAAGTGCCCACCATAACACTTCATGTTCATTATCGTGATATATCGTATTACCGTGTACCAGCACATATACATTAAAAGTGCTAATCTTAATTTTAGTTTGTTTGTTTGTTTGTTTGTTTGTTTGTTTGTTTGTTTGTTTTAAAGAAAACAAAATTCATAACTAAGTTGTTTTCTTAAGTTCCTCAGATGCAGAATTTGTCTAACCTCTAACTTTTTGAAAATACATGGTAAAAAAAATGTCTTTAAAAGTGTTTTAGATTTGCTGACAATTGATGATTTGTTTGCTAAGGCTGCACAGTGTAGTAAAAATACATATGAAGATATGATTTAAAAAAAAAAAAAGATGCATTAATAAAATCATTTACATTTTTATTTTTATTTTAAATAATTGTAAGACATTTTGAAACCCCTTTGAGACCCCCACCCCATGGGGAAAAATACATATTTTCCATATATTTTCAACAGAAAACAGGTTAATAAAACTAAAAGAGGGAAACCGTTTGAGAAATTGTACTCATTTATCTACTCAACGGCCAATATCACATCTAATGAAGTTAAATTGTCTTGTGAAGATTGATTTGGAACTTATAAAAGTTAAATGAGTCATTATTTATTCTTCAGTATTGTTCTATAAAGAAGTGATCATCCTCACTGCCATAGTGAATGATGCACTTCTTTTGTCCTTTCCAAAACATTAGTTTAACCTCAATAATATAACTGATGCTATAATCAATAAAAATTGACAGGTAGAAATCGCATTACTGTAATTCTAATGTAGTGTAAATAATGTATATAGTTGCAATATTAATGTTTTATCAATTTTATGTAAAACTACTGTAGGTCAGACAAAGTGGACTCACTTTATATTAGGTGGCCTTAACTACTATGTACTTACATAAAACAAAATAAGTACAATGTACTTATTGTGTTCATATTGTATTGCAAAACACGTTTGCTGATATTGAGGTGGATACGGGTAAAGTTGGGGACAGGTGTGGAGGGATGGGTAAGTTTAAGGGTAAAGTTGGGGACAGGTGTAGTGGGATGGGTAAGTTTAAGGGTAGAGTTAGGGACAGGTGTGGTGGGATGGGTAAGTTTAAGGGTAAAGTTGGGGACAGGTGTAGTGGGATGGGTAAGTTTAAGGGTAAAGTTAGGGACAGGTGTAGTGGGATGGGTAAGTTTAAGGGTAGAGTTAGGGACAGGTGTGGTGGTGTGGGTAAGTTTAAGGGTAGAGTTAGGGACAGGTGTGGTGGGATGGGTAAGTTTAAGGGTAGAGTTAGGGACAGGTGTGGTATGGGTAAGTTTAAGGGTAAAGTTAGGGACAGGTGTGGTGGTGTGGGTAAGTTTAAGGGTAGAGTTAGGGACAGGTGTGGTGGTATGGGGTAAGTTTAAGGGTAAAGTTAGGGACATGTGTGGTGGGATGGGTAAGTTTAAGGGTAAAGTTAGGGACAGGTGTGGTGGTATGGGTAAGTTTAAGGGTAAAGTTAGGGACAGGTGTGGTGGGATGGGTAAGTTTAAGGGTAAAGTTGTGGTGGGATGGGTAAGTTTAAGGGTAAAGTTATGGACAGGTGTTGTGGGACAGGTGTGGTGGTATGGGTAAGTTTAAGGTTAAAGTTAGGGACAGGTGTGGTGGGATGGGTAAGTTTAAGGGTAGGGTTAGGTGTAAGGGATGGGTCATCAGTGTAATTCTAAGCGTAATTACAGAAATAAATTACAGATGTAATTACATGCAGGTATTTTTAAAAATGTAAGTACAATGTAAAATACTCCCATGTAAAAACATGAATGTACACAATAAGTGCATTGTATCAAATTATTCATTTATATGTTAGTACATAGTAGTTAAGGCCACCTAATATAAAGTGGTTCCGATAAAGTTGATCTTTCAATGTCTAAGACGTAGGGGGAAATCAAATGCAGAAGAAATGTACAGAAATCTTTGGATTTCTAAATCAGCATTTTCTAACCATGCATTTTTTCTTTTTCTGAATAACAAGAAAGGGAAGAAAAATCAAGGTGACAAAGCCAACATTGTACCACAGAGAGTTAAATTTACACTGAACATCTTGCATGTAGCATGGATTGTTTTATTAAGCTCTTCTATAAAGCTGAGCTTAAAAATGACTCATGAAATTGTGGTGCATCTACTCTGTAACAGATGTCTGAGACTAAAACATGTATGGCATCATATGATGAAGTAGTTTGTTGTGTTGATGAAAGCAGAAAAACAAGCTTTAGTGGCCCTTGGGAAAGACCGCCCATGTTGCAGATCTAAAGTAAGATCTGTTTTTATGGTCAAAGATTTTGTTTATATGAATTTAAAGAATGAAATGAAGGTCTATTTCAAGGTAAGGAATCTATTCTTTGTCTTGAGGGATCATCAGATGTGTTTTAATAATCACAAATGGGCATAAATCTGCGTCTTAAGCAACAAACCTAATCTGAATATGCTGGTAGTATCAATCAATGTATAAAGTATTTCCATTTCTACCAAACACTAAAACAATCAAAGAGTAGCAGCACACATTTGTGTCTTCACAAGCTTGTGAATGTAAAATAATGTCCTCTGAAATTCACAGTTCGATGGCAAGTATGTGAGATATACAATGTCCTTGACATAATCATAGATCATAAAGGGCTTCCAGAACAGTGGCGATAGACCAGGCTTGTGTTTCACAACTGAATGGGCAGTACTGTCCGTTTTCATTGGTCAGCTCAGGTAAACCCTTCCAAGGTGATCTAGAACAAAGACAACATATAGATATGAGTTGCTGTATACTGTGCAAATGACTCAAAAACTTAATTATTAAACTGGGTGTGTTCACACTTGTAGTTCAGCTCGCTTGGTTAATTTGGTCTGGAACAAAAAATGAACAAAAAAAAAACATTTATTCCTGGTTCGCTTAGCGTCCACATTGGCATTTTAACACCGAACCTAAATGCATAGGGATACATTTACAACCTGATTGTTTGGCTTTTATTACGTATAATTACCGGACATCCAAAACAATGCTGTGTGCTGGGCTAAACGCTCGCTGTATGTACGTAATTACTGTACGATGGTAGATGATGGAGCTGACAACTTGTGAAGAGCTTATAAAATGTGTAAAATAATTTGTTACATTTATATAGCGCTTTTCTAGGCGCTCAAAGCGCTTTACATAGAAGGGGGGAATCTCCTCAACCACCACCAATGTGTAGCATCCACCTCGATGATGCGACGGCAGCCATATTGTGCCAGAACGCCCACCTTACACCAGCTTATGGTGGAGAGGAGACAGAGTGATCCTATATATATATATATATATGGGGATGATTAGGAGTCCTTGATCGGTGTTGTGCAAGTTACTTTCAAACTGTAATACATTATAGATTACGTGTTACTGTTATTTAAAAGTAATTATTTACATTACAATATTACTGTCTCAGAATTGTAATGTGTTACATTAGCCTACTCCTGTATTACTTTTGAGTTACTTTCAACAAAATAACTACAGAAGTAGAACTTAACATTCTAAAATGACAAAATGTAGGCTACTACAGAGCATTTTAGTAGTGTATATCCAGTAAGTCGATATTATGTAGCAGGGCCGTAACCACCATAGACATTGAGGGGGACAATATCTATCCCCTCCAATATTTGAAATTCTTGCACTGCTCTCCTGCACTCCATTACACAGGGCTCTGTATGTTAGGATGATAAAAAGGTTTAAAAGTTACATTTTTAGTCTGGTCTGCTTCAGGTCTAACAGCGCTCGTCAATGTCAAAATGATTGAGATGGCCAATCAAATCAAAGTAGGCGGGGTTTACGTTCTCTTTTGGCTCGTTCACAGTCTTCACACAGACGAGTGCGTCAATCTATCGCTTAATGCCATTGCGGGGACTCTATTCTTTCCGGTGAAATCACAAAACAAAATGCACACAAACGTGTCTATGCTCTTAATATACAACCATTGAACATCTTTGATTTTAATGAAGGTAAAAAACGATATGAGGGCTGATTCGAACCTGTAACCTTCGACAAGGGTTACAAAAATTCTACCACCAGAGCACTAAGTTGAGATTCAAAAGTTATCAGCAGATCTATGTATTTATTTACTAATGGGAAGAATCTTGAGCCTAACGATATATTTGACACAAATTAATGCAAGTATTATTTGCAAAATGATTATTTCCCAACTAGAATTTCATTCACTGTTCTGTTTCTTTATGCTTCATAAAAATAGACCTCGGACCTCAGTTTAGGACCTCGGTTTAACGTCTCACCCGAAGGACGGTGCTCTTTGACAGTATAGTCTCCCCATCACTATACTGGGGCGTTAGGATCCACACAGACCACAGGGTGAGCACCCCCTGCTGGCCTCACTAACACCTCTTCTAGCAGCAACCTAGTTTTCCCAGTTGGTCTCCCATCCAGGTATGACCAGGCTCAGCATTCTGTCCTTTTTAGGGTCACATTTTGTGACGCATCCCGTTTTTGATTTGTTTACATGCCTTCGGACCGTGTTGCCTGGGCCGAGACCCATCTTTAAGCAGTCTCTGTATGCTTGTTTGGTGCACACCAGGGTTCACACTTATTCAAATGAACCGCACTAACAGAGCAATCTCACCAGGGTTTGTTTTAATCGAACCAAACATGCCAAGTGTGACCGCACCCTCAATCTCCTGTAGATTCAATCCATTCCACTGTTCTGCAAGTAAGTTTTTGTGTGAGAACGGTAATACCTTTCTAAATGGGTATAAAGTCTAGACAGAACATTCTTCATCAGGTGCACGCTTTCATTGTAATTTTCTTGGCCCAGTTTCTTAGCAAAGTGAAGTTTGGCTCGTAAGAAGTATCCAACTGGCCACAGCCATTCCTGAAAACGAATGATGAAATGTGCATGGTTTAAAAAAAGGAAAAAAGAAAAAAAGAAGTCTCTCACATCTGAGACAATGTATAAATATACTTACAGGTCCTTGGTGATAATTGAATCCTTTCGCACAGTTGTAGTTGTCATTATCCAGGGTGTTGTCATAAACGCCACAATACACCAGATCACTGTTAGACAAATACAGACATGCTAAAGATATCTACATGCGAATGACTTCACAGATGCACATATACTCTTGTTCTAGACAAAAACACTTATCAATCCATGTCCAGTCAGCCAGCCAAAAGAGCACACTCTTAAAGTGATAGTTTAACCAAAAACAAAAATTAGCCCATGATTTACTCACCCTCAAGTCATGGGTGAGCTATCCCTTTAACACAAGTAGCTGCCTAGTCAATAGGCAGACAGCAGGTGTTGTTTTCTACTTACTCTGGGTCCAGTGTTTTCATTCCCAGAGGACCGAGTAGCTTCTTTTCTACAACCTCTAAAGCCTTCCAGGCTCTTTGCACTGTAAACAACTCTGGTGCCTGGTGAAACAAAGTAGTATATAAGGGGACAACCTCCAAAACACTTGAAAAGATTTTTTACAAGCACTAGGACTCACCACCACCATGGCGATGGTGAAATTAGGCCTAAGCTGGTAGTCACACCAGGGGCTAGAGCACCCATAACTGTCTTTGTAAATGCATTTCTTGTGGACCAAGTCAGGATGTTGCTCATTTGGGTCTGCAGGGTCATCCGACACGTAGAATAACCTTTCAAAATTTTCTTGGATCAGTTGATTCCACTCCTTATATGACACTGACTGTTCTGCTCCTGGACAAACCATATTGTAATGGTCATGATCGATCGTTAAAATATATGAAAGGTGATTAGCATGCTGAATATCAGCTGAATATACTGTAAATATATTTTAGTCCATAGGTGTGGCTTTTCAACAGTGCAGTATAGGAAAGTCTAGGCTCAAAGTGAGTCAAATACAATAAAATAAAAGAATAAAAAAATGTAAATTAAAAATGTAATAAAAAAATAAAATAAAAAATAAAATACCATTAAATCAAATTTAAATAATAAATCAAATTTAAATGTAAATACAATTAAATTAAAATACAATTAAAATAATATAAAAAATAAAATAAAAATGCACCTTATTGTGAAATAAAATAAAATTGAACTACTGGCCCCTTATTTTTATAATAAAATAATAAACACTGACATTTTCATCGAGAATGAGAATATGTTATAGAGGATGTACCATCTCTGTGTCTTGTAACAGAGGAGTATGGAAACTTTCCACTCTCATTCATCGTCATCAGCCAGCGCACTGCTGACTTACAAAGACCTACAATCTCCACCGCAGAGCCATCCCTGAACATAAACACAATGTCATCATCCACTTGATGTATGGAGGACTGGTATATCCAGGCTCAAAGCCACTTAGACTCAGTGCTTCACATTGAAGGCATTCTTTTGTACTAAATATAGTGGTACACTACAGAAAGGTTTAGAATGACAGGTATGTTAGCAGGTCATCATAGTACCTAGGTGTGGCTGGAACACCTCTATTATGAGCTTTATCACTCTCTCCCATTTTATCCATCCATGTCCCACAGTTGAAGCGATTTCCACCATAAACAAAGCCTGTCTCTGGATTTACTTTGACCTCCACGTTAAAGCCTATGTGACAGGGAAATTACAAAAGCAAGGTATGGTTAGAGACAGACATGGAAAAACAGAGTCCTCTGTGCATTCTTAGAAAATGACTCACCTTCATGTCGCATGTTGTGGTCGATCTGCTGACCCGCGTTTCTCTCTCTGAACTCTATTCCCTGCATATGACGCTGCATAGCCTCTTGAATGACCACATATAATGGCTGGTCGTGAATCTGATACAAGTGATGAACAAAAAATTTTAACAGCATTCAGTCAAACTGAAACCATGCCAACATCTGCATATTAAAAAGTTGCATATGAAAAATATTCTGGCTACACATTTCAATATAGCACTCTGAGAACTGGGGCTGTTAAGCTACAAAATGACAAAAAGCACCATAAAAGGATGGTATCATAAAAATCAAATGTTTTTTAATTCCAGTGGCTATATTTTGGATATTAAATGGAAGTTGAAGGGATATTTCACCCAAAATTTAAAATTCTGTCATCATTTACTCACCCTCAAGTTGTTCCAAACCTGTATTTTTAAATGTTTTACATTTCTTTCTTCTGCTGAGCACAAAATAAGATATTTTGAATAATGGGTAATCAAACATGTGGTTTTGTGTTCAGCAGAAGAAAGAAATTCACACAGGTTTGGAACATCTTGAGAGTGAGTGAACAATATCTAAAAACTCTGAATCTATTATAAAGCATATGATATTACACTTAGTATATGAGCAAAGTCACATTTTCATAAAAAAACTTTCACTAAAAAAAGGTAACCAATGCTAAAGCAATAGGTAATTGTGAAAGAAAATCATAAAAATATTTATTTTTTTATTTATTTTTTTATTCCAGTGGCTAATATTTTGGATGTTATATGGAAGTGTAGTAGATTAGGTAGAAAAATATTTTAAAAGAAACTGGAAAAGGTTCAGGTTACATGCCATATTGAATTTAATGTGGATGAAAACGAGGCTATGAGGAATAGACGTACAGTCTTTACAATGGCACTCATTGTATAAAGGTTCTAGATCACATAATTTTCACAACTAAACTTTTAAATCTGGAGTTTTGGTCCGCATTGCCGGCAGCAAGTCAGACTTGTTCCTGGTGCATGTTGGACTCCGGCAGGGCTGCCCTTTGTCAGCGGTTCTGTTCATAATTTTTATGGACAGAAATTTTTACAGTTTTACATTTACATTTATGCATTTGGCAGACGCTTTTATCCAAAGCGACTTACATTGCATCAAGGTACACATTTTACATTCTGTCAGTTCTTGCGTTCCCTGGGAATCGAACCCATGACCATGGCGTTGCTAGCGCCACACTCTACTGTTTGAGCTACAGGAAAGCCGGTTTTAGATTTTTAGACTCTGAATTTCTAGGCGCAGCCAAGGGCCGGAGAGTGTCCGGTTTGGGGACTACACGATTTTGTCGCTGCTTTTTGCAGATGACGTTGTCGTGTTGGCCTCCTCAGTCCAGGACCTTCAGCGTGCACTGGGATGGTTTGCAGCCGAGTGTGAAGAGGCTGGGATGAGAATCAGGATGCCTCCTGGATGCCTTCCCGGGGAGGTGTTCCGGGCACATCCCACAGGGAGGAAGCCCCGGGGAAGACCTAGAACATGATGGAGGGATTATGTCTCCCAGCTGGCCTGGGAACGCCTCGGGGTTCCCCCGGAAGAGCTGGAGGAAGTGGCTAGGGAGAGGGAAGTCTGAGCGTCTCTGCTTAGACTGCTGCCCCAGCGACCTGGCCCCGGATAAGCGGAAGATAATGGATGGATGGATTTTTCTAAAGATGTTTCGTCATCTGAAAAATCATTGGTATGTTGTTAAACAGTTCAAAAACTGAACACACTGTAATTCTATCCATCACAGCCTAGTTTTCTTTCCTGTCAAAAATTAATTATGGTGCTACCCTGACAAAGGTCTATTGTACTGTATCAAGTATAATAAGCAGTCAGAGATTGTTTTCTTTCTTCTTACCACTGTCCCCAAGGGCTGGGCCTCAGAATCATCAGTCGGATACATACGTGACACAGGGCATGTTAGAATATCTGTGCCGTTGGGCACAATGTTACAGTAATCCTGGATACACTGAAGCCACCACCATACTGCATCACGGCAATTATAACGGGCTGCGACACCCTGACCCAGCAGATTAGGGATCAGACCATGGCGCATCGTGCCAGCAAAGGCTAAGATGATATTTCTGTCAGAAACACACCAAATTAGAACATGATTTCAGAATGACTGGTATGTATAGTATACATTCTAAAATTAGACGCTCACCTGGCCTCTAGATACCTCTCCGTCAAAAGCATGAGACCACGCAAAGCAATGAATGTGTCTCGACCCCAGCAGCGGAAGATTCCAGTGGAAAAATGCGGCAGACCTACACAGATTAAATTTCCAGTAACTTGTTTTATGAATTTTAAGATTTACAGGCAATAGGAACCCCTGTGACATACTGTATAAAATTGACTGATACATTTTAAACCTGGTCAAAAATAATATGTATATAGTGCCATAATACACTCACCTAAAGGATTATTAGGAACACCTGTTCAATTTCTCATGCTTCAATGCATTTAGGGGTGTGGTCCTGGTCAAGACAATCTCCTGAACTCCAAACTGAATGTCAGAATGGGAAAGAAAGGTGATTTAAGCAATTTTGAGCGTGGCATGGTTGTTGGTGCCAGACGGGCCGGTCTGAGTATTTCACAATCTGCTCAGTTACTGGGATTTTCACGCACAACCATTTCTAGGGGTTACAAAGAATGGTGTGAAAAGGGAAAAACATCCAGTATGCGGCAGTCCTTTGGGCGAAAATGCCTTCTTGATGCTAGAGGTCAGAGGAGAATGGGCCGACTGATTCAAGCTGATAGAAGAGCAACTTTGACTGAAATAACCACTCATTACAACCGAGGTATACAGCAAAGCATTTGTGAAGCCACAACACGCACAACCTTGAGGCGGATGGGCTACAACAGCAGAAGACCCCACCGGGTACCACTCATCTCCACTACAAATAGGAAAAAGAGGCTATAATTTGCACAAGCTCACCAAAATTGGACAGTTGAAGACTGGAAAAATGTTGCCTGGTCTGATGAGTCTCAATTTCTGTTGAGACATTCAGATGGTAGAGTCAGAATTTGGCGTAAACAGAATGAGAACATGGATTCATCATGCCTTGTTACCACTGTGCAGGCTGGTGGTGGTGGTGTAATGGTGTGGGGGATGTTTTCTTGGCACACTTTAGGCCCCTTAGTGCTAATTGGGCAACATTTAAATGCCACGGCCTACCTGAGCATTGTTTCTGACCATGTCCATCTCTTTATGACCACCATGTACCCATTCTCTGATGGCTACTTCCAGCAGGATAACGCACCATGTCACAAAGCTCGAATCATTTCAAACTGGTTTCTTGAACGTGACAATGAGTTCACTGTACTAAAATGGCCCCCACAGTCACCAGATCTCAACCCAATAAAGCATCTTTGGGATGTGGTGGAATGGGAGCTTCGTGCCCTGGATGTGCATCCCACAAATCTCCATCAACTGCAAGATTCTATCCTATCAATATGGGCCAACATTTCTAAAGAATGCTTTCAGCACCTTGTTGAATCAATGCCACATAGAATTAAGGCAGTTCTGAAGGCGAAAGGGGGTCGAACACAGTATTAGTATGGTGTTCCTAATAATCCTTTAGGTGAGTGTATTTACACACTGTATGATGTTTACATTTAAAATCCATTCAGTCACAATTTAAATTTTACATACAATTTTTATCTTAGTGTATTTTAAAATGGAAGGGACAATAAAATATTTAACAGAATGTTAGCTTGGTTGAAGCTAACTGTTTTTTTTTTCCCCCACAAAAATTTGATTTGAGATTTGTTTGTTTAATTGTTGGACGGCCCTAAGTTAAATATGCTCTTCCTCTCTGGAAGACATGATTTTTAGGTTAATCTGGAAATGAGGCTACTTCTCTGACCCCATTCATAGTAATGGTGTTCATCAAATTATGACTCGCCAATAACTTTCATGTTAAAATGTATTATAAATTCATGAAAAAATGTAGAAACAACTGAAACCACACATACAAAAAAATAAATAAAATCACCTACTCTGGATGGCCTTAAAAATTGTGCTAAATTGAAATTATATACAAAGATATTTAATATACAGTAAAAGAGTAAGAAAAGGTGTAACTATAGCTAGAGCAGCAAGGTTCCTCTGCATAAAAAAGCAGATACATTGTATGAACAGCTATGAGACGTCTGTAATCTATGGTGTGTATAAAAGGTGTTTATTGGGTTTAAACTGGTTTGAGAATGGCACACTTGGTATTTCTCGAGGTGTGTGACGAAAGGCTGTAAAGCGGGGTTTTCAATCTTTTAGACACCACGGACCCCCAAATATGATCATCCTCTTGTGAGGACCCCATCCTAAAATTTAAAAGGCATCAACATACAATTTATACTCATTGAAAAATTTAAATAATCTAAAATTTGTTTAGATTAAGTTGCATTTTTCTACTCGATATATCAATGTACTGTAAAATGTATTTATTTATTTGTTTTATTGTAATCTCATTTTTATTTATTTTAATAAATTTTTATTGATTTTAATCTATCTTAATCTATTTGATAGATTAATAACTAATAGTTTTAATCTTATTATTATTTATTAATTTTTTATTTTAATAAATACTTTTCCAGACACCCTTTCCCTCCCCAGACAACAGTTTGAAAACACCTACTGTAAAGGAAAGGTTGTGCAGAAAGAAAATTGCAAATACTAGTAAAAATTGCAACGCAATTTTCATTTTCATGCAGTCAGTCATTTTGCATACCACAAATTCATTAACATTAGAACCAGGATAGGAACTATTTCAGGATAAGAACATTTTTGTAAGAAGTTCTCCTGTGCATATAAATATGAATAATTATTAGTGAATTTTCTAACTCTGCAATAACCTGTACAGTTTTATCTGATGTTGTAATTATGGCATATTGTATGTACTGTGCATTATGAGAGTGTACAACATTTTAAAAAATTCAAAAGTGCTCTATTTAATTGTCACTCCCACACAATTTAAGCAAAATACAAAATGTAGATGTGTATGCGTTGGTTCAATAATAATTATTTTAATCAAATTGCAATGTCAGCAACAAAGTATGTAAATATGGTACTATATGCATAATATTACAGGTTGGCATCTCAAATTTAGACAATATGTAATGGGAGTTTATTGGCCTAAAAAGCTAAAAATGTAAAGCATGAAATAAATATAAATAGCCCAGGTAATCAAATTATTTACATTCGATGACAATGTGTATGAATCCAACCTGCAGCAAGAGAAACGCAACACTGCTCCTCTTGTTTGGTTACACTGTTGAGTCGGACCGGGACATCCTCCAGTTCAGGGGAGAGGGGCGGCAGGGCAGGGACATGACCCACCCCACACATCTGAACTGACCCCAGGGCCAGCTGCTTGACCAGGGTCGACCCGGTCTGAACAAAGCTGTCATTTCAATGGAACCAATTACACACATTATTACACACTTTACTCACTAAATATCAAACTTATACAGAGAACAAATCAAACCTGGACATTTGGTTGAAAACAGCATCAACAGCCGTGGCATACGCCCCAACAATAATGGCATCAAAATAGCATGGCACTAAATAGCGTGGAATATGCTTGAGGTATGTAAATACAGCACTAAACCACTTTCCGACCTGTGAAAAATCAGAAATATTAATTTAGACAAAAAGTATGCCACATCAAAGTGTGAAAAACATTTCTACAATTGCACCGAATTAAGTTTTTTTTTTCAAACATTACTAAAAAACATATTTCCTTTCCTACCTCCTGCAGAGCTCCGCCTTTATTCATCAGGCGAGCGCTCACGTAATTGATCATCCAATCACCTTGCCTGAGATTGTCACAGAATGGATGTCCGAGGTCATTTTTGGGACGAATCTCAGACAACACTGACACAAAACCTGTGAGTAATTAAAGCATGATGTTTATTCACAGTCATATGACTACAGTGACCGATGTTATCTGGGTATCGTGGTACCTTGTAGGCCTCCGTACTTGAGCGGCATCCAGGATGGTACATTGTAGCAGCCACCACCATCTTCCTGTTCCTCCGCATCACAGCGGAATAATAACACGTTCAGCTCGGCCAGAGTCAGTTTGGACATTAAACTGCCATGTCATTTAAAACAACAGGCCTTAGTGAGATAATTGAGTTGAAAGCAACTGAACTGATTCATTTCATCATGTAATGAACTGTTAAACAGCAGCACAGTTGATATTTCGCTTTCTAAACAAATGAATTGAATGAGAATTGAGTTTGAACAAGATGAAAGTAAATATGACTTACAATTCTAGAGCTATTTTCAGGATGCCAGGAACGTTGCTGTCAATCAGACTGCCGGATTTATACAGCCGGTTGAACTGTGAGAGTTGAGTTCGCAAGTAGCCGACCATTTTCTGAGAGTTTGGATCAAGACTCACCCTGTGAAATCAGTTACATGTTGAAATTAATTCATTAA
Organism: Paracanthobrama guichenoti; assembly: GCA_018749465.1. Taxonomy (NCBI): domain Eukaryota; kingdom Metazoa; phylum Chordata; class Actinopteri; order Cypriniformes; family Gobionidae; genus Paracanthobrama; species Paracanthobrama guichenoti. The sequence goes on along the minus strand of CM031966.1, from coordinate 21,523,753 downwards.
TATTCATTTAAAGTAACAGTTCACCTAAAACTTATTAAAACAAAGCTCATGTGGCTTTGAACAATCAAATGCTGTTATTTTTTTCCGATGGAACACACACACATTTTTTTTTTTCACTATAAAAGTCGTCTATATGATTTGTGGTCCATAATCCAAGAGCTTTTGTGCTTTTTGGAGATTGAAAGATGAAGTGGTATGGAAAAATGGAAGTTCCTAATATTTTTTTGTGTGTTGTCCATGGAAAAAAAATAACAGCATTTTTACTCCTTTTGTGCAACCCATGATCATGACATTATATTTTTGTTGGTTTGTTTGTGGTCAAATACCTTTTTAATTTTTCATATTTTCATTTTTATGGCAAGAAGGGTGGCACAATATTTATATAAGTGCGTGTGTGTGTGTGTGTGTGTGTGTGTATTATTAGATTTATATATATTATACAGAATATATATATATATATATATATATATATATATATATATATATATATATATACACACACACTGATCAGGCCTGATATGACCACTGACAGGTGACGTGAATAACACTGATTATCTCTTCATCATGGCACCTGTTAGTGGGTGGGATTGCATTAAAAGGGTTGATTTCATTTGGTGAATGAATTTACCTGAATGCAATTACACTACCGGGAGTGAGCTTTTCAAACAAAATCTCCTCAACAAACTCAATGCGGCCCTTTGTGGTGGCATCTCCCTGTTTTACAATTTCACTCTCCTTTAACTGAAAACAAAAATACGTGTTATATTCAGGCCTACATTAGCAGGGACAACCTCTGCACACAAGTAGGGACAAGTATCTGCACATTAAAGTAACTATACACTTAGAAGCTACTGAATTCCCAGAAAAAGAGCATACCAATTACTACCCAGAACTCACACAGAACAGGTTCTTTGTCTGTTAGTGTTTTCTCTGCCTGATGACAGCATACAAACATAAATGTGTTCATTACATCCCTCCCTTTCATGTCACAGCACTGCTGCGCCCGGCACTAGTGTTATGTTACCTGGATGTGTTCACGGATTGCAACTGTGTAGTTAGGCAAGCCGTTAATGCACGTCTCATCTTTCACATATGACTCAGCGTTTCTCTCGACTGTACGTGCCTCTAAAATCACCTCCTCAATTTTACCTGCATAACGAGATGACAGATTAGACAGAACGTGTATAACTGGTTTATAAATTCCACTGAGTCACAATAAGGTGTACTTCAGTGACATTTGAAGAGAAAATGAAATGTCAAAATACTTGATGTGCTCTACAACATTAGATTTCAACAGCGCAATTGGAAAGTAACGAGCATGTAGCACTGAGTGTATGTGTCTGTACCTGGGATGTACATGGGAGCCAGATGCTCTCTGTATTGGTGTGTTTCTGGGTTTTTAAAGGCTGTACGAGACACAGTTACAACAGATTGATGTGTGCTGGGGCAATGCCTGGTCACAGCCACAGTGTCTTCATCCAGCTGATCTACATAAACCTGTGACGTGCATGATGAACACATACAAAGAGACAGACAGCCATGTGCACATAAGACTGAGAGGCATAGGTTTCAGGTTTAAATACTACAGAGTCACACCACCCTCCACTTTACAGCTCAAATTACATATTTGAATACATAAAGAATTCATTTATATGGGTTTAAAAATAGTATTTGGACAGTTAAAGAATGTCTGAATGTCACTGAACTAGACAGTAAATATAATACTGATATTAAAAAATAGAACTGATCAAAACAATTTCTCAACACTACATAACAAACTGCAAAAAGTTTTTTCTGAGAAAATGTCTAAAAACATTTGTTTGCAGATGCTAATCTGTTTTTATATTTGATCATTAATGGTTACATTTTTTCAATATAAGGTTTATACACAAAAAGGCGGTATTGTCTTAAAATAAGACTGTAATAAAAAAATTAATGAAAGATACAATAACGAGATATATAAAATTATATATATATGCATTAATACTTTTGTATGTCTCTTAAAAGTCCAAATACATTTTAGGCCACTTTAAGTGTTTTAGCGAAACCTGAGCTGCTTTCAAAATGAACTTCCATTGTAAGTTAATCTCTGTATAACCAACTTTGGTATGATTTATGAACTTTTAAAACAGCTTCTTTAATTTCAGTTGAATCCAGAGGAATAAAAGTGTCAGCTAAGTAAAATTAATAGTATCGTTTGTGGTTGTGACTAATATATATAACAGGGCCATAACCACCATAGACAAGTCCCCCGAGTAATTAGAAATGGCCAAATTGCCAAATTTTTGCACTGCTCTGCTGCACATCATTATGCAGCACTCTGTATGTGTGACAAAAAGGTTTAAAAGTTACATTTTTTGTCTGGTCTGCCTCAGGTCTTGGTGTGCCAGGTCATTAACGTCAAAATGATTGAGATGGCCAATCAAATCAAAGTAGGCGGGGTTTACGTTCTCTTTTGGCTCGTGCACAGTCTTCACACACAGATGAGCGCGTCAATCTATTGCTTAATGTCGTTGTGGAGAGAGACTCTATTCTTTCCGGGAAATCACAAAACAAACTGCACACAAACGTGCCCCTGCTCTTAATATACAATCATTGATGAACATGTTTGATTTTAATGAAGAAGAGAAAAAAAAAAAACTATACGAAAACAGATTAGAACCCGGCACCTTTGACACGGTTTACAAAGATTCTACCACCACATCACTAGGGAATTCAAATGTCGATAGCAGATCTATGTATTTATTAATTAATGCGAAGAATCTCGGGACTAATGATATATTTAACACAAATATTGTTTGCAAATAGTCCCAAAAGGATTATTTCCCAACTAGAATTTGACCTAGAATTTCATTCACTGTTCTGTTTCTTTATGCTTTATACACTCACCTAAAGGATTATTAGGAACACCATACTAATACTGTGTTTGACCCTCTTTCGCCTTCAGAACTGCCTTAATCCTACGTGGCATTGATTCAACAAGGTGCTGAAAGCATTCTTTAGAAATGCTGGCCCATATTGATAAGATAGCATCTTGCAGTTGATGGAGATTTGTGGGATGCACATCCAGGGCACAAAGCTCCCGTTCCACCACATCCCAAAGATGCTCTATTAGGTTGAGATCTGGTGACTGTGGGGGCCATTTTAGTACAGTGAACTCATTGTCATGTTCAAGAAACCAATTTGAAATGATTCGAGCTTTGTGACATGGTGCATTATCCTGCTGGAAGTAGCCATCAGAGAATGGGTACATGGTGGTCATAAAGGGATGGACATGGTCAGAAACAATGCTCAGGTAGGCCGTGGCATTTAAACGATGCCCAATTGGCACTAAGGGGCCTAAAGTGTGCCAAGTAATCATCCCCACACCATTACACCACCAGCAGCCTGCACAGTGGTAACAAGGCATGATGGATCCATGTTCTCATTCTGTTTACGCCAAATTCTGACTCTACCATCTGAATGTCTCAACAGAAATCGAGACTCATCAGACCAGGCAACATTGTTCCAGTCTTCAACTGTCCAATTTTGGTGAGCTTGTGCAAATTGTAGCCTCTGTTTCCTATTTGTAGTGAAGATGAGTGATACCCAGTGGGGTCTTCTGCTGTTGTAGCCCATCCGCCTCAAGGTTGTGCGTGTTGTGGCTTCACAAATGCTTTGCTGCATACCTCGGTTGTAACGAGTGGTTATTTCAGTCAAAGTTGCTCTTCTATCAGCTTGAATCAGCTGGCCCATTCTCCTCTGACCTCTAGCATCAACAAGGCATTTTCGCCCACAGGACTGCCGCATACTGGATGTTTTTCCCTTTTCACACCATTCTTTGTAAACCCTAGAAATGGTTGTGCGTGAAAATCCCAGTAACTGAGCAGATTGTGAAATACTCAGACCGGCCCGTCTGGCACCAACAACCATGCCATGCCACGCTCAAAATTGCTTAAATCACCTTTCTTTCCCATTCTGACATTCAGTTTGGAGTTCAGGAGAATGTCTTGACCAGGACCACACTCCTAAATGCATTGAAGCAACTGCCATGTGATTGGTTGATTAGATAATTGCATTAATGAGAAATTGAACAGGTGTTCCTAATAATCCTTTAGGTGAGGATTATTAAAAAAATAAAAATAAATTGGTCCCCCTCCAATGTTCAAGACATGGTTATGGCCTTGAATAATAATACATTTACTTGACATCTGATATGAGTAAACATTAACCTGGGTGAAGCCCTTCTCTGCCAGTTCTTGGTGGAGTTTGTTGAGGGCCAACTTTCCTGCCATTATACCAGTCTGGAGGTTCACCTCCCCGACAGAAGAGGGAAGTGCTTCAGGATTCCATTTGGGGTACAGACGCTCTTCCTTTACTACTGAAATCTGAGAAAAAAAATATGTTGGTTGCTTTAGTAGTTTTAGTGCTGGTTGATAATACACCAACACCATTGTGTGGGCAAAAAGCATGTGCATACATATTTGTAGTGATGGTAAGTCACTAGTAGTGATATTTAATCAGATTACTTTTGCTAAACATTTATAAATATATTTATTATTCTACCATTGTTTTTAAAAGCCTCTTATGTTCACCATGATTTAATTGATTTGATCAAAAATATAGTAAAAACAGTAATATTGTGAAATATTATTACAATTTAACATAACTGTTTTCTATTTGAATATACTTTAAATAGTAATTTATTACTGTGATGTGAATTTTTCAGTGTTTTAGTCTTGAGTGTCACGTGATAATTCATTCTAATATGCTGATTTGCTGCTAAAGAAACATTCCTCGTTGAAAACAGTTGTGATGATTTTTCAGGATTTCTTTGATGAATAGAAAGTTCAAAAGAACAGCATTTATTTAAAATAGAAATCTTTTAAAACGTATAAATGCCTTTACTGTCACTCTGGATCAATTTAATGTTCTTGCGGAATAAAAGTATTAATTAACATTTTACTAACCCCAAACTTTTCAACAGCAGCATAATGCTCCCTTCAGGGGAAGTGGGAAGTCTAGTTATAACATGATAAGCACTGCATTAATTAAATATTTACTTGGTCATCTTAAGCTTCCTTGAATTTGTTTTAGATCAGTGACTTTAGTGACTTGGAAGCCTGTCTGTAACCAGTTTCCTTAGGAAGTGCCTTTGTACTAAAATACTGTCTGTTTAATCATTGACTGATTGGACAGCAAGGCCTTTAGGTTTAAGTTTAGGTCACAGCCAAAGTCAATGCACAGATTTTTACCTGGTGAGGTATGAGTTCATCGTATCCTCTGGTGCTGCCTGAGGCGCAGCAGGCCATAGAGACAATAGCAGAGCTGGGTAAAGCATCATACACCGAACGAATCTACAAGACAAGAATAAGAAAAATAGATCTTCCATATTAAAAGTTAATATTAAATAGTATAAAATACACAGTAAAGCAAATAATTACCTCATGGTATATAAAATTCAAAATGAAAATACAATACAGGATTTTGTTGCTGACCTGAATGGGACATTCATTGTCATGGGTAACATCCAGAAACATGGCATGAGCGATAGACGGCAGTAAAGGCCTGAGGTTTGGCTGCACGAATGACCCTACAGGCTCCCCTCCGAAACGATACACCAGTCGACCCTCCTCATGGCTGTCTCCAGCACTCATGGCCTCTGATGATATGAGAACAAATCTTATCAGTAAATGGGACATTTGATAAAAAGGTCAAAATTTACATGTTGCTGTATAATTTGGGTGTTTTTTCAACTATTGGCACTTTTCATACTCTCAGTCTATTTATTTGTGTTCTAACATATATACACTCAGTATATATATATATATATATATATATATATATATATATATATATATATATATATATATATATATATAATCAGTTTTACAAATGTCCATTTTAAATTTAAAAATTTTAAGTCTAGGTCTGGGACAAAGATTAAACAATACAATGTAAGCATAAATTACAGTTTTAATGTGGCCTTCATCTAAAAATCTGTTAATTTTAATAAAAATAAAAGTGACATAAAAGTGCCAGTAGTTTAAGAACCAATCCATATCTATCTAATATCGCAAATCGAAGGATATTCTGTGTGAAATACAACTCAAACTCTATCAACAGCAGCTGTGGTGTTTTAGCTAATTTTGAGGAATTATTTGAGTCCAAATAATTTAGGGCCCTATTTTAACGATCTAAGTGCATGGCCTAAAGCGCACGGCACAAGTGCACTTAGTTTAACAACTGGAAAAATGTTTGGCGCGCCCAGCGCATAGCCTAAAAGGGTTGTCCCTATTCTCTTAATGAGTCATGGCATGGGTGTGTTTTGGGCATAAGGGGCAATAAACCAATCAGTCTCATCTCCCATTCCCTTTAAAAGCCAGTTACACTCGTGCCATAGATAGATTTGCAATTTACATGGCGGAATACAGACACCCTCAACCTGACGAGTCAGTTTAGATACATGTGTACTCGTCATCACTGCAAATAGGTAATTCTGATACATGCAATGACTATCCATTATGACATGTAGGCATTTTTATCTTGTACACAATAATAATCTTTTACATTGTAATCCTTTTATTTTTAATATTTAAAAATGTTTGTGTTCTGCTACGCATCCCTGTGTGTGTAATAAGCAGAGTGTTGTGCACCTGCCTATAGGCACATATTACTAACACGCCCTTTAAATAACACAAAAAATACTGCGCTATTGACTTTAGGCCAGGTTTTTGTTGGTCAATGGCGTAGTCAATTTCAGTTGCCTCAAAATAGCAATGCACCAACAATGCACCTGAACACACCTTGTTTTCAGACCAGCAAACAGATAGGCACAAACGCAATTGCTATTTAAAGCATTGTGCCGGGTGTATGATAGGGCCCTTAGTGTCAGAATCTCCAGCATGCATGCCACATCTGCTGTAAATATGTATTTCACATAGCATGTTCCTTATTTCTGAGTGACACTGCAACTGCATTTCCCAATCTCTTTGCATCTTACCTCGGATAAGGGAGGTAATACCAAGCCTAGTCATAAAGACATTGTCCAGCTCTTCGCTGCCAGTGAAGAGCTCAGCCACCACATACAGATCAGGCCTGTGTTCACGAGCGACAGCTAACATATACTGCAGCCCATCCAGCACACAGCAGCAGAGATAGATAGATAGATAGATAGATAGATAGATAGATAGATAGATAGATAGATAGATAGATAGATAGATAGATAGATAGATAGATAGATAGATAGATAGATAGATAGATAGATAGATAGATAGATAGATAGATAGATAGATAGATAGATAGAAGGATGAATGAATGATGTAACAGTGGATGGATGTATGTATGTATGTATGTATGTATGGATGGATGTATGTATGGATGGATGGATGGATGGATGGATGGATGGATGGATGGATGGATGGATGGATGGACAGAACAATGGATAGAACGAATGAACGAGCGATAGAACAAACGAACGATAGACAGACAGACAGACAGACAGACAGACAGACAGACAGACAGACAGACAGACAGACAGATAGATAGATAGATAGATAGATAGATAGATAGATAGATAGATAGATAGATAGATAGATAGATAGATAGATAGATAGATAGATAGATAGATAGATAGATAGATAGATAGATAGATAGATAGATAGATATGGGTGAAAGTAAATTAAACAAGACAGACAAGGTGTGAAGTGCATGGCAATGAGTAGGAACATGCTCAGGTTGCATAAAGGATATAAAGCAGATGTATTAGTAATGAAGTATGGCATTCATGTAGTATTATTTGTGTGAACATGAAATGCATCAATGGTAAAGTATTAATGTTTTGAGAAAGCAAAGAAGAGGAGAAAAAAACACAAGAGTAAATTGAGCATCAAGGGCAAACGTGTCTCTTGCAGTCTGCAGTACCTCTGACGAGACTGGTTATCCCCAGCCGATTAACAAACAAATTGTCAAGCTGTTCACTTCCTGTAAAGAGTTCAGCTATCACATAAAGATTGGGCCTGACCACTCTGGCTGCAGCTAACATGGCCTATAGACACAACATATAAGACGGCACATTTAACAGCGCACATGAAAAACCTGCAGAATTCAGAAGGAATGAAACTACATATTTTCAACATGATGAAATCTACAATGACACTGCAGAATATTCTGGGCTCCTGTGTGTATAATATGATGTCATTTGTATAAATATATCATGAAATGTGCCTGCTGATCAAAAATAAAGTGGAAATCTGAGCACGTACCTCAGCCACATGAAGGGGTGTGGAGTGGCAGTTATCCAGACGGACACCGGAGAAATGTTTGGCTGTGATCTCTGTGTACTTCTTCATGTGAGCCCATAAGTACGGACAGTCTTCTGGTTTGTCGCCATAGCGAAGTTTAACGCTGTCACCCCAGCAAACAAGCTCTCTTCTGAGGTAAACATTAGACCCTAACAGACAGATAAATCAACAATTAAAAACTGGCTACTAGGCTAGACTATATTGAAAGACCATACAATTTTTGCATGGCTTTGCTGGCCTAGCCGGCACCAAACCAGTGTGGACCAGCATGCTGGTATTTTCATTACTGTTCAGAAGAAACCAACATACACATTACACACATATTTTGACTCACCTGCCTCTGCAAAGTTTCTGAGCGGGTCATCTCCCATGACCCATCCATTATGGGCGAGCAGATGACAAGCATCATTTTGATTCTGCATCAGCTGGGTTTCCTGTTCCATGGGCATGTCTTCAAATGGGAAGGTGAAATATCTGAATCATTAAAACAACAAAACAAGGATGAAAACTGTAAATTTGCCATTCTCATCAGCATATTACATAATAAAAGTCTAATTTACAAAATATCATGTGGCTACAATTAAATTTGTCATTTGGATATTTTTGTGGCATTAAAATGTTTTGTAGCATAACACAAATGCAATAGCATTTCATAAAAGCAAGATGACAACATAAGTTTTAACCGTAATTAAACTAAACTATAACTGTTCTATCTTCATGCAGCATATAATCTCTGGCTCTGAAGGCATTTTACAACAGTTCCCACACGAGTAATTTATAGATTGTCATGACAGAATATGCAAATTAATGACTTACCTCCTTTGACTCCACATCAGCTCCATAAATTCATCAACTAACCATTCAGAAACGCCCTGTTTGCATTCTACATGTTGTCACTTCTTCTTGAGTCTCTCCATCATTGTCTGACTCCGGTTTGTACATAAAAGGCTGAACAGTTTCGGACATTTTCAGAGCATGTTTGCGTGAGGTAATTGGAGCTGCTAACCTGAGCTCTTGAAGCTCCGCCTCTTCCTGGAAGTTTTGCTTACCCTCAAAAAGTGATGATTTTAACATGCTATACAAAATTATCTGTGGGATATTTTGAGCTAAAACTTCACATACACACTCTGGGGACATCAGAGACTTATTTTACATCTTGTCATACATCATAATATGACCCCTTTAAAGGTACACTATGTAACCTTTTTTTGTTGTTCAAAATTAACAACATTTTAAATTCAATAGTCAGCATACCATTCTTCCAAAGCATGTTTTTGCCCTGTTTCACTATGATAAGCCTATTTTTAGCCTGTTTTATATTTTAGACATAGCAATATGGTTTCATGGGAAATTGTCATATCCATAAATAGAGAAAAGCACGTCTTGTCATATCCATAAATAGAGATATAGTTATATATATATATATATATATATATATATATATATATATATATATATATATATATATATATATATATATATATATATATATATATATATATTTAAACATTCAGAATTAACATTAACATTTTCATAACCTAATGGGAACCTTAGCAAAACGTTCTGAGAACATAATTTTGTTAGCTGTGTTTATATCTGTCAGATTATCTCTTCCTAAATGGGCAGTTCTTGTCCAGAATAAGTTACAAAGTAGACCAGACTTTCAGGCCAGTCTTTTTTTCATGCTCTGAGTGATTTCATACTGTAATATTTACCTTGTCACCAAAGGGTTTGTCCGACTGACAGGTCCAAGTTGAGGACCGTGGGTGGCGAGTCTTTCATAACAAACTGTTCCCACTATGCAGTTTATAGCCTGCAGGGGAGAAATTATGTAAAAAAAATCAGACAGACAACAAAGCTAAACAGTAAGATCATCTGTGAATCATACACACACGTGAGGCTTACAGAAACCAACCTGCTCATGATGACTCTGCATTTCCTTATAGCATTCCACATTCAGTTCCTCAAGACTCTTCTTAAACCAATCACAGCTCTCTTGAATGGATTTGGGACCATTTCTGTTATTTTGATTTGTACAAGGGAAATAAAGTTTATTTGTTCACAAAGTGCTGTACACTGGCATATTATTTATATATATAAAATAAAGTGACATAGGCACTGCCTTATAACCATCAGAATATTACTTTATTTTATTGTGATTATACAGTTATATGAAAAGGTCAGGGTAACCAAGATAAGTATAATCACAATAAAATGATCTTGGTTACCCTGACCTTGTCATCTGAGATAATAAAAAACTTAACATAGACATTTGATTACACATACTCTATTAAAAAAAAACAAAAAAACAATCATTAAACAGAACTTGAACAGGAAGTGAACTCACGTGTGTCTTCCAAACATCTCCAGGGCCAGTTGCATGTCAACAGTGTTGCTGAGGCGTCTATACTGTGAATCCTGGATGACTTTCAATTTCGGCTTTCCCTCCAGCTCAGGGCCCTCAGGTTTGTTACCTACAGATGCCAAATACATCCAACTTACCTCAGACCCTACAAAATGCAAGTGACAGAGCATCCAAGAACATGCTAGCACACTTCAAACACTCACCAGCCTGAAGAACCTTCTTAAACTGCTCCACGGCTTTCTCAACATTCACCTGCAGAAACTCCCACAGTTTCAGCTGGATGAAAACTTCCGTCCACAGAAGCCCTCGAAGGATCTGAAAGGTCAAGCCAAACACCATCACTTGTTGGCCTGCCACCACAAACTTTAAAGAATTTTTGGAATATTAAAAAGTAGTGACAGCCTCCAGACTCACAGTAATGTGTTTCTCATTCTCAATAAGAGGTGGAAGGCCGCTGTCACTGTATTTTCCATCAGCTACGGCACCGCTGAAGTGCCACAAGGCTCTATCCAGCAGCCAGGCTGGCTTCAGATGAGGAGAGTTTACCAGGTTATAGCCACACTCTGGATGGAGTCTGATCCACTTACTGTTGGCAGCTAACCAAGGGAACAATCATAGAATCAGTCTTATTAATATATATCTCAATCAGTTTTTCTAAGCTATAGACTGCAGTAGACAGTTTCATCATCACTATGACCTTCGGCTCATTTGACTTCAGTCAATAGGAGTGATTTCCTTTCAAAAACCAAACATATGGGAGTACAATCTGCTGTGCCTGTTAGCATAAGATTATATTACACATGCTGGGTCAAAAGTATGCGGAAAATGAAAAGGTGACGCAAACATAGTAACATAATATAGTAACATAATAACCAACATAATTGGTTGGAAAGCAAATGGAGATTAATTGTATGCGAGTTCCTGATAAGGATTGGTATGTTTGCACATAATAAAAGGCAAGTAAAATCAATTTCAAAATGATCATTAAGTGTAATAAACTTCAGTCTGGTGTCTAAAGAGCTGCTCTGATTCCAAATTTACACTATAACAGCCGTTCTGATGACAGCTATGTACAAAGGTTAAAAGAGCAGGAAACTGTGGCACTTAAATAAATGCACAAACATATCTGAAATAATTAATCTATAATTTACTGAATAAGCTCTGTTGTGTGCATAACTATAAAAACGATAATGACCACTACTATTTATATTTTTGTGGGATACAGCCATTTTCTATTTTACTGCCATCACTAATTAACATGCTTGGAAAATCATACTTGATATAAAACATTTCAGAGTGTGAGCAGCAGATTTATGTAGTTTTAACCTATATTTATTGAAAAAGTTGCTTTAATTGCTTTAAAAGAACTGCTGTTTGTATTTGACTGTGAGTCTCTGAGTGTTACAGTAATTGAGCTGTTCATACTCAGTAAATAATGCTAATACTGAACACTGAAAACTGCTAAAAAGTAAAACTTCTGGCACTCTGTTGAGCTAATTTTACACCCTGCTGGATCACTTTTACAGACTGACCAAAAAAAGATAGTTGGCAAGAAACAGTTCTCAGTTTCACACCCTATTAACCTATATGGTGTTCACTAGGGCAGACGTGAAAATTTGTTCCTATTACACACATGAAGCAGAGGGCAGCATGAAACATTAGAATGTCACAAAGAACGAGGCGGCCAACATAAATCTTCCTACAGTGTGACTGAAAGGTCAAAAATCTCAACCATTGTGCCACAGATGTGACCAGCTTTCATCTACTCTCTGATTGCTGCAATTGACATATAAATAGCCCAACCACTTCTTTCTTAGTCTGCTGTGTCATTTTTCAGAGGTGACATTGCTATTCCAATGATATAAATAGCCAAAGATGCAGTGCTGGAAGTTTCTCCAAACATTATTCACTATGTGAGTAAAGTACCTGTGTGGTTGTACACCACGTCTGTGATGCAAATCACGTTCCACTCTTTCTTGAGTTTCTCCGTCAGGTTGCCCACATCCATCCAGGTGTAGTTCTTGCCAGGCGGGGAGAAATCGGGATTCAGCTCTAGCTGATCAGCTATGGAGTAGCATGACCGTGATAAGCCTAGTTTCTGCAGAGGCGTGAAGTGGATCATATTGTAACCTAAACATAAAAAAAAGATGTACAAATAATTGGTGGTTCATCTACTTCAAATGAATAGTGCTTTTTGTACCTTGCATTGCTAAACTTGGCCAAAAAAATGGCTTGTTAGTCAGCAGTGCAAAAGTGCCAGGGTGTTGCTATATGACTGGGTGTTTTGGCTGGTTGCTAGGGTGTTGCTATGGTGTTCAGAGTGGTTGCTAGGTGGTTATTTACTGGTTATTTACTTGGTTATTAACAAAGTCTACCCTCAGATCTCTATTCTGAACTAATAATTGCTTTGGTTACTCATGCGATGTAAATATTAGTATGCATGCCATTTGTGCCATGCACAAATGGCATGCATACTAATATTTTTGATGATTCTGGTAAAGTGCAATAACTCACAGATTGCATTAATCAATGGGGAGAAAAAAGACCCTTTTTTAAATATGTACATTAGTACATATTTATCTATATGAAGGGGCTTCAGATGTTTTTTTGCTGGAGTCACAAGTACTACTGCAATACCAAACTCATAAATTAGTTTCAATAGACACTGATAAATGATTCATACCAGTTTCCTTAGCCACTCTTAGTCTGTCTAGCCATTCATCCAGATGGCCCAGACACTTTGCCAGGTAAGTCTGAACTGTGATGCAATCCAGAGGCAGGATCTTTCTCTCATGGCCGACACGCAACACTGGATCCACAACAATGTAGCCACCACCGGTTCTTCTCTCATTCCTGCATACACAATATGGTAACATCTTTTTATTTATACAGCAGTTAGAAACTGTCAAAATTCTAAGAATTCTTACTCACCCACACCCAAAGTAATACTGATAAGACCCTGCTATCTCCAGGTCCAGTTTGCAGTACTTGTCTGAGTCATCCTCTCTGCCACTGGGGTTCACCCACTCCAGCTGACGGAAGCTGGATCCAACAAACTTCTTGCCCGGCGCTGGGTAGTTGGTGTGGACATGCACACTCTTGTCCTGCAGGGTCGGGCCCAGACGGAACTGAAGCTCAAAGCCTAAGTGAATTTAAAAGTGAGTTGCATGAGAAAACAGCAGGGGGAGTTGCACATCCACTAACGCTGTAAGTCTGAAACATTCCTTTAAATAGGGCATTTTTCAATCAGTGACCCTTAAATCATAAATTATTGTGCTCAGAGCAATGAAACTTAATACAAATCAACTAGCTGGGTTTTAATACAAAAAATACAATACAAAACTTCTCAGATACTGTGTAACAAAACATGAAAATCCCTTCAAGATCTTATTTTTTTTCTCATAAATCTTTGATTGAATTCTCCTTGGTTGTTTATTCATGTATTGTTTTGGTGTACAATTTGATAAATTTAGCTGTTGCATTTTTAGAGACATACAGTTCAGGAAGCCTTCCCGTTGCCTGTAAGCTAAAAGATGAGAATGTTTGTGTTTATCAGTATGTAAAAATTTCATTAGGATATTTAAAATATATATCTTAAAATAAATTATATTTGGAATATTTTAGCCACAGTTTACTGAAGGTGCTCTGTTGTGTATTTAACAATAAAAACTGACCACTGATTTATGCAAAAGCATATAAACAATAAAAGACACAATAAAACAATCTTAAATTTTATCTTACATTTTCATTGATATTGCCATTTTTTCTCTCACTAAACAGCTAACAGCATGCAGCAAATGCTTCTTTGGAAGATTGTTAAATTTGATCTGAAAAGGACTGTTTTAATCCATATTTACTGAAAATGGTGATATTATTTAATTGTTTTAAAAAGACCAACTGTAGAACATTTATGTTGTAGAACAAAACATGAAAATCTAATAGACTAAGATTTTATTTTACTCATAAAAGATATTTAAGCTATTTTACAAATCCATATGAAATTCCAGAGGGAGCACATGGCTCAGAAATTATAATGCTAAAAAGAGATTCAGGTTTATTGTTCCATAATAGTACTGCTTCACAGTATGTAGTAAGCAGTATGATTCTATTAGTAGTATTCTATACTGTAATTAGCGACAATCTGACATTTGCACACAATAGTAAGCTATATTTACATTATCTACACTGCAAAACCTGTGAGCACCACAGCAAATGGGATAGAACACCAGCACATTCCTCCGCTATATATAGCGAACAGCTTATTGAATGTGATATTCGGTGCTCATGCACCACGAGTAACACGTAAATCTATCCAAAGCTTCTCCAGTGGTCCAAAGTCTTGAGTTGCAGAGAGTAATAAAGTAAGAGAAATAACAGGGGTAGAATAATTTATGCATCAACAACAGAATTATAAATGAATATGAATAAATCTATAAAAGAATGAAATAAACATCATGATAGCACAGCCGATGATGACATAAATTAAAATATTTGCATTCGCAAAGCACGACTTATGAGAAGAAGACCTACCTTGCTCCAAGCGAAATAGAGTGCGCTCCAGTCTCTCCATGTCATTCAGGAGAAGCACTCGGGTCTGTTGGCCACGGAACATGTTGGCGGTGCTTTTTTAGGATGCCCTTTAAACATAGGAGAGGTTACCTCTGGATTTCCAAGAGTGTGGGCTATCACACGATAACAATGATCAACATGTGAACGATCTGTTGCAATTGATATAGGCAAGTGGGGGATTTGCAAATGTTTGACAGTTTCTCAACAATGTTTGAATAAAAAAATCTGACCTACTGACCTAACCTGAATAGCATATGGATACAATGATGACAAGACAGACAGATAGACAGACGATAGATAGATAGATAGATAGATAGATAGATAGATAGATAGATAGATAGATAGATAGATAGATAGATAGATAGATAGATAGATAGATAGATAGATAGATAGATAGATAGATAGATAGATAGATAGATAGATAGATAGATAGATAGATAGATAGATAGATAGATAGATAGATAGATAGATATAGATAGATAGATTTTGCATACATGCATTCCTAGTTTATGACAAAAAGATGAAAGAATTGTTTGTTGATCATTTTATATTGCACAAATTTAGAAACCTTTAAAAGATAAATTGTAGCTACTATCTGAAACTTTTCATAAACGTTAAATGTAGCTATTAATGTATTTCCATGTAAGATATGCTCAGAGAGATATTAAAACAAACAATAATATTACTTATCTTGACACATGAGGCCTCTTATTTTCCCCATTTGATATAGCATGCATTTCATGCATTTTTTCCAGTAAATATTACAATAAGGTGCCATAATTGAAATGAACTAATAAAAGTTTCATTACCAGCAACAGACTCCTCACGGTGTGTCACCCAATGTTGGTCATACAGTAGACCTTATGCATCTAATAAGGTCATGCATCTGAGGTGACATGACCTTTCAGTGACCCTAAATATAGCCAGTACCTTTTGAGTTGCATGTCACTGGTTACATCAGGAAGAACATGCGCTGTCCATTCAGCATATAGGTGTACTATAATTGACTAATGTAATTCCTTCCAATTATAATATTTCTTTATGAATAATGTATAGTTACAGTGAATTCTTTATTATCGTTTATTATTATTACTAATGTATTTTAGTAATATCACACAAGCAGAGGTGGACAGTAGTGAAGTAGTGACATCAGTGTTTTTCTTTGGAAAACTATTACTTCACATTCCAAAGCATAATATATAATGTCATACTTTTTACTGCACTACATTTCATTAATAAAAGCTGTTGATTTTTTTTACCTTTAATAATTAATTAGTAAATAATAATAAATGATATTCAATATGGGACGTAGTGCAGTGATAAGCATGACATTATGCTTTGAAATGTTGTGAAGTAAAAGTTTTCCAAAGAAAAACACTCTGATAAAGTATAGACACTTGAAAAATGTACTTAAGTAGAGTAAAAATACTCCACTACTGTCCGCCTCTGCACACAAGCAAGAGCTGACAACGGCGTGGATACCATTAGTGGATATCAACACGACTTGGATTACCTGAGCCTGAGGCGGCAGGCCATGCTGGTATTTATGTAGTATTACAGAACTCTTGTTCGTGTGATATTGCTTAAATTAAAATGACTACTAGCTACTACTATTTGGCTTCCGTTCACGACACACACACACGCACGCACGCACGCACGCACGCACGCACACACACACACACACACACACACACACACACACACACACACACACACACACACACACAAAACCCCCCCCCAAAAAAACAGATGCTCCGACCTCTAAAAAAACGCTCCCCCTCAGGAACACATCTATCGTTTGTCATTCATTTTAGCCCCACCCACTTGTCTTTGGTAGACTCTTTGAGCACGGCATTCAACCAATCAACCGCCTCCTCGCAAAAAGACCGCCCATACCTTTGCGCGTGCACATGCATCTCAGTTGTGATTTTTTTACGTGATAGTGTGATGGTAATTTGTTTTAAATGAATGGAGGTAAGCACATGAACTTGTTTTATCGTTCCTTCAGCAGTTTGTTGTGCTTGTCTGTCTATTTGGCTGCTTGTTTTCTTTTTACACATGCGCAGACGTCTTGTCAACTAGGAAGTAGCTGCTGTTACAGTGTAAAGGGCAATGTGGCTGCTATATTTGTGTACAGTTTAGCCTAGTTTTTATGGAAGAGGTCGAATTTCCCCACCTTGCTTTCACTAACGCTTTTATTTTATCTATCTGTATCTGTAGATGTCGAAAGAGACAAAAACATGACCTTGACCCATATATCACATTTACACTTGACATTAACTAAACAAACCAGATCTCTCTCTCTCTCTCTCTCTCTCTCTCTCTCTCTCTATCTATTTATTTATTATATATATATATATATATATATATATATATATATATATATATATATATATATATATATATATATATATATATATATAAAATATAGCTCTGAAAAAATTACGAGACCAAGTGGTCTCTAGTTTTTCAGAGCTATGTATTGATTGAGAGAGAGAGATGTAATTTCTGTTATATATATATATATATATATATATATATATGAGAGATAGATGTATTTCTATATATATATATATATATATGTATATATATATATATATATATATATATATATATATATATATATATATATATATATATATATATATAATACACACACATTCATATGTTGCAGATCAGTGTCTGTGTGTTGAAACTGTAGTCTTCTAGTGCTGTTCTGGAGTCAGTAACAGTCACAGCCACCTTATCTTTTTTTTCCAGGCTTCTCAGCAAAGACTGATTAGACAACTGGCCTTTTTGAAAAACTTTTGTAATGCACAGATGACTAAATGTATTTTTATAATTGATTCATGGACATGAAGTTAAGTACTATATTTAAGTATGTTTTTTTTTTTTTTTTTTTTTTTTGGAGATGCATCTTGATATTACCATGTTTTAGGACATATTCCATGTTCCACCTGTTTCAGCTACACATGGATCGCTTATCAAATGATTGTTGTAAAGTTTGGGATTCACAGTATTATTTATTTATTTCAGGTTCTCATGAAGATGAGGATTGTATTGCTGCTGCTTCCAGGTATGTTTAGAGACAGTCTTTTGCTACAGTAATGGAAATGTTGAAGTGGCTTGTGGGGACATGACACCCCAACATGATCCCAATGTTCCCAGCACCAAAGATCCACCATTCATCATCACCGCAGACAAATCCCAATTCAGGCCTGAAGATGAAATCAAAGGTTGGAGTGCTGTATTGGTATATTTGTCATATGTTAAAGCTTCTCAAATCTTGCACTTAAAGAATGTACAGTATAATCGGTTTTTCATATTCACAGTGACATTATCAATGGCGTCTTCAGGAACCAAACGGTACTTCAAAGGATTCCTCATAGAAGCAAGGAATGCTGGGAATCTCAGAGAAATAGTTGGATCATTTAAGTTAATCAATTCTCTAAATTCTCAGCTTCTTCAGTGTGACAATAAAGCGGTCAGTGACTTTATTAAAATATTTTCTTACCATTATTTATTCATTGACCTAAAATGATTAATTACCTAAAATAATGTATTTTCAATATTCACAGAACTCTGCTGTGAGTCATACCAGCGATTCCCATAAGACCGAGGTCCAGGTGATCTGGGTAGCACCACCTGACTCTCCTTCCAGTGTGCAGTTTCTGTAAGTATTCAAATGCTGTTTCTACCCACCTTCTAGTTGCGCGTGAAACAGAAGTTGCAATTAGTCTTTTCTTCCCTATTGTGATGTTTATCCAAATGAAATGGCTTCTCGGACAAGAAAAAATGTAGGGCGGGACTTGATTTTGAATTGATTGGATGGTTAGATTGTTGGTTTGCTATTGGTCGATCTCATGTGAGTGACAGGTTGTTCCACTCTCACACCAGTAAACACATCATTAGAGAAGAGATGTTGCTGTGAGATGGAGGGGGAAGTTATTTTGATGAAAGACATGAATTAAAAAAAAATAATGATGTGCATGGATACATAATTTATAATAGATACTACAATAATGCATAAAAAAATAAGAATCATCAATTTGGATTTCATGGTGACTTTAATGTGGGTTGATTTTTCTTTCTTTTTTTTTTTCAGGTTAACAGTTGCCCAAGGCTATAAGGAATATTGGGTGAAGATTCCAGGTCCAGTGGTGTCCCAAATTGGTGTCGTTCCTCCACCACAAACTACCTTTGGAGGTTCCATTGGTTCCAAAACCACAGCTTTCTCAACACTGTCACGTTCAGTGAGTCAAAACACTGCTTAAGTTACAGGAGCGACAGTTTACACACTGTCATCAGTTTGTGACCATTTCAGGCTCAGAATAATTGGAATATGTAAATAATACTAACGAATGATAATAATATTCTCTTCTATTTTTCAGTTCACCTCTGAGGGCTGTGGAATTAGAAAATCATGTCTGAGAGATCCACAGGGCTGTGACCCACAAAACGACACAGCATGTCACTTCCTGTCCTTTAGGCCAGAGGGCAATAGCGTGATGTTTGAGCTCAGTGGACCTTCAGATGGTTATGTGTCCTTTGCCTTATCACTGGACAAATGGATGGTAATGTAGACAGACACTTTGAATAATTTTATATTCCACATCTTATTGTACAGTGTATATATTACTTTGATATTTTGTAGTATGGCACACTCTGTGATCTCAGGGTTATAATCTTTAACTGAAACCAAAATATATAAACACACACAATATATATATATTTAAACTATTTTTTTTTTTTTAAACTTTAACTAAAATTAAAATTCAAAATATTAAATACTCTAATAGTATATCATTGATACAAAAATAACACTGTGTAAAATATTATTATTATTATTATTATTACTATGCCTTTGAATGACTAGCATGTCAATAACAGCAAATGTGTTGTGCATTTCAGGGGAACGATGATGTCTATCTGTGTATTAGAGACACAGACAGAGTTGACATCAAGGCTGCATTTGTTTCTGGACGGACTCACCCAGAAATCTCTTCAGAGGTATGCTTGCATTGACTGAACAGTGAAAATGTCCAACAAACAGCACACACTGGTTTAAGTGAGAAATAATTTACGACGGGCCATTGACTTACTAGAAAAATAATGCACAGCCGAGGTGGATTTCATTTGGTTTCAGTTATTCAGCATATTTTTTTA
This sequence comes from Paracanthobrama guichenoti, assembly GCA_018749465.1. Taxonomy (NCBI): domain Eukaryota; kingdom Metazoa; phylum Chordata; class Actinopteri; order Cypriniformes; family Gobionidae; genus Paracanthobrama; species Paracanthobrama guichenoti. The sequence goes on along the minus strand of CM031966.1, from coordinate 21,503,371 downwards.
CAGTTTCAATTGTTCAAATGTTTTATTTTCAGGTTTTTGCCTCTGTTGCTGATTCTATTGGTTATTTTTGAGCTGGTAGTGGAGGCTTGATTAATGCAGTTATATCCGAGTGAAACGGCTTCTCGAACAAGAAAAAATGTATGGCGGAACTTGATTTTGTCCATCGAGAATCGATTTTGTCCATGGTCACATCCTACTCCGGTTATTAGCGTAAAGGAACTTCCGCCTGCATTATTGCCAATGGACGTATGCCAGTTTTGAGAAGAAAATTAAAAAGTTGAACTTAACAATAAACGTCAATATTTAAAACCGTTCATTTAGACTTGCATGATACTCTACCATGTATTTCCTCTTTCATTTGAATGTGTTACATTATCTGAGTGATGCGATTCCATAAAAAAAATAAGAATAGTCCATTTTGATTTCATGGTGACTTTAAGCTTGACAATGCTTCTTTTTTCCATGGAAGAAGGAAAGAATGGATTTGAATATGACATGAAGGTCAATAAATGATAACAGGATTTGGACTTTTGTTTTTAAATGATTCCTTTAAAACCATGCTAAAACAATTAAAGACAAAACCAATATATTATTAATATGAATTTACTCTAGTCTTTGTGCTTATTCATTCCTAGAACGTTCTGAAAGACGCAGCTTGGAGACTATCAGATGGAGTGATTCAGTGTAGCTTCCGCAGAGACATTCACCTCCTACCTGGCAATGTGAACCGGTTCATCCTGGACCAGATGTACTACCTCTTCATGGCACATGGTCGAGCTGAAAATGGTGAGTTTTTTTATTTATTTTTTTATTTCAGTGGGCAGTAATATCAAAGACTGTTTTCTCTCTCTCCAGGGCTAACTCATCGGCATGACCGCCAACCTCTGATTTCGACCTATCAGACAGTCATAACGGGACCTCCAGAGGATCTAACTGGTTCTCGATCGCCCTTGCTCATCAAATATCATGGTGATGTTTAATAAAATAATTCTGCATGTCAGTAAGCTGTACAATGCATTTTAAGGATTTTCACTGGGCAGACAAGTAAAAAATCTTTTTAATTTACATTGAAGAATATTTGGGGGGGTGGACACTTTTGGGCTTGTAATTAACTAAAACTAATACTATTAAGAATTGTTTGTTTGAATTGTTATACCGATCTATAAGACTTGTTAATTGAAATGAAGCTGAAATAAAATAAAACATAAATATTAGAAGAACAAATTAAACTTTTCTTTGACTTTGTTGTCCTGTGTTGGCTACGGTGGCCAGCACAGGACAACAATGTCGTCGTCGGAGAGAGCCGAGAGTGACTAGCACTCTGTAGAGCAGTTTGTCCGTTTAGGGCTACTGTAGAAACATGGCGGCGCAAAATGGCGATTTCACTGTAAGGGGACCCGCGGTGTATGGAGATAGAAATGGCTCATTCTAAGGTAATAAAAACATAACGGTTCATTATGTAAGGTCTTTATACATCACTGAAAACATAGTTATGTATATTATGTTGCATTTCTGTCAGTAGATCCTCTTGATCCTTTAAGTACTATAATAGTAAATAAATAATACTAAAATTACACTGTTTTGGGCACGTTACAAAAGATTTCTATTTCAAAATAAATGCAAAAATTAAAATATAAAAATAAAAGCTAATACAAAACATTTTTAAGTAATAGTTTTTAAATAATGCTAAAATAACACTGTTTTGTGCTCTTGGGGCAGTAAACATCAATACCTAAAATACCCTAGTAATTGCACAGTGAAAAAATCTAAAAGTTTCTGTTGACTTCTGTAACTCAGTATCTGTTTGTATCCGTAGGGGCTTTCATGCTGATCGCTTGGATGTCGACAGTCAGTGCCGGTGTCATCATGGCACGATACTTCAAACCTGATTGGCCTGAAATGAATATTTTGGGGCAGAAGGTCTGGTTTCAGGTGGGAGATTGTTTGCTAAAATGAGGATTTCAGAACATGTTCAAATGTGAATCATCAAGGCTTTTTGTTTCCACAGTTACACCGAATGCTGATGGCCCTCACAGTTCTGCTCACCTTGGTCGGCTTTGTTTTGCCTTTTATATACAGAGGTGGCTGGAGCAAGGTAACACACACACACAGACACAGACGTCTGCCTGAGTAATGCTCATGCTTTAACAGTGTGTCATATTTTCACCCTCTTTATCACACACTTCTGACTGTTCAACAGCATTGCCAATGTGTCAAACCCACATGCTGTCTGCTCAGAATAAAAAAGAGCCAATGAATGTCTCATGTTCATCAGCAGTGACCCACCATGTGGCATCTTTTTGGCTCGTTTATGAAAAACATACCCACTTTTCTTTAGGGATTAATCAAGAACAGTGTTGATCGAGTGTCTTATTAAGTCTGCAAGTGTTGGCTTATTTGAGCCTCAAGCTGACACATGTATCCATCCGTAAGGCTGGGCATGAGGGACACATTTGTGACTCACCAGGGGCATCTGTGACATCCCTCTTGCCAAGTATCTGTCAGAGCTTCTGTAGTTTCCTGTGTATGACCAGCTGAGGGCGCCCTGTTCCATGGCAACGGTTGTCAAACCCGCCCCCACACAAAATAATACCCATCAACCTTGTACTTTGGCAGCCTGTGAAAAGCTGTTCCCTGTCGTTACTAATTTCTTCATGAAGTTTGTCGAATCAAAGTTTGTTGACAATATTAGCTTCATGAATACAGTCAATTCTAATATGTAATGTATTGTCCCCAGCGGGCAGGCATACACCCCTATTTGGGCTGTGTCGTCATGGCACTCGCTGTCATCCAGCCTGTCATGGCACTTTTCAGACCAGCGCCAGACGCCTCCAGGTAAATCCTGGAAACAGGAGCATTGCATAATACAGCCAGAAAATAATATTATTACTATTAGCATACCATGCTGTGTGTACTGTGTACTGCATACTATTTATTTTATTTTAAAGTATATTGGGTAAAACTGTACCCAAACCAGCAAATGTAGTGGGTCATCTGGGTTTTATATGCATACACAGTATACATGCTGTGTGAGTAATGGTATGAAGAATATGGTAGTGTAGCATTCTGAACATGCACTGTATTTGTATTTGCAAGGGTTTTTGACATTTCAGAATCCTGTTAAACACCCAGTATACACTACCATTCCAAAACCTGGGGTCAGTAAGAAGTTTAATTAATACTTTTATTCAGCACATTAAAGCCACAATATGTATTTATATTTATTTTTTTGCTGCTAGGGGTCGCTTATTCAAAACAAAGGTATGGCTTGATTTCGCCGAGCTTTAATTATGCCGCAGACGAGCGCTTCCACTTCTTCCGCTCATGTGTATGTGGGGTAACACAGCGCTGTTTTATCATATTATATACATTTGAGTGTGTTGAAAGTTGTTATAATGCTACTCTGTGCATTCACTCGGCGGCTACTATGAGACACTTGTTCACACTGCAGTAAGCTAGATCGATATTAGGCATGGTAAAACATGGTACCTGTGGTAAATCAAGAAAACGAGATTTAAACAATAAGACTAACTGTGTTGAGCGATATAACAGTGATTAGTTTTCTGTCGATGAATGTATCCAAACAGTTGCTCACCTGACTAGTAATAAACACATATTAAAGCGTCTTTGGTGTTTCCATGGTTTTTATAAAATAAAACCGGAAATCGAGGGTAACACGGGTATGATGTCATTGATAGGTGACGCACAGACACAGTCCATGTCCTGGTTAAAATTGCTTATTTCTCTGGATTTAAGATAAAATATATAACATTGTTCTAGTGGTTTTTGGATATTTGAATCCAAAATTCTTACATATTGTGCCTTTAAGGACACATTAAATAAAAAGTGATGAGTAAAGACATTTATAATGTTACAGAAGATTTCTATTTCAGATAAACATCTGGAAAAAATATTTTTATTCACTATTAAGCAGCAAAACAGTTTTCAACATTCATAATAAAAAATGTGTTTTGAGTACCTAATCAGCAGATTTAGGTACTCTTACTTAGCTGTTTGCATGAAACCGTTTTCACATAAAAACGTAAAACGTTCTGGGTGCCTAAAAGCGCAAACTTTTGAAAACGGGTTTCAAAGTGCCAGTTTTGGAACTTGTCGCTCGTCATACGCTGCAACGCCAGTCTCTCGTGAACGCACGTACATCAGTAAGTGGAAGTTCAAGATTACGGTTTGTAACGTTTTAAATATGGAGAGCCAGGACATTTTTTTGTCTGAAAGAAGAATGTTATATACAGCTAGGATGGCTTGAGGGGGAGGAAATCATGGGCTAATTTTCATTTTTGGGTGAGCTATCCCTTTAAGCATATCGTTCTCGTGTAGACGTACCCTAAAATTATTTCTGAAGGTGACCGTGTTGACTGGAGCTGCTAAGATTTCAGCTTTGACATTACAAGAATAAATCACATTTTAAAATATCTTAAAATAGAAAACTGTTATTTTAAATCGAAATAATATCCCATAATATTTATTTTTACTGTCTTTAATCAAATAAATGCATTAGAAAACATTAAAACAATCTTACCAACCCCAAATTTTGTGAATGGCAGTGTACAATATACCATCCTGAAGCTTCTGAATGGTCTGTCATGGACTGTAATATTTTATAAAAATGTTAAACACAGTATTAATACTGCAAATAAAAATTGTATGATAGTATGCAATTCCTATAAATGGGGCTTCTGAGTTGTCTGCCAGAGTCTATACCATTTTAGCAACTGTGTAGATCGCTTGTAATATTAAATGTGATTGAAATGGTCACATTTGAAATGTCTGTCTTTTCTGTAAAATTTGCTCTCAGGAGGTACATCTTTAACTGGATGCATTTTGGAACAGGAACAATAGTTCAAATCGTGGCTGGTAAGACACAATAGTCTCAAATGGGTAATTATGTTGCACAGATCTATAGCATCAACAATGCTGACAGCAGAAAGCAGCTTTGTAAGTTCAGTAAAACTGCTCAGTGAACAGTTTTGTCAAAATAAAATGGTCTAGATTTTATCATCGTAACTGATTGCTTGTCATATGTTGTTTGTACTTTTATGGAGGCTAGTCATGTTATGATGCATAATATTAGCAGTATGTGTTATTCAACACAGTCATAAGCGAGCTGTGTGTTTTTCCTGATTTAGTTGTCACCATCTTCCTCGGGATCCATCAGCAAGCTCTGCTCCTGCCTGCTCCATGGTCCACAGGGGTCCTGGCGTTCATTGTGGTCTGGTTTGTGCTGGCAGATTTGGTTTTGGAAATCCATCGAAGGGGGTTTTTACCTATAGGTCAGTGAATCGCCCTCAACTATGTTCACGTATCAGTGGTCTTTTCACAGCAGATATTTACTGTATGTTTATGAGTAGTGTTTCGGCAGGAAATCAATTGTGCTGTATGAATCCATAAAATTGTAAAAGGTTTTATTATATGGCATTAGTAATTGACATGTTGGGTTGAATGCTTTTCAGGTAAATATTTTAAAAACGTCAAAATCTACACAGAACATATTAATTCTGACGACAAAGAGGAGATTATGTTTGTTCCTGATGAGGATGAGACTTCTAGCGTGGTGAGTTGAGTTTTTTCCTCGTGACAAACGTGTGTTTCATTAATGTTTCGTATTAATGTTTAGTTTCTTTTTCTAGGAATCTTATTTTAAAAACATAGTTCTGGCTGTTTATCTCTTTGGAAATCTGGGATGTCTGACTCTTCTCCTTTGGACCATCAGTTCAGTATGATGACACACTCTCAGCTGTCATTTCCACATTTAGTCTCTGGGACTTTCACTAATTGTGCCTATGTTAAAACAAGCCAAAGAATTATGGAGTTATGACAGGCCATCTGTCAATTTACGATGATTATTTCAAATTCATTTGTCTAACTTGAAATTAAGTCTTTATTGCTGAGGTATAAATCAATTTTAGTTGTGTAATTTTTTAGAACTTTTTGTAAATTTATTTTTATTATAAATGTTATATGGCTTAGCTATAAAATTATTTGTTGTAAAGAACAAATTATGCTTGTTATTCAAATGTGTCTTCCTGATTATCTGCTTTTTTTATCGAATCTGAAGAACATATTCCATTTGTGTGTTATTCGGTGACAGCACTATTGATCATGTTTACAGATCAAGTAATTATACCGGTCTTGACACTGTGTAAATATAAAGTGATGTTTTTGAACACCCTATTCTGGATGAGGATTTCTGTGGATTTAAAGACTGTTACTGTTGCCTGAGATGTAAACATTCACAACCGGTAAAGACTAATGTGTCCGTTCTGTACAAAGACTGAATGTAGTTTGGATGAAATGGACCATTTAATGAAGGTTTTTGCACAAATGACAATCTGTGACAGATCTATTGCCTTTTTAAATAAAAAAAAAAAATGAAATAAAAAAACCTTGCGTACTGTGTCACTGTTATTTCAGCCGTTTAAGAATATGGGTACCTGTGCTGCTGGTTCTCTCTTTAAAATCATCTTTTGGTGAGTTATTTCATATGCCGGTAGATTGAATATCATGCATATTATTTGAGTGTGTGATAATCAAATTCCTTTGTGATGAAAAAGTGTTTTCTCCTGTGACGTGTTAATACAATGACAAACTGGTGTATTTGCTTGTTTAATATAAAAAGACAATTGCTTTTAATTGACATTTATTTTTGAATTCTTATTTTGAACATGTGATTGTTCAAATGGTATGCAAAGCAAGTATTTTCTTGAGACTGACATGGTTTGCAAGCAATGCTGTTTTTCTAAGCATGGAGGTTTGACAAATATGCACATTTTCTTTGGACAAAAAGCAACAGGTCATTTTTAGATAGTAGATGATTTTCCAAATAGATTTAAGCTTTTCATAATGTAACTGAAGTATTGAAATGTTATCTGGATGCAGATTAGTATCTTCAAAAAATGTCCTCTATTCCTAGTGCAATCATAGCAATCAAATTCATATTCATTCTTTTAAAAAAAGAAACCTGTCAATGATTTCCTTTTTACAAAAGATACCAAATTGATGTTTTCTGTGGTATTTAACTAAATACATCCATTTTCTTTTAAATTTGACTTAAATTTTATCCTAAAACCCTTTAATACTGTTTTAATATTTTCATATAATTTAGAAATATACAAACATTGCCATACAAGAAAATACAATATGAATATACAGTACATATTCTCTCAGACAAAACACTAAAAAATATGGTTTATAATTCTCTCTAGATACCTCATCAAAGAGGAATCACAAATATGCATGAAACGGTACATTCAAATAACATTTAGGCATCTCGGCTTACGCAGATTTGTTTCTGGGTCAATAACAAAGTCACACAAGCAGCAGTAGCAAGTGTATATGCTGTCACAATAAACAAACAAGTTTGAGCATTGAAAATTTTCTTACGTAAAACAGCTGCAAATTGAGGATCAGTGTCCGTCTTGTTTAGTTTTTTTTTTACTCATTGTTCGCAAACTCCCCTGCCTCCCAGCGCAAAGCCATGGCACTTTTACGTCGACCTCCAGCATAGGTTTCAAGAAACTAGTGAGAGGACAATAAAAGTGGTTTTCATTTTCAATTTTCTCTTTGAAAACATTTTTACAACCTCTGGGCAACAGTTTTTAACATTGAGATCATTACAGATCATTTTAATTCCATATAGACATATACACCGATCAGGCATAACATTATGACCACCTTCCTAATATTGTGTTCCCCCTTTTACTGCTAAAACAGCCCTCACCCCTAAAGGCGTGTTGTGGTATCTGGCACAAAGATGTTAGCAGCAGTTGAGCGAGGTGGAGCCTCCATGGATCAGACTTGTTTGTTCTGTGCACTGTGTATTCTAACACCCAGCATTAACTTCTTGAGCAATTTGGACCACATGGGCCAGCCTTCGCTCCCCATGAGCATCAGTGAGCTTTGGCCACCCATGACCCTGTCACCGGTTAATTACTAACCACTTTTGATAGATACTGACCACTGCAGACCGGGAACACCCCACAAGAGCTGCAGTTTTGGAGACGCTCTGACCCAGCCATCACAATTTGGCCCTTATCAAACTTGTTCAAATCCTTACGCTTGGACATTTTTCCTGCTTCTAACACATCAACTTTGAGGACAAAATGTTCACTTGCTGCCTAATATATCCCACCCACTAACAGGTGCCGTGATGAAGAGATAATTAATGTAGAATGAATGTTAATCACTTCAACTGTCAGTGGTCATAATGTTATGCCATAATGTTATGCCTTGTATATATATATATATATATATATATATATATATATATATATACAAACACACACACACATACATATACTTACCCGATGATCACATGACAAAGCTGAACGATCCATTCTGCATGTTTTCATTGGAGATGAAGGGGATGATTTACATTTAATTGGCACATCATCTGAAATTAAATTGATAACCAACAATGAACAGATCTTTTCTTACAATTTTTACGATGTTTTGAATTCTGTCTGTATTTTTCTGTTGGCATACAGTACCTGTAAACAATGAGCTGTCCAAGCGGTTTGGAGACATCAGAAAGTGATCCTTTGAGTAAATACTGGCCCTTTGACGCTTCAGTTCCTCTTCTCGCTGCTTCACCATCTTAATCTCCTCATCAACGAGAGATATCGTACTCCTGGACCGCAGCTTAAAAAACGGGTTGTTGAGGAACATCTTCTCCTGGGTTTCCTCAGAAGCAGAATTCAAGTTGAACTCAGATGCACTTCGAATTATGAGGTTTGATGTCTCCAAAATGATGACATTTGGGGTATCTTCAGGTCTCCAGTCAGCAGATTTGGAGGACACCATCTTTCCATGTCGTGGACTTGGAGGGAAAGGCTCTGGCTCGAGGATGATAACGCTGTTGGTGGCCATGTCTAGTTTCTGTGAGCTTTTGGTTGGTGAGGAGGTAATGATGAAAGATGGTGTCTTGCTGCTGAGAGATTTGGATATACTACTGTCGTCATCCTGGTGATCAAACATCTTCCTTTTGTCATCGACTTCTTGGCATAGTTTTCCAGGGTTCAAGCTGGCAGATCTCACCCTCATCTGTACGCAGTCACTGGAGTATGATTTTGACATTCCCCTCTCACGCCGCAGGTTCTCCTCACGCTCCATGGTTAGACGAATCTCTTTCTCAATTGGAGTCTCTGGGTCGTCAAATGTTGATCTGTAACTAGAGTCGTCCAGACCGGAATCCTCAGAGCAAGGGCTAAACTGGGTGTGCGCATAGTCCTCTGCAAGCATCAAGCTCTCAAGGTCCCTCTTGGGCCTGTCGATGTTGCGGACAGGTGTATACATGAAACTGTGACTACCTTGGCAGGTGCCAGATCGGGTTGTTGGTGTGCTTGGATGGTGTGTCAAGTTTTTTGTTTGCTCTTCGATCTCTAGCCACTGTTGGCGAGCAACTTTGAAATCCACATGTTCAGTACTGACGTTCTCGCTTTTCATTTCCTGAATCACACAATAATCTTTCGGCACCTTTTTGCTGGAATCGGATTTGACGGAATCAAATGAATTGCTCTTGTGGGTTGCTGAGCCTCGTCCAAGATCCTCATCATCTTCGGAAATCTTGGACAACTCGTGGAACAGTGTGGTAGAATTGTAAGATATCTCTTGCGGTTGCTCATCTGGATCATTCTCTGGTTGTTCTAGCACTTCTTCTCCCACCGGAACCTCCTGCTCTTCAGTTTCCTTTTCAACTTCCTCAGCATTCAGAACTTCTGGTTTTTGAATAAAGAGTTCTTTTGCGCTCAGCTCAAGGCTGTCAAGGTAGGAGTCATCGTCTTCCTTATTGATGGAGGAAGAGAAGATGCTCCTCCATTTCTCATCGGTTTCGCTGTCTGACGACGCTGCGGCTATTTCAACGTGAAGACACTCGTCTATTTCATCTGGGTCATGACAGGACTCTGTGGAGACGTCTGACAGAACTTCTTCTCGGATGTAGTGCTCAAGGATGGTTTCTTCTGGTTCCTCACATCCAAAACCTTCTAAGATATCTTCATGTGATTCTATACCCAATGGGTCTAACATATCTGCATCGTCAACATTATCTGGTTGAGGTGTAATGCTCTCCAATGGTTCCTGTCTCAGCGAATCTTGCCTCTTGTGCGTGACGTCATTTTCATACACGCTCTCAGCACTTGACGGAGTATCAGATATCGAAGAGGTAATTGACTCATTTCGATAAAGTTCTTCTTGAGCGTCGTCCAAGACAAGCGCCTCTTTTGGACTGCAAACATCTTCAAGCTCATCAGCCTTGGTCTCCGTTGGAGGTAAACCTGCTAAAATGTCAGCCACAACTTTTGTACTAATGGACTCTAGAACATCAGAATCATGACAAACTTGTTCATCTATGTTTTCTGTGTCCTTGCTCTCAGGTAACTCAGTCTCCAGGACTTCCATTTCACAGTCAATTATGTTTGCTGTGCCGGAGTTTTCACTTGTCTCCATGGTTACAGGCTCAGGCAGGGACTTCAGCTCTGTATGCTCTGGATTCTCAGGATGAGAGCAACCTGCAATCTCTTCCAGTCTCTCCACCTCTTCAAGCTCAATCGTAGCTCCCTGCAAAGAGAAAAAGACGACAAAGAAATTCAAAAGCAGAAAAAGAAATCTCATTTCCCTAATCACCAAAACATTCACAGCATATCAAAGCTAATTTGCACCCACTCATGTTGAGTACCGATCTTATGTAATACTACATTTCTGAGAAAGTTTTTCAGGGCCGATTCTAATATAGGGAACTTCCTGAGCTTGAGCTGATGTGGCTGAAAGTAATATTCCTTGCAAGAGGCTGAGAGTTTCAAACATGCTAACAAGTAAAACCACTAAAATACATCAGCAATGCATTCTATATGGAGTAATTGAATTCCAGTTCTTTCACGGTTCCATTAATGATTTATTTGAATATGAGGAAAAAATGCAATTCTATTGTTAAAGAGATAGTTCACCCAAAAAAATGTATTCTGTCATTTACTCACCTTCAAGTTGTTTCAAACCAGAATAAGTTTCTTTATTCTGTTGAACACAAAATAAGATCTTTTGAAGAATGCTCCCAGACAGTTGACGGTAGCCATTGACTTCATAGTTTATTATTTAGTTTATATTCCATATTTTTTCCATACTATGGAAGTCAATGGGGCCTATCATTTGGTTACTCATATTCTTCAAAATATCTTTGTGCTCGGAAGAAGAAAGAAATTCATACAGGTTTGGAACTTGAGGGTGAGTAAAAGATGAGAACAGAACAGTTAGTGAATATCTATAGTGTGAGAGGGAAGCATAGTGTCCCATTTAAAGGTGCAGTAAGAGATTTTAGAAAAAAAGCTGTTGAAAGTGGATTGGACCGAGCACCATAACACACTTGTAGCCAATCAGCAGTAGTAGGCGTGTCCACTCATGATGGGAGAGGAGAGAGATTGAGCAAGAGGGAGATTTGAGGAAAGACTGTAGAAAGAAAGATGGCTGAGAGACATTACCAAAGAGAAAATCTCAGAGGAACATCACTGGAAAAAGAAGGGCTATGATCAGGCAAGAGCTTTAGGACCCGAGTTAATATTAGAAATGTTTTCCAGCGCTGGAGAGACCTAAGCGGGAATGCCTGAAAAACAGTCACTGAGTGTTTTTTCTGCTCCATACATGAGTAACATTGGTTTTGAGTGTCATTGTTTGTTTGGAGCTGCTGTGCTGCTGGTGAATAACAACAAACTCTTGCATGTATATACTCTTGTGTACTGTGTTAATTTTTTTTTTGTGCATCCTTGTCGTTCATTCATCATTTTCGCTTGCTTCGCTTCTGCTATGATAGAGACACTCTTGCATTGCATGTTTGTGCATTATTGGGGGTGGAGCAATGAAGTGAGGGTGTGTTTGTTTGGGTTTATTTCAGATATCAACAGTGTTCAACAACGATTTTGAGAAATTGCATACTGCACCTTTAATATAAAGAACGACTGGTAAGGATAGTATTCGGAGTGAAATAACCCCAGATAGCGTTCTACAGCCACTTTTTCAGGTAAGTAGAATTGAGATCAAACAATCACAGATTTTTTTTCATTGAGGCTGAGATGAAAAAGGGTGCCAGAAGCACGACTAAATCTCCAGCATGCCTATGATTTTTACCCTAATCTCGAGTCTCAAGTGTTAAAAGGCACCATGTTGTTGTAATTGCACAGCACATCAAAAACCAGGTTAGTTACATTAGATTCACTCTGCACAGAAATTCTTACCTTTCGAACTGACTCTCCCAAATTGCACCTTGTTACTACATCTGTTTAACACATTTTATAGTATGGACGTTATTTTTAACATGTACAAACAGGCGTTTGAAATTCACCTGGGCTTCCCTATGCAAAATATGCAACATTTATTCCCTATATGAGGTTATTCCAAGTAATTGTTTACAATTGCAGTGAATTATTTCACAAAAGTGGGTTATAGTAGGCAGAAATAAGTAGACTCATTATATAAGACTGCAGAACATGGCTCTTATCCTTTTGCATGTCCTGTAGTTAATCAGCAGCATAGGCTCTGGATCAGACCAGGAAATGAATAAAAAAAGAAAGAAGAAATCCTCTTGAGGGTGAAATCTACTGATAGTTGACCCCTTTATAGACTGCCACTGACCACATGCATGCATATTGAGAAAGAATATTATGTGAGAATTAACATTGCATGCCGTTATTTATCTTGTCTTGTTGATGCGCCACTGCAGAGCGTTTGATCACGGCAGCGTGGTTTGTTTACATGGATTTTTCAGATCTCATTCGTACCAACTGCCAAGTGCCAAAGTGATGTGTGATCTAACGCTCAAAGTCTTTCTGACAGACTAAATCAGCTGCCATGGGGATTAGAAAAGGTTTTTTTTTTTTCTCTCACAACATCAAAACCACAATTAAACACTTAAATGCTGAACATAACATAATATCTGTACAATGTGGAGTTTGAGCTGAAATCAAAATGCACAAATTGACTGCACCATTCATAGATTTCATAAGTTGTTTACATCATTTTGGCTTGAGATACTTTTGCCGTCTGTTCCTTGATGTCTGTTTGGTGCAATTACCAGCATTGCATGAAAGTCTCCTACAATCATTCAAAACTCAAGCGGCATGCTAATGCGAACACTAAAAACAGTCAAAATTATGTGAAATTACCATCCACTTCAGTGCCTGCACATTTCACCCCAATCAAGCTACACAAAAGGCACAAAGCCTCATGAAAATGACAAGCGGTAAAGTGTTGACTACCATAGCAACATCCCCCTACCCGGCTCCTCCTCTAGCAGCTCGGCTTGTGAGAAAACTTCAACACTCTCGCACCCTCTCCGTCTCAGCATTTGTGTCATGACAATCTGTATTCCATAAATTATTCAGTGACAATAACATTTGCATTGAAGGCAGACGGAGGTACCAGCGTGTCCCAATACCTACCGTGAGCTTTAGAAACAGGAGCCAGAAGGAGATCATCACCACCGTGCCAAGAAAATCTTCCTGGTGAAAACCTGCATGCACTCTGGGCTCGAGTAAATATTTTGTGGATGCATGGATAGGAAATGAACTTGCTGTGTTATGGGAGTTATTGGCAGAAATGCCATTGCGAGTTGGTCTGATGGCACTGATATTGGCATGAGGGGTCACCTCAGGGCATCTCAACTCTGATTGGCCGCTCTAGTGTTTTCGCATTAACAGCTGCAGTTTGGACTGACTGATCAATAAGTGGCTTGTCAATGAGGTCATGTGTCAGACTTTCTGATCGAATTTCCTTAAATGGCTCCTTTTAGGAAGTTATGTCATGGGAAATTTGCCATAGTTGGAGCAGAGAACTCACTAATAAATACAATGAAGGGATACATTTTGAACTGTTTCAGTATCTTTACGCTGTGCGCATCATTGTGCGAGCATAGCCCATTAAAGAAGAACATTTTATGCTCAAGGTTGTTCTATTCAGAAGGAAATAATGGAGCATCACAGTAACAGGTGCTGGGGGGCCAGAGCGTAGGTGGCCATTCAGATGCATGTGACTGGCACTGAGCCTTTGGATATGGGAAGGCGATGTTCTCGGGTAATGAAAATCACTGTGTGGCATGAGAACATAGCAAACGAGGATCTCAAAGGGAGATTTTTGTAGAGAATCATCAGCATGAATGGAAAAATGACTTGAATGAGTGTTCTTTTTATGTAGCTACAAATTGATTATTAAAAATTAACTAAATTTTTGTGAAATTATTTTGTGTATTTATATATATTTATATATATATAATATAGAATTATATAAAATATAGAATATATATAGAATAGAATATATGTGTGTGTGTGTGTGTGTGTGTGTGTGTGTGTGTGTGTGTGTGTGTGTGTGTGTGTGTGTGTGTGTGTGTGTGTGTGTGTGTAAATCATATTATATTTAAAATATACAAAAAATAGATTCAGATATTACGTTACACCTTAGTAAAATAGTAAAAGATATATAGTCAAACAGTAAAAATTGCAAAAAATAGTATAGGCCAAATAGTAAATGATTATTAATACATTATATATGTATATAAAAATCACACAGTATATGAATATATTTATAAAAATATAGATATATTTAAACACAGATATTGTAGATTATAATATAAACACATCTAGGCTTAATAGAAAGTGTTCTGAAAAATAATTATATATTAATCCAAATTATATCTATCACTTATATATATATAATCAAGAGAATTATAATATATGGAATTTGGTGATTATGCTGTGATTTGATCATGAATTTTAAAGTATTATTACTGTGGTTTCAATTAATTGAAGGAACATACCTGATTTTAAGGTCTAAACTATAGCCATTATGAATATTATGAGAACATACAGGCTTCACAGAAAGTGTTACCAATATTTTTCCTGACATATTAATAGCAGTTCATGTGGCAGCTCTCTGCTCTTCTCTGCATTAATGGGAGGGTGAAATGGAGCAGGAGACATTCTCATCTGTAAGCCAAAGAGGATCCATCTCTGTCTCACATTTACCCGAGGCACACACACACACACACGCCTCCACTCACCCACGCGGACACTTTAATTCACTCTAAAACACACTCACACACCCACGCACACGTTCAGCTGAGAAGCCCAGTGCTGATGCTGTCTGACAACATCTCAGATCTCGTATTCACGTTTTCTGAAGTGCTCGAGGTTTGTACAAGCAGCCTGGGATTAATTAAACTTTCACAGGTCTGTTCTTCACGTTGCTGCACAGCGACGGCAACATCTTCACACTTCAGGTTTAAATGAGAGAGGATGTTGATGAATACAAGCCCAAAATAATGAGTTTTATTGATATGACTGACATTCACAGTTCATAATGCTTTAAAGACGCATCATGGATGTCACCAAAGCCAGATTATAAAAATGTAACAATATACATATCAAGTATCAATGCAAGTTAATATTAAGTTAACATAAAATACAGGTAATGTTTAATTCGGAAGAGCAGAGAATAATCCAAATCTTTAAAAAAAAGACTGCAGACAGAAACCTATCACCCCATGCAAACGTACACATTCTCACACACTTGTTTGCACAAAATCAAGTCTCTTTAGACCACATTAGCACGAACCCAATGAGTTTAGAATCTCTTTGTCAGAGCATCTCAACAATATCTCATTCTTTACAGGAGCACTGAAAAATATACAACAGCAATCCAGCACAATCTACATATAAAACCAATAGCATGACACCTAAACAAGTTCATTCACTTCATACATTTTCATGAAGTAGTCTGACTGTTTATAAAGTTCTCTGTGTCCTACCTTGTTGTGATACGAGCAGACAGAGGATAGGGAACGTGCTCAGTGATTCTGTCTTGGCTGAAGCTCTGCTTCTCTGTAACCACAGAGACTGTGACTTACTCTGAATGTACCAGAAACAACCAATAGCTGAGCAGCCTCAGCCGTTCCGACACACACACACACACACACACACACACACACACACACACACACACGCACAGTCTCATAAAGAATTTCTTAAAAGCTTTCTGTCACTCAAGCATGTTCTCAAGGTTTCATGTAATTGGTTTCTCATCTTTAGAGAATCTGTCGGAATACGGTTCATTACTATCCTCTTGACGCAGTGACAAAGTTTAATGTGTCAGAAATAATACTGCAGTTGTACATACTTGTCATTCCTTTTAGTTTTGATGTGTATCATGTCAATGTACATTAGTGTACTGAAAAAATATCGAAGCAGGATAAATTAACAAATTCACAGAATGCGTAAAATATTAAAACTTGTCAGGACACTTCAGAATGAAAATTCCCTGATATTTTACTCATCCCCCATCTCATCCAAGATGTCTTTCTTTCTTCAGTCAAAAAGAAATTAAGTTTTTTGAGGAAAACATTCCAGGATTTTTCTCCCTACCATAGACTTCAATGGCAACCAATGGGTTGAAGGTCCAAATCAATGCAGTTTCAAAGGAAGGGTTTCAGAGGCTCTGCGCGATCCCAGACGAGGAATAGGGTCTTATCTAGCAAAACCATCGGTCATTTTAAAAAAATATTTTAAAAATTCTATAGTTTTTAACCTAAATTGCTCATCTTGCGCTGCTCTGCGATGTGCCACGGATGACGTAATCACACTGGAAAGGTAACGCCGGACAGAAGTACCGCCCCCGTGTTCACAAAGCACACATGCGAAGACGTCCTTTAGCAAAAAAAGGTAAACAACGATGTCAGACAATTTTGAAGTTGAAGATGGAGTATTTTTGGTAAAGGGCGTTTGTATTAGTCCCCGCACGTTCGCTTGGGCCGGTACTTCCGCCTACGTCTAGTGTGACCTTTCCGATGTGATTACGCAATCCGTGGCGAGCTGCAGAGCAGTGCAAGATGAGCAATTTAGGTTAAAAAGTATATATACACTCACCTAAAGGATTATTAGGAACACCATACTAATACTGTGTTTGACCCCCTTTCGCCTTCAGAACTGCCTTAATTCTACGTGGCATTGATTCAACAAGGTGCTGAAAGCATTCTTTAGAAATGTTGGCCCATATTGATAGGATAGCATCTTGCAGTTGATGGAGATTTGTGGGATGCACATCCAGGGCACGAAGCTCCCGTTCCACCACATCCCAAAGATGCTCTATTGGGTTGAGATCTGGTGACTGTGGGAGCCATTTTAGTACAGTGAACTCATTGTCATGTTCAAGAAACCAATTTGAAATGATTCGAGCTTTGTGACATGGTGCATTATCCTTCTGGAAGTAGCCATCAGAGAATGGGTACATGGTGGTCATAAAGGGATGGACATGGTCAGAAACAATGCTCAGGTAGGCCGTGGCATTTAAACGATGCCCAATTGGCACAAAGGGGCCTCAAGTGTGACAAGAAAACATCCCCCACACCATTACACCACCACCACCAGCCTGCACAGTGGTAACAAGGCATGATGGATCCATGTTCTCATTCTGTTTACGCCAAATTCTGACTCTACCATCTGAATGTCTCAACAGAAATCGAGACTCATCAGACCAGGCAACATTTTTCCAGTCTTCAACTGCCCAGTTTTGGTGAGCTTGTGCAAATTATTATTTTTTTTAAATAACAAATGGTTTCGCTAGATAAGACCCTATTCCTCGTCTGGGATCGCGCAGAGCCTCTGAAGCCCTTCCTTTGAAACTGCATTGATTTGGACCTTCAACCCGTTGGTTGCCATTGAAGTCTATGGTAGGGAGAAAAATCCTGGAATGTTTTCCTCAAAAAACTTAATTTCAAAGTGAACTAATCCCACTAGATAATTTTTCCTGCTCTTTGTCTTGCCCCAAAATTCACTAATTCAACAAAAACTAAAGATTGCCTGAAAAATATATTTAAAAAAAACATGTATTCATCACTTTTGCAATTTTGGTAAACTTAAAAATTTAAGTAAATGTATATTATTTTAGGGACTTTTTTACTG
The DNA here is from genome assembly GCA_018749465.1 of Paracanthobrama guichenoti. Classification (NCBI taxonomy): domain Eukaryota; kingdom Metazoa; phylum Chordata; class Actinopteri; order Cypriniformes; family Gobionidae; genus Paracanthobrama; species Paracanthobrama guichenoti. The sequence continues at coordinate 21,485,420 of CM031966.1, read as the reverse complement.
GAAAATATGACAATGCTTATAAGGAAAATAATATTTGCAGCGTGAATATTGGCAAGATACAGCTCAGTTTATTAAATGTAATTGTGATACATGTAGTGTCCGAATATTATTTATAATGCAAAATAAATTAAGTCGTCTGATATAAAACTTTGCCCCTGCAAAGGGAAGTTCTGTGAGGGGACAGAAACAAGGTAACATTAGTTAACATGAACTAAGAATGAACAATAATTTTACAGAAATGATTAATGTTAGCTAATGTTATTTTCAACATTTACTACATGATTAAAATCAAAAGTTGTATTTATTAACATTAGGTAATGCTTTGTGAACTAACATAAATAAACAACAAACTACTTTTTCGTTAACTATCATTAACAAAAATGTATGATTACTGTAACAAATGTATTGTGCATGTTCATGTTCATGTTAGTTAATAGATCAATGTTAACCTTATTGTAAAGTGTTCCTGAAAAAAAGATCTAAATCACTTTGATAAAAAGAAAACTTTACCAAAAAGCAATATAAATTACATAACAGTCAACTGAAAAACATTATGTACAACATGATGTCACTCAAATAGGATTCATGTCATAAGCAGGGTGTTTTTTTTTTTTTCAGATCAGTCTCTCAGTCCTTTCCATCCTCAACAGAGAATACAAGCTGCGACATTGTAATCTTGCTTTGAAGAGCTTGTGTATTTTCTCAGCTGAGACATTTCATTGGCAGCGCTGTAGAGAAGACAGTAAGAATATTTCAGTTTAACCACACCTGGATATCCTGCATGCAGGTGGTTGGTTGGTTGGTTGGTTGGTTAGTTAGTTAGTAATCCAGTACAGTCCAATCAATCAATAAAAACAATGGATCTGTCTGCGGTCTGTCATTAGAGAGGATGATGGGACTGCAGTGAACACATTTACCCTGCACTGGCGAGCCAAAATGAGGGGATGACAAAACAGAGAAAACAATGAATATGCCGAACGTCGCAGATTTTAGCATTAATTTTGCACCTTACATAACGCAAGCCAAGGATTATTACATAACTCTCTCTTTAGCAGATGTTATAAAAGACCTCTTGAACAGACACAATGTCTTAAAAGCAACCAAGGGCAAAGTGCACAATTATAGCTGATGGACAGGAACGGTGCATTACTCTGGAGGAGAGAAAAAAAAAACTATGCTAAATCACACATTAGCTGTCGGAAACGGCTGAACCTATAATGAAACAAAATAAAAACATGAATAATGCTTCCTAGGGATATCTTAAAGCCATTATGTTTTATCAGCCATTGCACATATTCACCATGGTAACCATAGTTTTCGCACACAAATTGTTAATACAATAAATTAATATGGGATTTCCTTTTTGATTCTCTCTTTTAATTTAGTTATGTTTGACAGTGTCAGTGATGCCTAAAAGTTACCAGATTTGTGAACTAGTTCATGTTTTTTTGTTTTGTTTTTTGTCAGAAACTATTTACCATGGTACATTTTTGTAAGGAAATTTAAAAAGTCAAACGTCTGATACCTGATTAGCAAATCTTGTTATATTGCTCCAAAATTGTCAGTGATAAAAATAAAAAAATGACAACAGCAAGTTAATGTCAAAGCAGACATAATTTTATTATTCATATAAAAACAAGACAATTGTTATAAGACAAACAATAAGTTTAATTTCATGCATGTCATGCATTTGTGTTATTTAACATTATTATTATATAATATTATTATATCAAACACAATGCAGCATATTTCAGTTGATTATAAATATTTAAGTCTAGTATTTTTAGTAGTCATGCTGCCAGGGATATTTCTTTGCATTCTTAAAGTTACAGTAAGGTTCGATATCAGTTAAAACATTAGGTATCACAAACCAACATTTATTTTAAAGCAATTATTAATTTAGGTTAGTGCTGTCAAATGATTAACCGCATCCAAAATAAAAGTTTGTTTACGTAATATTTGTGTGTGTACTGTGTATAATTATTATGTATATATAATATACAGTATATAAACTTGCAAATATTTCTTAAATACTATATATACATGTATGTGTGTGTATACAAATATACATAATAATTATACAAAGTACACACACATACATTATGTAAACACAAACTTTTATTTTGGATGCGATTAATCGCTATGAATCATTTGACAGTCCTAGAAACATATGCTATTGTTTATTGTTAGCTTATGTTTATTCATTAACTAACGTTAATTTATATTTATATACTTAAAATTTACAAAATGTACTGGCATATGTAGAAATTAACATTAACCAAGATTAATAATGCTATAAAAGTCGATGCATTGATAGGAATAACTCACTCAAAATGTAATATTCTGTCATCCTTTTACTCAACCTCATGTCGTTCCAAACCTGACTTTCACAAAACACAGAAGACACATAACTTTGGAGCCCATTGTGTTTTCGCGGATGCCAATTGAAATTTCGACTTTTTTTGACAATTATTGACAGTCAGACTCCATAGGATTTTTCTGCGCTGGTTTGGCTCCGATTGGGCGAAAAACCTAGGACTAGTTTGCAAAAGTATATCTTTTGAAAAATCCAAAATACCAGAAAATTTGCCTGCAGCAAACGGCTTAGGAGCTGTGATCCATTACATACTTTTGATCACTGTAGCGCCACCATCAGGCCAATCAGGGCGAAGGGATGGATACTACCATCCCTCAAAGTTTCAAGTCTCTACAACTTACGGTTTGGTCTGCCCGATTCCTTTTAGGGGAGAATGCTGGTCCTTGGAAATTCTAACAATTACAATAGGGTTTCAGCACTACGCGTTTGAACCCCTAATAATGCTAACTATAAAGTTTTAATAATCATTCTAGTAAACTATTCTATGAGAATAGTGGAATCCAATCACTTTTTAGAAAGATTTTTTTCCAGCTGATAAATGATAAAGACATTAACAGCCAATCAGAAACCTTTCTTCTTCAAAGAGCTCAAGCAATTAGTGGCAGCTATGAAATAAGAGCACAACGATATTGTGCCTTTGTGTGAATGCTAATATTAGGGTTTCTTTGTGTGATCAGGCCTTAAATGATGACAGAATTTTTGGGTGAACTATCCCTTTAACTTCTGTTAACATATGGAGCCTTATTGTAAAGCGTTACCAATAACTCAAATAAATGTAAGGAACTAAGAAAGATTATTAGAAACCAAAGTGTCTCCTCAGTCTTTGAATGGTACCTGTGGCTATCGGGTCTTCAGTTTCATTTCCAAACGTGTGACTTCCAGAGCTGGAGGCTCTGATGGCACCAGGCCTGATCTCGGAGCGGTACACTGTACTGTTGGGTTTGAAGATCTTGCTGCGGTAGCCCAGAGGGTGGTACGACAAAGGCTCCTCCTCTGGATCCTCATCATCATCACCAATAACAACCAGTTCAGCCTGGATTCCTTCATCTTCCTCATCAGATTCAGCATTCTGATAACCCATGAAGATCATGGTGACAGGTTCACCAGATTCCACCTCAGGTGGGAGGAAGCTCACAAAGTTGAGGCTAGAGTCTTCCTTTGGATACACAGGGGAATATCGTCCGAATCCCAGCCCAGAGTCTGCCGTTGGAGTTATCCGAAGCTGTTCCTCACAATCTTGTATGGGAGAAGATGCCGTGCTGATCCTGGTTATGTCGATGTATTCATTGTTAGCATATGGTCCATTTTGAGCTGGTTGGTTGGTTCCCAAATACTGGTTGGTATTAGTGGTTGGAATGTAAAGAGCTTCTTGTTTGATACATTTCTCAGCCTGAAAAGGATTCTGATTCTTGTTGGGCATCTGAAGGCCATGAAGGCTGATGTAACCTCTTTCTGTCCTCTGAGGGGTTGTAGGTCGACTGAATGGGCTTGAAAACACAGGTTCATGGTATTCCACATCTGATGGGACTTTCTTCTCAGAGGCTTTCATCAGAAGTTCCTCTACTTCAAGAGAGCTCATCTCATTCATGTCATTCTGGGAGTCCCGGCCATCAGGTGGCAAGGCGTAGACAGATTTCCGCCCATCTTCAAAGACTTTGATGCCTTGTTGTTGGAGATCCAGAGGTGCGATGGTGGTCATGGAGAGGATGTGACTCTCACCGGTGCGGAGATCTTTTTCCACACTGATCTTCATGGTGTATGTAGCTGAAAGGAAAGAACAGTGTTAAACACAAACCACCTCAAATCAAATAATGAGATTAAAAACAAAACAAAGACACAAAAACATGTATTTAAATAAATGTATATAATGTGTAAAATAGTTTAAAAAAAAAAACAACACAAAAATATATTTAAAACATAAAAGATTAAAAATACATTACTGTTCAAAATTTTGTGATGCAAGATTTTTAAATGTTTTTGAAAAAGTAATTTTCTATTTTAATATAGAATATTTTATAATGTAATATTTTAAAATGTAATTTATTCCTGTGATGGCAAAGCTGAATTTTCAGCATCATTCCTCCAGTCTTCAGAGTCACATGATCCATCAGAAATCATTCATTTAAACAGTAGTGTATATAGTAATCATATATATATATATATATATATATATATATATATATATATATAACTTGGTGAAAGATATTATAATTAATATGATTAAAAATACCCCCTTACTCATGGTAAAAACACAGTAAAACATGGCCTCTTGTGGCTTATTACTTTAATAAAAATGTGATCTTGTAATCGTATTGCTACGTATATACAATATCCTTTTCTGTGTTCAGCAGTCATAATTTGATAATTTGGCATCTATGTCATGCCCATAATTACAGTCATGGAAACCATATTTTTCATGTTTGAAAATGAAAAATGAAAAACAGCATTTATGTACCTTGAATTGCTATAATTACAGAAGTGGACAGTTTGATGACATGTTTGCACTGTCTAAACAAAATATTCTGGAAATCCTGACATGTTTGAGCTGATTACATCAGCCTTGCGTTGTACCTTTTCTCTCCTGCTCTTCGTCAGTTTCATGTTTTCCAGCTGTGACACTTCTCCTCCTAGTTGTGGGAGTATAGTACTTTGGGACATCAGGTATGGCAGTGTAGATGTATTGGACTGGCTCTGTAGGAACAACATGATGAAGGTCAGTTGAGGAAGTGTCATGGGAAGAATGCTGTGCAAATAGCAATATAGCAAAAAGTAGGAAACATTTCTTTACCTGGGAGGATATTTGCGTTTACTTCCTGTGGGGAAATACAGTAGTTTGCACAGTACCAAAACCGGATTTGATGAAGAGACAAGAAGATATCAAATAAAACCACACAAATTTCACACAAATCACATTAGGTCACGTATCACGCAAACCGAACCTTTTCTCACAGCACCAACTGGCATCAAACAATTTTATCTTGACGTCAATTTTGAAACCAAGAGGCATCTTCACAGCATGTTGCATTGTAATGATTTCCCTTGTTCCCGACACAAAGCTGATCCAGTTTTAGGGGCTCAGTGTAATAAGCGGTAAGGAGTCTCCAGGCCTGTTAAAGTGATTACACAAGCAATACCTTTATGATGTCCTCTGGAGTTTTCTCCACCTCCTTCAGTTGTTTCAGAAGAATCTCCTCTTTTGCAGAAATATCCAACTCTTTCGTCTCCAGAGCCGCAATCTCCAGCTCCATTCTGCAAAGAAAGCCAGTAATCAGGTCAAGAATTTAGGAAACATGATTGCCAGTGACTTCAGGTTTAATAAACATATTATCAATGTTACTAAAACAGCAGAAACTCTTTAGATTAAGGTCCAATTCTCACTATTAACTAACTATAAACTATAACGTTTGTCTATATAAATAAACTATTACTGCTTATTAATAGTTAGTAAGGTAGTTGTTAAGTTTAGGTATTGGGTAGGATTAAGGGATGTAGAATATGCAGAATAAGGCATTAATGTGTGCTTTGAACCCTAAAGTGTTAAAGCTAAAAATTGGTCCCAAGCTCTCTTCCTGACAACCTACGAGCAAACGACTCACTATGCACGGCCTTTCTTGATTTATTTATAAATATTTATTTATTTATTTCATTGTTGTATTTTGTTTAATTATCTTATTTCTATTATGTGTGTATGTGTGTGTCTTTCTCTTCTGTAAACCACTGTTGGTTTTGCCCATGCAATACAAGTCAAAGGGGTCCAAAACAACCACTGACATTCACTGTATGGACAAAAAGCAAAACAAAAGTTCTTCTTTTGTGTTTCACAGTAAAAAGAAAGCCATAAAGGTTTGGATACACACATGAGTGAGGAAATTATGACAGAATTAAAATTTAATGCCTTTAATTTTATTAGAGCAAACAATCTGTAAACGTTCCAGAAATCCTGATATAGATTAAAACCAACATGTTGGGACCGATTCAAGTATATATTCATATATTTCTGGAAGTGCTGGGAAATCGATTAATCGCGATTAATCACATCCAAAATAAAAGATTGGATCCAAATTACATTATCTATGTGTGTGTACTGTGTAAATTATTCTGTATATATAAATACACACTCCTTCACGTATATATTTAAGACATATTTTCATGTATATACTGTATAAATATTTATATAATTCATCTTATAAATAAATATAAATAATTTATATATAAATAACATTTTCTTAAATATATACATGCGTGTGTGTATTTATATATACATAATAATTATACACAGTACACACACATAGATTATGTAAACACAAAACACAAATGTGATTATTCAATTGGCCAGCACTAATATATATTTATATATATATATATATATATACATATATATATATATATATATATATATTCCAAAAATACATGGGACAAAAAGTTGTACAAATTGTGAATAAAAAGGAATGCAATAATTTACAAATCTCATAAACTTATATTTTATTCACAATAGGATATAGATAACATATCAAATGTTGAAAGTGAGATATTTTGAAATGTCATGCCAAATATTGGCTCATTTTGATTTCATGAGAGCTACACATTCCAAAAAAAATTGGGACAGGTAGCAATAAGAGGCCGGAAAAGTTAAATGTACATATAAGGAACAGCTGGAGGACCAATTTGCAACTTATTAGGTCAACTGGCAACATGATTGGGTATAAAAGAGCCTCTCAGAGTGGCAGTGTCTCTCAGAAGTCAAGATGGGCAGAGGATCACCAATTCCCCCAATGCTGCGGCCAAAAATACTGGAGCAATATCAGAAAGGAGTTTCTCAGAGAAAAATTGCAAAGATTTTATAATAATATCATCCAAAGATTCAGAGAATCTGGAACAATCTCTGTGCGTAAGGGTCAAGGCCGGAAAACCATACTGGATGCCCGTGATCTTCGGGCCCTTAGACGGCACTGCATCACATACAGGAATGCTACTGTAATGGAAATCACGACATGGGCTCAGGAATACTTCCAGAAAACATTGTCAGTGAACACAATCCACCGTGCCATTCGCTGTTGCCGGCTAAAACTCTACAGGTCAAAAAAGAAGCCATATCTAAACATGATCCAGAAGCGCAGGCGTTTTCTCTGGGCCAAGGCTCATTTAAAATGGACTGTGGCAAAGTGGAAAACTGTTCTGTGGTCAGACCAATCAAAATTTGAAGTTCTTTTTGGAAAACTGGGACGCCATGTCATCCGGACTAAAGAGGACAAGGACAACCCAAGTTGTTCTCAGCGCTCAGTTCAGAAGCCTGCATCTCTGATGGGATGGTGTTGCATGAGTGCGTGTGGCATGGGCAGCTTACACATCTGGAAAGGCACCATCAATGCTGAAAGGTATATCCAAGTTTTAGAACAACATATGCTCCCATCCAGACGTCGTCGCTTTCAAGGAAGACCTTGCATTTTCCAACATGACAATGCCAGACCACATACTGCATCAATTACAACATCATGGCTGTGTAGAAGAAGGATCCGGGTACTGAAATGGCCAGCCTGCAGTCCAGATCTTTCACCATAGAAAACATTTGGCGCATCATAAAGAGGAAGATGCGACAAAGAAGACCTAAGACAGTTGAGCAACTAGAAGCCTGTATTAGACAAGAATGGGACAACATTCCCATTCCTAAACTTTACCAACTTGTATATATAATATACATTTTCTCAGTTTAAACATTTGATATGTCATCTATGTTGTATTCTGAATAAAATATTGAAATTTGAAACTTCCACATCATTGCATTCTGTTTTTATTCACAAATTAGGCAGTGGTGGGATATATTAGGCAGCAAGTGAACATTTTGTCCTCAAAGTTGATGTGTTAGAAGCAGGAAAAATGGGATTTGAGCGAGTTTGACAAGGGCCAAATTGTGATGGCTAGAAGACAGATGGTCAGAGCATCTCCAAAACTGCAGCTCTTGTGGGGTGTTCCCGGTCTGCAGTGGTCAGTATCTATCAAAAGTGCTCCAAGGAAGGAACATGGCCGTGTCATGGGTGGCCAAGGCTCATTGATGCACGTGGAGAGCGAAGGCTGGCCCGTGTGGTCCGATCAAACAGACGAGCTACTGTAGCTCAAATTGCTCAAAAAGTTAATTCTGGTTCTGACAGAAAGGTGTCAGAATACACAGTGCATCACAGTTTGTTGCCTATGGGGAGGCCAGTCAGGGTGCCCAGTCAGTCCATAGCCGCAGGCCAGTCAGGGTGCCCATGCTGACCCCTGTCCACTGCCAAAAGCACCAACAGTGGGCATGTGAGCATTAGAACTGGCACTAGAACTAGAACTGGCTTGGTGACCAACACAATATTAGGTCTTAATGTTATGCCTGATCGGTATATATATATATATATATATATATATATATATATATATATATATATATATATATATATATATATATATATCTTATATTAATTTATGTGTATATTTTTTGTATTTAATTTTGTATTGTATGCCAAAAAGTAAAAAGTAATATCAATTCAACAACTGTAAAAGAAATGTTTTAATCCTGTCTTAAGTAGCCTGATTTCATGAAAATCACTCTATATAATGGCTCCTCCTTGTGTAACGTTTCGGTATTGTTCAATCTTTAACATTCCCTATGGCATGTGCAGAGAACTGATGATATCAAAAAATGAGTTTTTAGTTTCAGTTTTAGAATGTTTCCCCTCATTTATGTTTTGAGTGGGTCCATGAACCTATACGTCAAGATAACTTACGGAAATGACAAGCCACCTCTGTCCTGTGATTGTGGAGATTTTCATCTGATTGCTTTTTTGCTCTTAATCCACCTAGTTTTAAATTGCAGCCATCATATTGCAAAGTCTATTTGTCAAGAGAAAGCTCTTTGGAGATTTGAGTCCTTCAAGGCCTTTAAATCGATCTTAACTGCTGGAAAGCAAACATCCATTCCATCTAAATAAAGCTCCTAATGGAGAAACCAGGCAGAGAGTGTCTCACCGGAAACTGTATGGCAGTTTAAGGTAATTTCAGAGTGGTTTGTTTTCTAGCAATGAAAAAAAATTTTCCTCAGTTATTTTGTCCTTTTGTTGTGTTAGTCATGCTTCCTGCACCAGGTATGACCTCCTGCGTAATGGTTGTTTTTTTCCAGATAAAGCTTGTCGTAAGTCAACAGGCTTTCACTGCCAAGGCGGGTTGCGTAAGTAGACGGTTTATGTAATACTTGTGAGTGAAGTCTGTCTGTCTAACCCCTGGCTGACACTGAAAGCCCATCACAGTGGTTAAACAAGAATAATCCAATTGCTTCTCACAATCAGGAGGAAGTCAAAAACCTTGCAAACCATTAGTGATAGAGTCAAAACTTTTTTTCATTTTCCATTTGTGGAGATGTAAGAGTACCTGTCGATATTGCTCTGCAGGAGTTTAGTCTTTTGTTGGAAATCTTCAGTCTGGGCCTTCACAGATTCTTGCTCCTCTTTGCTCAAGGTGCTCAATCCATCCATCAGCCATTGTTCTCGCAGAGTTTTTTTCTGTTTGCGCAAAGAAAGCAACACAGCACGTTGTATCAAGATACATGATGCAAACACAATCTGAATTGTTGCAATAATGTAATAATCATTTGACATTAAAAAGATATTTCAATTTTTTTAAACATTCATTTAATTATTAGTCTTTTACTCTTTATTATTCTATTAATAATAAAATGTTTACTAATACTTACTGGAATATATATGGTCACACTTTGTTTTGGGTCCACTCACTATTAACTAACTATTTGCCTCAATAAACTCCTAATTACTGCTTATTAATAGTTAGCTAGTTGTTAAGTTATTGGATAGGATTAATAGCCTGACCCACATCAAGATATTGGGTCTGGGAACACACCGTTGGCAGGGCTCAATCTGAGGGGCGGGATAAACGGTTGTCTTTTAAATTCCCTCTACGCAATAGGATAGTGCTACAACCAACCGGGGGTGCGTTTCCCGTACAACGACGTAACTCACTGCTTAACTACCTTAACTTCCGGTCTGGAGACGGCGTTCCTTCTCAGATGATGTCAGTTTGACGGCTTAGGTTTGAAAATGCGTAACCACTCCCCTCCAACCGTTAGTCTGCTGTGAGCCGAGAGATGGAGAGGAGGAGCGCTGAAGTAAAACCCTGCCCTCTGTTCAATATTCCGTTTCACTTGGATATACGTCACAGCACTGAAGAATTCACTTCCTACTTCCGGTTCACTGGGACTTTAACTCCAAGTCTCCCAGAGTCACAGCCAAAGCCGATTCGAAAGGCCGCTGTTCGCCAGCTTCTTTGTTTTCAAGTAGCACACAAAACCGTCGCAACTCTGCCGTCATTATGTTAAGCCCGCCCACCGACTCTATACACGATGTGATTGGCCTGACTAGAGTTTGGTTTTTCAAGCCAACGGAGAGTTGCTAGATGCCCTGGCTGCAAATTATATTTGCTGCCGCTAGGGTGCATCTAGATTTCTAGCTTTTTATGGTCTATGATTAATAAACAGCCAATATAGTAATATGCATATATATACTTTGATCATATTTAACAAGGGTGCCAATAATTCTGGAGTAAATGGTATAGTGACACTTATAATGTTAATTTAAACATTTACTAATACATTATTAAAATCTTGTTAACATTAGTTAATGCACTGTGAACTAACGTTAACAAAGATGAACACATACAGTAACAAATGAACTGCTCATGGTTAGTTTGTATTAGTTAATATATTAACTAATGTTAACTAATGACCATTATTCTAAAGTGTTACCAATGGGGTATTTAATTATTATTCATAACAATACATACCTTTAGATATTGTAGCTTTAATTTCTCTTCTTCAATGTTTCTTCGTTTCTTTTCTATCTCCTCTCGAATTCTTCTTTTGTCCTGATCAGAAAACAGTCATTTTATGTAAAGTAAAATCCTAAGCAATTTTCAGTTTGACCCTAAGTAACCCCATACTCTTTTGTTGTTGTTTCTTTTTGCCATTTCATGTCTTGCTATTAACACAAGCATGCGTATTGAGAGAACTAATATAGTCTTTTTGAGAAGGAGGCTTTGCAGCATTATTTTTAACTCTCTAATAAACTATGACTTCATGTATAAAATGAACAGCTCAAAGGCTGTGTGTGGACAAAAATAACACATGGACAGATCTCCATATAGGCTATACTCCGAATGTTCTTTGGTGGAGTTCATATACTGACAGAAACAAACACACTTTTAAGCAAGTATCTGTGTATTAATCTCTCAGAATAAGTCATTCTCTGTGTTTTCGCTGTTGTATGGTAGGGGACGCTATCACGCAAATTTTGAAAGAGTACTGAATCTCTGGATCAAAACAGGCAAAGAAGCAGAAACAAGCGATTGCTTTAAAAGCACATTCTCTGCGTTTTGCTCAAAAATTTTTTTTATTATTATTTTTTAATTATTATTAAACACCCACATTCAAGTGTTGATTAAAAAAGAATGCATGAAGCTAGAATAAAAATGTAGTTTGTTTAAAAGAAGAGGCTCTGATCTTTATTATGATATATTTCATGTTCAGATATTCATACAACAAAATAATCCAAAGATGTGTGGTTCTTGTCATCAAGGCCACAAAAGTATTTAGACTATAATGTTGGGACTACTAACATGACTAGTTACTCTTTTCAAGTGTTTTTATTTATATGACACACTAAAAACTCTCACCTTATCAAGGTTACCAGACACAACAGAGCAAATTCATCTGTTACACGTTTCAAACACCCAGAAAGGTTTTGTGATTACCAACTTGACACCAAAGCCAAAAAACAGTATATAAAGTGATAATATTTCCCCTTGCCAATATAAAAGCTCAATTCTCTTTTGCGCAAAACAAAAAGAATAGCCTGATACTCACTGTTATAGCCTGCAGTCTCTCTCGCAGCAGGGTTTCTTCCTCCATTATGCTCCTGACATAGAAAGAGAGAGAGAGAGATGGATAAACAACCTATTCTCACTAACAACCCTCCGTCAATGTCTGTCTAGAAGACTAAGAACAGGTTGGTAACAAGCTGTGATTGGCACATGTGGGTTGGTATGAGGGAAGTTTTGTTAGGAGGTGACTTGGTGGTGGGTGTCAAAACTGGAAGAAAGTAAGGAAGTGTTGTTGGGGGGCTCTTTCACCCACTGTCTTTTTGCCTGAAGGATGAATGAGCACATAAAAAGATGAAATATGTACAAAAGGGTTTGGAGAGGGAGAGAGAGAGAGAGAGAGAGAGAGAGAGTGTGTGTGTGTGTGTGTGTGTGTGTGTGTGTGTGTGTGTGTGTGTGTGTGTGTGTGTGTGTGTGTGTGTGTGTGTGTGTGATGTGCTAGCTAAGCATAACTGTCATAGCTAGCATGTCACTCTTTGACACTTCATGTGTCAGATGTCTCCACGTGGAGTGCTTTGCCTGGGACAGAGTAACATAATGTGTCTGGTCAATAAATAATAGATAAATTAAACACAATGAACAAGCTGGGGTCATTTTGCTTCCACTTGACAGAAGAGGTTGTGTTCAGTGCGTCTCAAATTCTGATGATGTAATGTGTAAAAATATATATTAAAGGTGAACTGTGTAATTGCTGCACCAAATATTAATAATAATAATAATAATAATAATAATAATAATAATAATAATAATAATAATAATAATAATAATATATTTATTTATTTTGAATTATATTTAATTGAAGAATATTATAAAATGTTTAATTAAATATAATTACATGAATTAAAATAATTTAAAGAAGCATAAAGTATTAGAATGATTAATAATAGATAATTTATTAATCATAGAATATTTGCATGTTTACATTTATTAAACAAATTGTAATTATTTAAATGAGCAAACACAACTATTGATGGTTTCCAAACAGGTTTCCCTATTCCCTATTTCAGCTTTATGTAACCTCTGGTGCGTGAAAAGCAAGTGTTGAGTTTATTTATCAAGAGATGGAGCTGAACATTTCTCTAAATATCTGCTTTGTATTTGTTCAGTGCAGAGTCTTGAATTTCGTTCAAGGCCATTTCTCAGATGTTTGGACTTGCAAAGCAAACGTTGAAGGGTTAAGAATAGCTACTGAAGACAGACCTCATCCCCTTTGTACAGAAATAAACACATGAGCAGCATGATATACACTCTGTTGTCATAGGTGGACTGCAAGGTTAAATGGTATTCAGATAACGACATGTGGTTATGAAACACGCATGAATGACAGAGGCCCAAAAACACAGGTGTGATATCAAATTTCACCCCCAAAAGGTTTTTTTTCCTATACGTCAACATATTTCCTATTGAAACAGGAAGTTTTAATGAGGCATATTGAAATTTGTATTATTAGGCTACTATTTTAGTTTAAATTTTTTCCAAATACAACTTAAGTAATACTACATAGTATATACTGGATATTTTAAATGTTTATAAAATTGAAAAGTCGATTGTCAACTTTTTGAGTACATTAGCTTAATGGCTGGCTTCAAAGCTAACAGATATGGGCTGAAAGTCACAAAAGTAGATTTCATGGGGCCAAATCTTTTGAAAACTTCAAATTGTCAAGCAACATTTCCTCTCTCCCTGGCTGAAGTGTGACCTATGCTCCATCTGACAGGTGAAGAGTTCAAACAGTAGAAAGCCCATTGCGACATGGACAGTGTGTTAAGCGTTGTCACGTGTGGCCTTTGGTTTAAAATGTCAGGCTTGTTCCTTTCTTAAAAACATACAGTCCTGAAGATGCAAGGATCCATCTGACAGCAATGTGACTAACATCCTGCCCTAAGTGTAATGCCTGCTCAAATTGCACCCATCCTCTCTGCCTGATGACTGTACACATTACAGACACCCTTGACGCCATCTAACAAATCGATAGCTTTCCTGTAGCTCAAACAATAAGAGAGTGGCGCTAGCAATGCCAAGGTCATGGGTTTGATTCCCAGGGAAAGCAAGAACTGTAAAAATGTGTACCTTGAATACAATGTAAGTCGCTTTGGATAAAAGCGTCTGCCAAATGCATAAATGTAAATGTATCTGCAAACAAGCACTGTTTTTTGGGGGGGTTTTTTAGATCTAAATGCAGTTAATGACCTTAACACATAACGTCAGTTTCCCTGCAGATTCTCAAAGGAACCAAGTACTCATAAACACAAATTTCCCCTAATGACACCAGTGTGTACTGATAGCGACCCATCATGCCTTTAAATGTCTCACCACTTAACAAGATGCCACACTAATTTAAGATGCAGCTTAAGTAGCATGGCAGAGAGAGATGCATTTACAGATATTAGGGCATTGAATGTGAAGTCAGAGACGTCCCTGTCCTTAGATTCCCTTTTGCACTAAAAAAAGTAGCATAAGAATTAAAGCTTAGCCAAACAGAGTCAATTATTGCACTAAAAAGAGAGATTTTTAACAAACAAACAAACGATAAATAAAGTATACAGCAACTGCTTTCCACTTTTACTACTCTCCATGGTATTTTGGACATACTACCAAGATAAATAGTGTGCTTTTCTGGACAAGAGCAAAGACAAGAATTACACTACTAAAAGTTATAAACACTCAATTTATACACATACAAAAATTATATTATAAATCTAAAATTAGTTTTAGTTACATTATTATATATTAATGTAGTAGGTGTAATGTATTATTATTTCTTGTAAATGTAAGTTTTATGTATTTATATTAATATTTTTATTTTAATTTATTTATATTTATTGAATAGATTAATAACTATTTTTATCACTTTTTTATTTTTAATCAATTTATTCAGATCTAATTTATTGCTTTACTCATTTTTTTAAATCTAAAAAATCTTAAATCTGTTATTATTATTTTTTTAGACTTTTCCACAGACCTCAGTTTGAAAATCCTTGCTCTAAACAACACACTGAAGTATGGAAATTAATTCTATAATGAATATTTTAAATTAGTCTAAAATTGAAAAGTACAGTAACTATCTGGCATCATAGCTAACATATACATTATAAGTCACAAATTTAAAGTGCCCCATTATGGTTTTTCAAATATTCCCTTCCATGGAGTGTGTAATACAGCTGTTTGTGAATGTAAATGTTTCTGCAAAGTCGTAAGTGCACTATAAATAAAGAATCGACTCTGAACCGCCTATACGAGTCGTCTGTAATTTGAATCTCACTGTGTGACGGTTCTAGTCGCTAGAAAAGACATTCACATAATGCCTGACTATGTTGTACGTTGTCCACCCTCCAACTTGACCCGCCCTCAAACGTCTGCTTCTCAAATTTCAGAGTAATAATTGCGGGATTCGCAAAACACTCTTTTGAAAGACGGGTCAGTGCCCAGTTTATTTGGACCGGCTTGCGACTCAGAATCACAACATGTAAGTATGATTAATTATTGATGTATATATTTTCTACTGGGTGTTGAAAATATGTAATTTTGTGTTTTATATTGTGTACATTTCTGGCTAACTTACACTCACCTAAAGGATTATTAGGAACACCTGTTCAATTTCTCATTAATGCAATTATCTAATCAACCAATCACATGGCAGTTGCTTCAATGCATTTAGGGGTGTGGTCCTGGTCAAGACAATCTCCAATGAACTCCAAACTGAATGTCAGAATGGGAAAGAAAGGTGATTTAAGCAATTTTGAGCGTGGCATGGTTGTTGGTGCCAGACGGGCCGTTCTGAGTATTTCCCAATCTGCTCAGTTACTGGGATTTTCACGCACAGCCATTTCTAGGGTTTACAAAGAATGGTGTGAAAAGGGAAAAACATCCAGTATGCGGCAGTCCTGTGGGCGAAAATGCCTTGTTGATGCTAGAGGTCAGAGGAGAATGGGCCGACTGATTCAAGCTGATAGAAGAGCAACTTTGATTGAAATAACCACTCGTTACAACCGAGGTATGCAGCAAAGCATTTGTAAAGCCACAACACACACAAGCTGAAAAAAAATGAAAAAAACGCTGTGCTGACAAAATGCTCTCAAGCACTCACAGCAGAGCGCCTAACGTTTTCAGCTGGATAAAAATGCTTTGGTGGACACACAAGTGTTGTGGATTTCAGCAATGACTCCGAGACTGTTCGTACACACAGTGAAGTTCAATTATAGTAATGGCTGTTTAGCTTCCGAAACACGCGCTGTAAGTGGTAGACCAAACACAACAGACTGGGCCGTCTGGCCAATCAGAGCATAGGCTCGCGAAAAGGAGGGATTTGGAGAGACTGATTCATCCATTGAGTGGTTTGAGAATCATTTAAAAATGTGGTGATGTGCAATGTATATTATGAGAAAATGACCTTTTTGACCTTTGATGCATGTAAACCTGTTGTAGGAGACCTCCAAAACAATATTATTGTTGTTTTTTTTTACTCTTTTTACTGTCTAGGCAGGTGGTGCTGGGGAGGACGAGGGCTAAAATAAGATTTTGCATAGCATACAGACTTAGGGTGTACTCACACTAGGCATGGTTGCCTTCTACCGAGCGCGATCGTCCCCCTTCCCCCGCACTCACATTACACCTAACATACCGGGCCGGAGCACGCTTACGTCATTCACAATGCAACTTTTTGTTTTGAAGAAGACCGGAAGAAAAGCGCTTTCGCTTATAGACTGCCTAATAGATTTATAATTTATGCCACGTAGCGATTTTCACTTGACTGCACAGCACGTATCAGAAGATTATTACGGAGGCAGCTGACTTTGATGGAGGAATTTTCAGCTTTACTCGCAAACTACAATTCATGTTCATCGATAAGGTGAGAAACCAGGACCGTTATAAACTTAAATATACTTGATTTAATTGAAAAGTGTATCCAAGTAGTAATAGTTTGGTGTTTGCTGTCATAATGATGACAGTAGCACACAGCTGTTCCACGCTCTGGCACGGTTAGCGCTCACACTGCATGTGAACCGCGCTCGAGCCCAACCGAACCGCGCTCTGGCCCATCTCTTCAAAGAGGGCCAGGGCCGGTCAAACAAACCGTGCCAGGGCACGGAACGGAGCGCTCACACTTATCAAACAAACCGGGCTTTGGGGGTCAAGCGCCTAGTGTGAGTACACCCTTAGTGTATTCAGTTTGGATGCATCATGGTTATAAAGGGTAGCAGCAATGTATAAGTGAAATCAATTGGCTGTGGAAGTTACATTGAAACAACCAATCAGAACATGAATAGAGTTTCATGGCCAAACTATTCATTATTAAGATTTAAAATTTGACCATAAAAAATACCATAGTATATTAATAGATTCAACATTTAGTGCGATCCAGTATACCATAGTATTTCTATCTGATACTTGGTTGACAACAAGATGGCGCCGCGGATGGCTGCTTCGGTGTTGAGCTCTTCAGTTATTGTTTTGTTTTTGTTTGTTTGTTCTGCTTTTAGTCATTCTTTTCCGTTTTTTTTTTTATATCCTCGTTGGAGTCGCGACTGTTTCTTTAAATCGCGCGGCCAGACGCAAGCAGGGGAAGCGAGTCAGTGCGCTGGTTAAACTCCGCGCGCACGGCCTCCGCACTCCTCTTCCCAGTATTCATCTTGCTAATCTCCGCTCTCTTCCTAATAAAACGGACGAACTGCTTCTCCTCACCCGGATTAACAAGGATTTTTCCAACTCTGCTGCACTGTGCTTCACTGAAACCTGGCTGAGTGAAGCCATACCGGACAACGCACTACATCTGCCGGGCTTCCAGCTGTTCCGAGCAGATCGCATCACGGAACTAACCGGGAAAACGAGAGGTGGAGGTTTGTGTTTCTACATCAACGAAAGTTGGTGTTCAGATGTAACAACGCTGAAGAAGATGTGCTCTCCTAACCTAGAGGCCCACTTCATAAACTAAACCTTTCTATTCACCGCGGGAGTTTTCCTCGTTTATTCTCGTGAATGTTTACATTCCTCCAGACGCGTGTGTCAGCATGGCATTACAACAGCTGGCTGAACAAATAGCTGAGACTGAACAAAAGTATCCAGACTCTCTTTTAATCATTCTTGGGGATTTTAACAAAGCAAATCTCTCCCGTGAACTGCCAAAATACAGACAGCACATTACATGTCCCACCAGAGACAGTAATATTCTTGACCACTGCTACACCACAATAAAGAATGCATATCACTCCGTCCCACGGGCAGCTTTGGGGCTTTCTGATCACTGTGTGGTTCATCTTATACCGTCCTACAGGCAGAAACTGAAATCAGCTAAACCTGTAATAAAGACTGTAAAAAGATGGACTAATGAAGCAGAGCGGGACCTACAAGCCTGCTTCGATTGCACTGATTGGAATGTCTTTGAAGCTGCTACCACTGATCTGGATGAGCTCACAGATACTGTAACATCATACATCAGTTTCTGCGAGGATACATGCATTCCTACCAAGACATTCTTATCATTCACTAATGATAAACCATGGTTTACTGGGAAACTCAAACAGCTTCGTCATGCCAAAGAGGATGCTTACAGAAGTGGGGATAGGGTCTTGTATAACCAGGGCAGGAACAGACTGACAAAGGAGATCAGAGCTGCTAAAAGAAGCTACTCTGAAAAGCTGAGAAACCGGTTTTCTTCTAACAACCCTGCTGCTGTCTGGTCAGGCCTGAAGAATATCACCAATTACAAGCCACCATCCCCCCGACCTGCTGAGAATCAACATCTGGCTGATGAGCTGAATGCATTTTACTGCAGGTTTGAGAAACCCAACCTCACACCTCACACCCGCTCTGATCTGCACTTCACACGTCCCCCAACACCTCCTGCACCCCCTCTCCTCCCCCCGCCATCCAACCTGAGCTTAAGGTCTGTGTGGAGCAGGTAACCAAAATCTTCAAAAGACAGAAGATAAGGAAAGCTTCAGGCCCAGACGGCATCTCATCTGCTTGTCTGAAAGCCTGCGCTTGTCTGAAAGCTCCTGAAATTTGCAGACGACACCACCATCATCGGCCTCATCCAAAACGGTGATGAGTCTGCTTACAGACTGGAGGTTGAACGGCTGGCTGTCTGGTGCAGTTATAACAACCTTGAGCTCAACACGCTCAAAACGGTGGAGATGATAGTGGACTTCAGGAGGAACAGCCCTGCTCTGCCCCCACTCACCATCATGAACAGCACAGTGGCAGCAGTGGAGTCATTCAGGTTCCTGGGCACCACCATCTCTCAGGACCTGAAGTGGGACAATCACATTGACTCCATTGTAAAAAAGGCCCAGCAGAGACTGTACTTCCTTCGTCAGCTGAGGAAGTTCAACCTCCCACAGGAGCTGCTGATCCAGTTCTACTCGGCTGTCATTGAGTCTGTTTTGTGCACATCCATCACTGTCTGGTTTCGTTCAGCTACCAAATCTGACATCAGGAGACTACATCGTACAATCCGGACTGCAGAGAGGATTATTGGTGCCCCCCTGCCAGCCATCCAAGACCTGTACTCTTCCAGAGTGAGGAAGAGGGCAGGTAAAATCATCACAGACTCCGCTCACCCTGGACACTTCCTGTTTGAACTGTTACCGTCAGGACGGCGACTCCGATCACTGGCCACTAGAACATCTAGGCACAGGAACAGTTTCTTCCCACAGGCCATTTCCCTCTTGAATAGCTGAATACCCCTACCCCCAACCCCCCAGCCGCCATTAAGTGCAATACTTTGACTGTTTAGTGCAATATATACTAAACTAGTGCAATATATTCTTAAATGTAACTCTGACCAGTATATATATATATATATATATATATATATATATATATACACATACTTTTATTTTATACTATTTTTCATATTTGTATATTTGTGTTCATGTTGTGTTGTATTGTATATGTGCACTGGAAGCTTCAGCACCAAGACAAATTCCTTGTGTGTGCAAGCACACTTGGCAATAAAAATCTTTCTGATTCTGATTCTGATACTCTCAATGTACAATAGCACTGCCACAGTATAGGATGGAAAACCTTAGTTTTTCATTCATGGTAAAATAATGAGCTCCCAGTCACGGTTAGTATTGTAGTTATACAGGGCAGGTCAGGAAACTGCTCCTCGTCTCAGAACACATTTACCTGTGTTCAATCTGACCTCTTTCTCTGTCCTGCTGTTGTCCTCACTCTAAAAATACCTGCACCAGCCAAGCACAATAACAGCATGAAATACTTTGTGGTTTATAATGACTTCGTTTGATATATATTTAATGAAAGCTACAATATTCTTTTTGCACTTTAATTTTCTAAGTGCAGTGTTGGAAAGATGCTCACACAATGGAGCTAATTTATGCAACAAATCTAAATAAATTATGCCCCAGCTAAAAAATTAGCCTGAGAGTAGAAGGACATTATACACACTCACATACACCCACACAAGCTGCTGCTTATAAATGTCTCCCAGTTTAATGTTCCAAAGCACTTCAGATCCACAGAACTGGAATTCTAATTCCTGCATCCAGAATTCCGATGCATTATCATTCCTCTCTGCTTCAGTCAGCTCAGATTACAGCAGCCTGGCAGGGTTCAGTGAGGGAATTAAGACACCCAGTGTGGCGACAAACAGGAGAAGGTCATGCTAGTTAGTCCTGCCCACGCTGGTTCTCACTGCCAGGCTTGAGACGGGTCTCACAGCTGGACTGAACGATGGTGGAGTTATGGGCGAACGCTGGCCCCGACCTCTCCTGTTTTCTGAGACCCATCAGCTGTTAAGACATCCACCTCTCTCCTCCTCCTCATCCTCCTCCTCCAGACCATGCCAGCCGATTATCTTCTCTTTCCATCTCTCTGATTGCATGACTCACAAGCAGGTACCTAAAAAAGTACTGTGGTGGCAGCATGGTACAGTAGTATCAAATAGCAATACTCTATAGTGTTGATGATATGTTACATATCGGGTTCCCATCTTCCCATCTGATTTTCTATGATTTTTCCAGTTGTTCATAATGATAGGATTAGGATTTTTAACAGTTGTTTAAAGAGATTGTACTATAATTTCTACAATTTCTAGCCAATAAAATATTTTCAACCTGAGCATAACTGAAAAAAGTATATATATATATATACACACACACATTACGAATATATACATTTTAATGACTATATCTTCATGGCTTTTCGGTTTTAGACAAAAAGTCTATAAGTCTAAGAGCATTTGTTTTTCAGAAATTTATTTATTAATTTCAGATACAGTTATAGTATCTGATACAGTTATTTTAGTATCGAGTATCATCAATACTATAGTTTTTTTAATATTTTGAATCAGTTTTTATTGTTTTTTCCATTTTCATTTAATTTTCTGTCATTTTTAATGGGGTTTTTATATGTCTATATAGTTTCATTACTTTTTAGTTTTAGTTATTTTAGTGCATCAAGTTACACTAAATGGAAATAAGAAATGTTGCCTTGGCAAACTAGCTGAAATACATTATTCGTTTAATGTTTACTTTATTTAAATAAAATGTATTTTAATAGTTTTAGCTAAATAACCTTGCCAAGATATTAGAAATATATACTATATAGATATTTATATGATATAAAATACTATAACATTACTATAAATACTTAATTTTTTGATTAATGAATATGTTTTTACTAACATTTTACTAATATCTTAAAAGCCATAGAAATGTCTATAGTGGATATAATTTTATTACATACACTATATTGCCAAAAGTGTTGGGACGCCTGCCTTTACATGCACATGAAATTTAATGACTTCCCAATCTTAATCCGTAGGGTTTACCCTTTGGCCCACCCTTTGCACCTATAACAGCTTCAACTCCTTGGACAGGAAGGGGCCATCCCCAAACTGTTCCCACAAAGTTGGGAGTGTTGTCCAAAATGTCTTGGTATGCTGAAGCATTAAGAGTTCCTTTCACTGGAACTAAGGGGCCAAGCCCAAACCCTGAAAAACAACCCCACACCATAATCCCCCCTCCACCAAACTTTACACTTGGCACAATGCAGTCAGTCAAGTACCGTTCTCCTGGCAACCACCAAACCCAGACTCATCCATCGGATTGCCAGACAGAGAAGCGTGATTCATCACTCCAGAGAACACGTCTCCACTGCTCTAGAGTCCAGTGGTGGCGTGCTTTACACCACTGTATCCAACGCTTTGCATTGCTCTTGGAAACCCATTCCATGAAGCTCTCTACGCACTGTTCTTGAGCTAACCACACAAAGTTTGGAGGTCTGTATCGACTCTGCAGAAAGTTGGTGACTTCTGTGCACTGTGCTGTGCGCCTCAGCATGCGCTGACCCCACTCTGTGATTTTTACATGGCCTACCACTTCGTGGCTGAGTTGCTGTTGTTCCCAATTGCTTCTACTTTGTTATAATACCACTAACAGTTGACCGTGGAACATTTAGTAGTGAGGAAATTTCACAAATGGACTTATTGCTCAGGTGGCAACCTATCACGGTACCACGCTTGAATTCACTGAGCTCCTGAGAGCGACCCATTCTTTCACAAGTGTTTGTAGAAGCGTCTACATGCCTAGGTGCTTGATTTTATACACCTGTGGCCATGGAAGTGTATTGGAACACCTGAATTCAATGATTTGGAGGGGTATCCCAATACTTTTGGCAATATAGTGTATTTGACATATATACGTTTAAACATATATATATTCACTAATCACTAAAGAAATGTCTTTGACTTAACAGTTTGTATACACTATGAATCTGAATGAATTGAATTTGTAGTAATAATTACATGTAAATCCTTTATATTCACTGTACTGTTTTGTGCATGTCCAAAAATCATAGTAAATCCAGGGGACAATTTTTTAAGTACTGTGGCATTACCATAAAATACTATGACAAAACATATATATAAAACTAAACTATGATATTCACCACAGAATTTAAATGCCAGAGTAAATGAATATAGTAAACAAGCAGTACCGAGATAATACCATCTAATACCATCACTGAACCATAGTATCACACGTCAACTTCAAAATCTGTAGCGCAATAACTAAAAAATGTCCTAATCCTGCTGTAATCACAGCAAATAGCCTTTCAGCCACAGTCACAGATCAGAGATCAAAGGTTTTCATGGTGCATGATAATACTGATCAAACAAGCTCTTATAGCGGCCTGATCTCGCTCAATGCCTCATGTGTCTGAGCCTGACAGAAAGATTTCGCTCAGATTTAGTCTAGAGACAGACACCTAGTAATCTCCAGTCTCTAATCTAATCTCTAATGGTTTAACAGTCAAATCCCTGGGGTCTGCAGTCTTTAGTGTGTGGAAAACAGAATTCATGTGCCCACTTCCTGTTTTAACACCCAAATTTAGAATTTATGACAAAACCTCATCAATTTTCAAAAACAAAGAAGCCGAATATTCCACTAACACCACAAGTAGGCCTACATCCGTGTTTACCTGAAGGCATCATACAAAAATGAAAATAAAAACAAAAACTAAAGCACAGACTATTTATATTAGCATGCATTTGATTACCCCATTATGGTCACTTTCATAATTCCACATATGGCACATTTATTGTCCAACAACAAATATTTTAGAAATATGTAGGCTATGGGTGCGTCTCAATGAGCTCCCTAGTTCAGTAGTCAGGGCACTGATCAGGGAATCAGTCAATGGGCTGACTCCCTGATCAGTGCCCTGACTACTGAACCAGGGAGCTCGTTGAGACTCACCCTATATTTGCACTGTCTCTGTTTGGCGCGCATGCGCACGGCGGCGCTCATTCACGGAAGCTTTTACAGATTTTTAGCGGATTCACTTGCAGAAGGCTCGTCCTCTCCTGACAGTAAAATGAACATATTTGCATGACGTTATTACATTTACAGCTGAAGAATATACCTGTGAAATGTAAGTTATGCACTGAGGAAAGCACCACACGTCAGTCAGCACTATCTGTCAGAGCTGCTTTAAACTATACGTGTTAACTAACGTTATATCTTACCACTTATTTTGAAGCCCTTATTATAAAGCATGTGTCATTATGCACTTTCCCTGCAGCAGCTCACTCGTCCTCCGCTATTTTTCAGATGCACTCGTATCAAACTACTGTATATCAATATAAACGGCATTGCCTCATTCCATATAGTTTCTATTAAAAACAAAAACAAAAAACCTCGATATACCGCCCTAGAACATAATAAACATGGCGAAGTGATAACGCGATCAACAAACTTGGAAGTAAATCAAAGCCCTGCATTATAAAAAAAGTATTAGCCTACGCAGATCTCTGGAATACTTCATTCTGATTGGTCAACTGCAACATTCTGCTGTCAAATATTTCTGTATAATAAGACATTAAAACATTAAAACTGTTCATTACTGGCAACTGATTTCCTCTCAAAAACTCAACAGTCAACTTAAAAAAAAAAAAAAACTATTAATTTTCATGATGTTTATTTATTTATTTATTTTTAAATGTCTAATCTATGGCTTTAATATTTTAATTTAAATCAAAAAAGAACAAAAAAACTGAAATTGTTTAAGTGTACATAGCTAGAGTATGCTAATTTCATCTCTCTCGTATCACACTGTGGTCTCTTTCTTCTAATACAATAAAATAATTTCAACTCAAACAATCATTTATTAAAAATATTATATATATATATATAAAAAAAAAGGTCAGTAGCCCTATAATGAGGGGGATAGTGTACAATCAACCACTCATTATCGTAAAATAAACCACTTAAGGGTGATACAAGTCTTTGCCTTCATGATGGGTTCCTGATCACCCATCAGAATTTAATTTGCAATAAAAACCAGTATAAACACTTTTAACCAATCAGAATATTACATTGAACAGTGCCGTGTATAAAACCTTGATGCCGTGTAGGTTTTAAAGGTAACCTTCATCATGAAATACCAACAGACTAAATCATATGTGTATGGAAGTGATGTGCTAGAATATTCACATGCATCTGATTCACATATGTGGGTGGAAGAGAGAAGCACAGCCTCTCTGTCCCCCCTTGTGGTTTTCCATGTGTGCGTACCGTTCGCAGGTACGAGCCTATACAAGACTTCCTGTCACTCGGTGTGGCAAGTTGAGAGAGAGGAGGGTGTCCCCGGCTAGGGTGATGCCATCACAATGACGCCATAAGCCTCCTGATGCTTTGACACACAACAGCAAACTGTGGCGGTCTAAAAGTCAGACCCCATTAAATCAGTTGACAAAGGCTTTGCGGACCTACCGCCGTCTAGCCAGGACAGCGGGCAAAAAAGCAGCAAGCTTAAAGGAATTAAAAGCTTACGAATCCCCTACTCTTTTTCACACTGAACACAACAAAAATAGACAGTTACTTTCCTTCAGGCAAGTACAACACAATTTAACTAACTAGTTAACCAAGCATACTATTAGTTTGTTCAGTGACAGGCAGCAAATAACATTTAAAAGGAAAATAGCAAGCTGAATTACACTAAACAGCCAATATTAAGACACAATCACAAACAAAGGGAAGGGAGCGGTACTCACCAGTTATCTTCTGCTGATGGTTTTAGTCGGGAAGCGCTGACCGGAATTCAGTCTGTTCATTCCAGCATGGTTGCATGAGTGTGTAATGAGTGTGTGTGTGTTTGTGTGTGCGTCCAAGTGCAGGTACTGTAGGCTGAGGGTTGATCCTGTGTTACCATTCACTGGCAGGCTGCCCCCTCTCGCTGTCTCTCTCTCTCTCTCTCTTTAACTCTCCAATTCTCTCACTTTCTGTCATGCTATCACTCTCACTCTCTCTCTATCCCCCTCCCTCTATTTCATCTTCTCTCTCTCTCTCTCTCTCTCTCTCTCTCTCTCTCTCTCTCTCTCTCTCTCTCTCTCTCTCTCTCTCTCTCTCTCCACTCTCGGGCTGTCAGAGCCGGGCTGCTCTACCATGTGTTAGCCCACGTACAACTGCAACACAATGTGCCCACACACACACACACACACACACACACACACACACACAGATCAGCTGTTGTTTCCCTTACATGAACATGCTGACACACAATTTGCTAAATTACTCCTCTCCAAAATTAGTTCAGAAAAAGAGCTCAAAGGTTTTTGCAAACACTGGTTTTATCTAGGAATGTGTCGAGTGTATATGTGTGTTGTAGTGAACTACTTCCTGCTTCTCTCTATATATCCCCCTCACTTTCATATCACAGCAGTGATATTCAAATAACAGTTTCCCCTCACGACTGATGTTCAAACTAGGCGGATTTTGTGAAAAAGTTCTTTAAAAAACATGTTTTGCACAGTTTAGGTATTAAACATTTGCGCATCCTGGACATTTCGCACAATAAATATGAATGATGCCTCAAATGTGGCTTGTTGAGGAGAGACATGTCATAGTATATTTCTAAGCCATCAGACTTTTCGGATCATTATTCTATGGACAATTATCAAGGGGGTATGAACTTGAATTTACATTTAAGGAGTTGTATCTAGGGACCAGAATATAACCGATCACTCTAGCAACCACCAGAACAACATAGCATCTTCATGAAACTTTTCCAAAGCACTCTGAACACTTTAGCAACCACATAGCAACACCCTAGCAACCACTTAGAACATCTCAAACTGGACTCAGGCAGCAAAACGTGGATTTGCAGTTATCATGAATCATAACTTATATATTGTATTGTTATATATTGTATTGACAACTCTTTTCCAACTATTTGTAAATCATGAGAAAATTGCGATTTTAACCAAGGAACCGAAACGTGTGAGGGAGTCGCCTGTCAATGACACTTTTACTGCCATTGAAACCATGGCAACAGACGTGGACAACTGCGTAATGTCTAGCACCGCACTGTTGTAGTTTCATTCAAACATGGACCATGACAAGCAGACTTTGGAACAAAATGAGAAATCAAAAGAGGACCAGTACCGACATAGCGTTTTCGAGATGGCGAGAGATTCGCCACACACTTCCACTTGACAGAGATGCCGTTCTTGCATGTGTTTTATTAGACAGGTGAGCAAATGTACATAAAACGAATCAATGTTATGTAGCTCAACACGATGAAATATTAGAATATCATCAGTAAAATCTAATCTCGCTATTAACTTTTTGAAACGTCAAAGACATAGTTGCATTGCTGTCAATGGAGGGACTGACAGCAGTGCACTCAGATTTCATCCAAAAAAAAATCTTAATTTGTGTTCCGAAGATGAACGAAAGGGTTTGGAATGACTGAGGGTTCATTTTTTGGGTGAACTATCCCTTTAAATCCTTATCACAAAATCAAGCACCATAGCAGCCACCAGAAAAAAATAAAATAAATAAATAAATAGAAACATTCTAAGAACACTGCATAGCAACACAGTTATGGATGGGTGCCAGGGCGTTGCTATGTGTTTGCTAAAGTGTTCTGAATGTTTCAGCACATCGTAGTTGCTAGGATGTTCTAAGCGAGTGCTGATTGTCAACTGTTACCGTCCTGAAAACATTAAAATGTAATAATTTAACCTGAGATGGCACAATGCAATTTACACTAAATGCACTGCATAAACAACATAAACACAAATAATTCCAGTCTCTGTATACCACTTTGCTTCAGTTTTTCTGGTTTAATATCACTGTTCTCAGAGTGTTGCCTTTTTGCTTCAGGTGAACTACTCAAATCCCCATGACCATAATTAACTTGATGAGTTAATTATTTTTATATTGTTTTGCCCTCCGGCAGGAATCCCATTTCTCATTATTGCCTGGATTCATCAAATTGCACATTGTAGGTCATGTGTGTTCAATTATGCCACATTTGTGAAATTAAACTAAATAATGCTTCAGATGTATTGGATGATCGGATGTAATTCCTAATGTCTATATAGGTAAATGTGTGTGCTAGATTTTGTGATCTGCTCTGTTGTGTGGCATGTGCTTTCACTCTACATTCACGAATCAGCAGCCTGGAGCTTGTACAAAAGTGTCCATGGCAACGGGCTGATCCCATGCCAACTTATTTTGCCCTAGCGTGCTAAAGATAGACCCACGCAGCACACGGGAAAGTCTGCTCTGCATGAGATTCCAAACCATCAGTACCTGTACCTCATACTGTAAAAACACAACACAAACAAGATGCCTATGCTGAAGGAAACTTTATAGACTTAACTTAATAGAGCAGCTCGGCTGCTACTTATAACCCAAAAAATACCACGGTATGACAATATCTGATTGTATTACCATGGTACTTTGATATGTAGCATAGTACATAATGACAGTACACAATCATACCATGGTATTTAAAATGGTACTCCTACTTGGCGTTAGCCATGCTTACAAAATAGTACTATGGCTGTACCATGGTAAAGTGATGGTGTAGGATGGTAAATACCATGGTACTACTGAAATTCATAGTATTTACATAGTTACAAGAATATTAAAGGGGTCATGAACTGCATTGTTTCATGATGTTTCCTGGGGTGCACTTATAATGTTTGAATACTTTTTACACCAAAAATTGTCATAATTTATAAATAAAAGGAATTTTTCCTAACCTGATTTTAGCCCTCTGGTTTGAACGCTCTGTTTTAAGGGGCGTGTCTGCTGTGAGGGTTCAGTGTAAACGCCCACTGCTGTGATTGGCTAACGTCTTTCCATTTGAAATAGCTAAGTATTACTCTCTCTTTTAGTGCATTTTTACTATTACAGCTCTCATGGTTAACTAATCGTGAAAAGTGCTGCATTACATTTAGATCTATGGCTTATATTAAGATCGTGGCATGAAAGGTTGCAGAGATGATCACTGTAGCCGATCACAGACATGTTGAGCACATGAAAGCAGTGATCTCGTCATTGCAACTCAGTTTCTGTACACTAACGAATGCTTTCATCTTCACTAACAGTGCAAACGTGATATAGTTAAAGGATTAGTTCACTTTTAAATAAACGTTGCTGATAATTTACTCACCCCCATGTCATCCAAGATGTCCATGTCTTTCTTTTTTCAGTCGAAAAGAAATTAAGGTTTTTGATGAAAACATTCCAGGATTTTTCTCCATATAATGGACTTCAATGGGCTCCAAACGGTTCAAGGTCCAAATGACAGTTTCAGTGCAGCTTCAAAGGGCTGTAAACGATACCAGACGATGAATAAGGGTCTTATCTAGCGAAACGATCTAAATTAACTAAAAGAGATTCGTTGAATAAAACGGGAGTCACTGATACACAAACCCTCGCTGTTTGATTGACAGCTGCATCGAGCGCTGCTCCAACGATTGCAAAGGGAGCTTTCTTTGATCGCTTTCTTTATGGAATTTAATCACCGTTAAATAACAGATTATTTTCATCCTACTAAGAGAAACCACGCAAGTTGATGTTTAGTCACTGGTTTGATTTACTGACACACAGACAAAGAACATGACTGTACATGAATCATTACATATCAGATCAGTTGCATTACTGTAGAGTCCAGGCAGTATCCTCAACGGCATGTTTATTACTTGGTAGCTTGATCTAGTTTAACACCACGTAGGCCTATGTTACTTAGGCTACCTATTCTATTGCATGTCATGCACGAATCGGTGGGTGGGGCTAAACAGGCAGTGATGAAGTAGGCGCTGATCTTCTTCTGCCTCCCTTTGACGTCATAGATCCCCACTTTTAAAAAACCTGTCGTTTGCTGGGCCTGGTGTCAATGAAAGCTTTTACTGGACTTACAAGGAAGTTTTCAGTTCTGAAACTTACAGGATATTTTTATAGTATGACCTCTTATATGTCATTATATATATCTTACATGTCTCTCAGTTCATAACCCCTTTAATAATAGTACATGGTCCAATAAACCATGGTAGGTACCACAGTACCATGTCCAAAATAGCATAGTAGTACCCTGGTATTTTTTTTTAAGTGACTAATATTTTTTATATACCAGATATTACCAGGTTATCAAAGCCATGATATGGTACCATGAATTCAAATAAGAATTGTGCGCACATCCAACAAACTTTTTGCAGATGCTAGATTAAATTAAGCATTTAACTTGAAGTCAACAAGAGTCTGCACACTGCCGCTGCTGCTCCTAAAGATTTATTTAAAAAGAAACAACGTTTCGACCCAAGGGTCTTCGTCAGGAAAACAACAAGCACAAAAAGGTACTATTTATATCAGTGTGAACCATCACACCTGACCTCATTAGTGAACTAATTACCCAATCATCCAATGTAACAACGTCCAAACGTTTTTTTTAGAATACAGCACAGATAAACAGAAAAATAAATGGTACCATGAATTAAAAAAGACATGGAAATGCTACAGTACTTGCTGTAAATTATATTTCAAATACTTTACAATTACCATATTTATACCATGGTATTTATTTGGTACTTCAGATACTACCAAAGAAACAAGATATTACCATGGTGCCGTGTCTAAAAACCATAATACTATGGTACATGATACTGATTTAAAACATTTTTTGCAGTGCACACACACACACACACACACATTGGGGACAGCTTGCAGGGTGAACACAGAAATGTGGGACATTACTGCCGGCTACGCCTCGTACAACAGCATCGCAGCCTGCCACATTCCCGCTGGCCCTCTAATGAACGGAAACCCAGGGCGGATCTGTCACCAGAACGTTGTCCTAAGCAGCCTGTAAATTATGGAGCCAAGCTGCCTACACACAGTCTGTCATATAAGAGAGGAGAGGAAATCAAAACATGTACAATAAAACCGTACATTCATTTGAACACCTGAGATACACAGAGCTTTTATGAATCTGTCAGTTCCAGATGGAGTTGTGATGTTGAGGATTCAATTTGGCTGAACCCCCGAATGACAGCTTGACGTCTTTGAAGCACCAGTCAATGTTCGTTTGTTGGCTCAGATAGATAGCCCCTCTTTCACAACCCTGCAGGACAGCAATAGAGAGGAAAGGGGGGAAAAGAGGAAGAGAGATCAGTAAACTCTTTTGTGAATGATAGATAGATAGATAGATAGATAGATAGATAGATAGATAGATAGATAGATAGATAGATAGATAGATAGATAGATAGATAGATAGATAGATAGATAGGCAGGCAGGCAGGCAGGCAGGCAGGCAGGCAGGCAGGCAGACAGACAGACAGACAGACAGACAGACAGACAGACGTTTCAGAGTCTACAGACTCAATCTCAGTGTTATATATTATGGCCCTGTTCTGAGTGGATGCAGCGAGTGTTAAAACTGAAGTGGCTTCCTCTGATCCATTAGAGCGTCTTTCCCTCATCAGCAAGACAAAGAGGCTGTCAGAGCACTGGAGTGACTCTGATCTCCTGGCCACGACACACAAACATCCCATAACGCTCTCCTGATCTCACTGAACTATCACTCACAAAAGGGAACACATTTCAATGGTACTTTTGCTTTGATTCTAGAAATGTAGTTCTTTATGTTCACAATAACTATACAAAAATTTGGTAAGATTTTTTTTATGTTTTTGGAAGAAATATCATATGCGCACTAAGGCTGCATTTAATTGATCAAAAACACAGTAACATTGTGATATTTACAATTGTATAATTAAAATAACTGCTTTCTATTTGAATGTTTTAAAATGCGATTCATTCCTGTGATGCAAAGCTGGATTTTCAGCATCATTACTCCAGTCTTCAGTCACACAATCCTTCAGAAATCATTCTAATATGCTGATTTGCTGCTCAAGAAACATTTCTTATTGTCATCAATGTTGAAAAAATCCCCAAAAATTGGTGGAAACTGTTATTTCAGGATTCTTTGATAAATAGAAAATGCAAAAGGAAAGGATTTATTTGAAATAGAAATATTGTGTAATGTAATAAATGTCTTTACTGTCTGACACTTTTGGTCAAATGAATGCATCCTTGCTACTGAATAAAATATGAAAAAGCAATTCATACACCGGTCAGACATAACATTATGACCGGTGAAGTGAATAACGCTGATTATCTCTTCATCACTGCACCTGTTAGTGGGTGGGATATATTAGGCAGCAAGTGAACATTTTGTCCTCAAAGCTGATGTGTTAGAAGCAGGAAAATGGGCAAAAATGGTCAGAGCATCTCCAAAACAGCCGTTTGCAGTGGTCAGTATCTATCAAAAGTGGCCCATGGAAGGAACAGTGGTGAACCGGCAACAGGGTCATGGGCGGCCAAGGCTCATTGATGCATGTGGGGATAACTTAACCTTTCAGTAGACATTCAGATCAATATATGCCATATAAATCCACTTATTTTAAATGCTTTTGGCTGGAAGTCACCTGATATGGTACTCATTAAGGTACTCTTTTTTTGTGTATATTTCAGAGCAGTTTCCCCATGTTTCCAATGCATCTGTTGTGTAAAGCTTCCTGAAAAAGACACAAGAACATATGAATCACATGATGAGTCACAATGGCACATGTACATAAAGTTTGACACATGTTCTTTATTGTGTTAGTATGTTTTATAATTATGAAAATCTTACAACGACCCAGCTGTCAGCTGTAGTCCAGTTCTCCATACAGGTACCGTTTCTGTTGCCATGGCAGCCAGAAAACCCTACAGTGAGAGGAGCAGAACACAAACCTTTCATTGCTATGTTCTACCAAAAATAACTAGAGTTATGTGAGTGATGAATGTATTGTGCCGCAATGATGCTGTGGATGATGGCAAGGAAGGACCGAGATTGGATTCCAAAATAAGATTTCGAGGAGTTGGAGTCGAGTCCCCTCAATGGAAACGCCGAAACTGAAGGGCACTGTCCAGTACTTCAATTAACAAACTGTTAAACATTCCAGAAGAACAGTATGTAGTGGGAATTTGATTCTTTCCAGGGACTGGGGCCAGTTGTTCAAAAGGTATAATCGGGATCAGAACGATCTGGATTTGGAAATCCCATGTGTTGCTATCCAGGATCAGGTAATCCATCTTACTTTTGTGCCGGTTTTTCAAAGCAAAATTGGATTGGATCACCTTAATCTTTTTCTTGTTTCACTGAAGAAAAAGTCATACAGGTTGGAAACAACATTACAAAATTCACTCATGCATGTGCAAAGCTTATCTTTGCACCGAATCAATGTAATTTGACTGTAATAATCTCTGATATGTTTGACCAATAGCCATGTTTCTGTTCTGAAAAGTTAGAAAGAAATGTATTAAAGGGTTCTTTCATGCGGAGAAACAGTTAGGTCACAAAAAAAAAAAAAAAAAAAAAAAACACGGTTTGTAGTAAAGACGAAGGATCAAATGTCTTTAATATAAATCTCAGGTAACAAGAACACAGGTTAAAGTCCAAATGTTGTGTGAGTGTGACAGGTGCATTCAGGTTGACTGGGACTCTTTTTAATCAACCTGAATTCACCAACATTTAGTTTAAAATGTATTTTTGTATTACTTTTTTCCTTTATTATTTCATGTATTTGTTTTAAAAGTTTTTTTTTTTTCTTCTTCTGCAGGTTAGGGCCTTCATATTCGATGTCCAATTATTTATATATATATATATATATATATATATATATATATATATATATATATATATATACACTCACCTAAAGGATTATTAGGAACACCAAACTAATACTGTGTTTGACCCCCTTTCGCCTTCAGAACTGTCTTAATTCTTCGTGGCATTGATTCAACAAGGTGCTGAAAGCATTCTTTAGAAATGTTGGCCCATATTGATAGGATAGCATCTTGCAGTTGATGGAGATTTGTGGGATGCACATCCAGGGCACGAAGCTCCTGTTCCACCACATCCCAAAGATGCTCTATTGGGTTGAGATCTGGTGACTGTGGGGGCCATTTTAGTACAGTGAACTCATTGTCATGTTCAAGAAACCAATTTGAAATGATTCGAGCTTTGTGACATGGTGCATTATCCTGCTGGAAGTAGCCATCAGAGAATGGGTACATGGTGGTCATAAAGGGATGGACATGATCAGAAACAATGCTCAGGTAGGCTGTGGCATTTAAACGATACCCGATTGGCACTAAGGGGCCTAAAGTGTGCCAGAAAACATCCCCACACCATTACACCACCACCACCAGCCTGCACAGTGGTAACAAGGCATGATGGATCCATGTTCTCATTCTGTTTACGCCAAATTCTGACTCTACCATCTGAATGTCTCACCAGAAATCGAGACTCATCAGACCAGGCAACATTTTTCCAGTCTTCAACTGTCCAATTTTGGTGAGCTCGTGCAAATTGTAGCCTCTTTTTCCTATTCGTAGTGGAGATGAGTGGTACCCGGTGGGGTCTTCTGCTGTTGTAGCCCATCCGCCTCAAGGTTGTGCATGTTGTGGCTTCACAAATGCTTTGCTGCATACCTCGGTTGTAACGAGTGGTTATTTCAGTCAAAGTTGCTCTTCTAACAGCTTGAATCAGTCGGCCCATTCTCCTCTGACCTCTAGCATCCAACAAGGCATTTTCGCCCACAGGACTGCCGCATACTGGATGTTTTTCCTTTCACACCATTCTTTGTAAACCCTAGAAATGGTTGTGCATGAAAATCCCAGTAACTGAGCAGATTGTGAAATACTCAGACCGGCCCGTCTGGCACCAACAGCCATGCCATGCCACACTCAAAATTGCTTAAATCACCTTTCTTTCCCATTCTGACATTCAGTTTGGAGTTCAGGAGATTGTCTTGACCAGGACCACACCCCTAAATGCACTGAAGCAACTGCCATGTGATTGGTTGATTAGATAATTGCATTAATGAGAAATTGAACAGGTGTTCCTAATAATCCTTTAGGTGAGTGTGTATATATATATATATATATACATATGACAGGACTTTGTAGATTAATTTTTCTAAAAATCTCCACTTTGTCCTGATCTGTATTTTGATTTATTACAAGGAAGTTTCATATTTTCATGTTGTACACTTATTTCCTGTTGTAATGATTATGCTCAAGGCACATAAAATATTAACTGTTTTTCTCTTTCTCGTCACCAAACCAACAAATCACGACAATTCATTCTTATAAGGGTTTTTGTTTTTGTCAGTTTGTCATAAACATAAAATCTCTATCCTTGTTTGATGACAGAATGTGTTTAGCTAACAATTTTTGGCCAAATTATTATCAAAATGATTATTTCACTGCCTCAACTGTCCTAACACTTAATACCACATTCAAATCTCACAACCCTTTATTTCTGTAATGTTAAATTTCTTATATCTGAATATCATTATGTTATGGAACAACACAGACCCATTGAGCAGGAATGTATATTTTTATACGCAAAAAATAAAATTACTACGAGTAAGCCTTTCTGTAACCTTTTTTATTGAAGTCTTAAAACCAGGGGACAGTTTCACAGACAAAGGTTAAGATAGTCCTAGACTAAAATGTATGTTTGAGTTTTTTTAACAAATTAACTTTCACTCACATATCTTAAAATATATTTATATATATTTGTTATCTATTAAAAAAAAAAAAAAAAAAGTCAAGTGTATTTAAGTAAACAGCAGTGCAGTTGATCTTCTCTCTGATGCCCTCTAATGGATTCAAAAACAAAGTGCATCATCTCACTTATTTATTGTGCCATATATGAATATTGCAGACAGTAATATAATGCAACATTATACCATCATATCATCATATCATCTTTCAAACCGTCTTCTGATTAGATATTTAAGCATGATATATAAATATAGATATAGATATAAGTGTGTGTGAGTGATGAGATTTTCCTAGTTGGTCTCTTTAGTTGGTCTCTTTAGTTGGGCTCTTTAGTTGGGCTCTTTAGTTGGGCTCTTTAGTTGGTCTCTTTAGTTGGTCTCTTTAGTTGGGCTCTTTAGTTGGGCTCTTGCAGTGTTTGTGTGTGTGCATGCGCTTAAGGCCGGCAGCGCTGAATGAAACGCGGATACAGGCAGACGTCACGGATGTGGTGCCGGTTCAGCAGCCAGGTGAGGAACCGCTCCAGTCCCAGTCCGTATCCACCGTGAGGACACGTGCCAAACTTTCTCTGCAACACAGCGTTACACACTTAGAGGTGAATGTTTCAATCAATGCGGTATCACAAAGGGCTGACTGATACATTGAATATTCAAGATGATTTTGGTGGCTTCCTCTCCAGTTAAAATTATTTCATATTCTTCCTGCAAACCATCTATTTCTTTGCTAAATAGAAAGTTCAAAAGAACAGAATTGATTTGAAATAGAATCTTTTTTCACATTATAAAAGTCTTTAGTGTCACTTTTGACTAGCTCAATGCTTCCTTGATGAAAAGCCCCCCCCACACTCACAATTTCTCCCTTATTACATGCTTTAAAGTTGACATAACCAAATGATAAGAAATATTTTTTTTAGTTCTTTAGTTGCACGTTTAATGCTTGCTTTTTTAATAATGTTTAATGCTTGCGTTTTTTTTTTTTTGATCATTTTAATCTTGCGGCCCCCTTGGAAGTTTGCCGAGGCTTCTGGTTGTGAACCACAATATGAACTGCTGGCAGAAGGGTGTTACCTGGTCAGTGTACCAGTAGTAGGGTGTTGGGTCGATTCCCTCTCTCTTATACCCTTCCAGGAGTTCCTCAGCGTCCCAGATACGCATGGAGCCTCCCACGATCTCCCCGACATTGGGCATCAGCACATCCACCTGACATAAACACAAACACACCAGCCATGTACAACGCAATTCTGCTGAATACTGCTCTCCCACAGACTCATTTAATTACTATAAATACTACATACATTGCTGAGGTAAATGTTATATTAGTGATAGATTCAATCACTAGATTTAATGTAGGCCTACTTTAAGTGTGCACCAAACACTAGGAAAATACATATCGGACCGGGACACGTTATCAGCACATATTCAATATTCAAAGACTCAGATCGGATAGGAGGCACAAAAAAACCTGATCGGGACATCCCTAGAAAACAGCATCTTCTCAACATGAATAACACAAAGCAAACTCTTCCAGTCTCAGTTACAACTACAGTGTTCGAGGATTCAGTAGGCTGCAACAACTAATCGATAAAATTGATAATAAAAACCATTGACAACGATTCTCATTATCGATTAGTTCGGTCTGCCCTCTGTGCACGGAAAGCTTCCACCAGTCATGCCAATTTACAGTACTGAATAGCGCATTTCTATGGACAAGATGCATCTAAAAATAGTGTAGTGGAAACAGAGTGAGCTGCTGCAGTAAAGGAACGTGATCCAAGTGCCCAAAACTTGAGAATTCTAATTTAAGCTTCAAGCTAATGCATTAGCGTCTAACATACCATGTCATGCTCTTTGATAGATGCGTGTATAACCACACAAATACCATAGTGTAAGGATTTGAAGCAAAACCATGGTGGTTACCATGGAATAACTACAATAACCCTGTTTTATTAAATTATTTTTTGTTTTTAAAACCATGGTTAATTTTTTGTAAGGGTAGATATATTCACTATGTATGTTTTCATAGCACTCAGCTGACACGTTTGTTTGAAGGACAGCATTGGGCAGGACTTGGAATTTTAAAATGGGCTTTTTATCTGATTCATTGTA
This sequence comes from Paracanthobrama guichenoti, assembly GCA_018749465.1. Taxonomy (NCBI): domain Eukaryota; kingdom Metazoa; phylum Chordata; class Actinopteri; order Cypriniformes; family Gobionidae; genus Paracanthobrama; species Paracanthobrama guichenoti. Next base: position 21,447,657 of record CM031966.1, on the reverse strand, counting down.
AAAATAATCAGCAAACTAATCGATTATCAAAATAATCGTTAGTTGCAGCCCTAAAATAATTAGCAAAAAAGCATAAGAGTGGCACTTTAACATTTATATTTAATGCAAAAATGCATATTTTACAAAATAGTTTGGACTTGAAAATTGCTAGATTTGCTAGAAAATCATAGCCGTACATAGACTGGGTAAACCCAGCCCGTTCCAGCTCAGGCTGGAAACCTGTACATATTTCTATCCTACTTCTGTTACAAACTTGTGGGGACCAATCACAAACCGGCCTATCCACCTGGTGCACTATTAGCGGGTTCAACACAATGACGGATAGAGAAGCGATGGATCGTTGGTCTGATTGGTTGAAGGACTATCCAATTGCATATAGAGTCATTTGAACTATGCCCGTTGATCACGCCTCTTGTGGTCTGATTGGCTGAACGACTATCCAATTGCATACAGAGTCATTTGAACTATGCCTATTGAGTCTCTTGTGCAGGAGAAAATACAGAGCAGACTCCCCAGACCAATGTTCAAACTTAAAAGATTGAGCTTGGTCTGGTGATAGCCAGACAAAGCTGTATGTCTAACAACCAAATAAATTTAAGATAACAAAAATTTGTATTTGTAAAATACACAATTGGATAGTCCTTCAACCAATCAGACCACAAGAGGCATGATCAACGGGCATAGTTCAAATGACTCTGTACACAATTGGATAGTCGTTCAACCAATCAGACCACAAGAAGCGTGATCAACGGGCATAGTTCAAATGACTCTGTATGCAATTGGATAGTCCTTCAACCAATCAGACAAACGATCCATCGCTTCTCTATCCGTCATTGTGTTGAACCTGCCAATAGTGCACCAGGTGGATAGGCATGGTAACGCAGTGTCCAATTTCAAAATGGCTTTCACGGGATGAATTTTAAATTATGATTCCTTAAATATGACAGTTAACAGTCTTAATAACTGCTATCAACTGAGCAATAAATCACCTAATATACATTGCTTGTAAAATGTGTTTGTTTCAGCCAGTGCCTGATCAGTATAAGCTCCGCCTCATTTTGTGCCTGGCTGGTAACTCCACCCACAGTGAAATCTCATTGAATGCAAACGGCTTTGGGTGTAGACATTTAATTTGTTACTGGATATTTTTGTTTTGCGCTGGTTATAACACAGGTTAATAAGTCTGGTCCTGACCGATTCAGTGAGGCGACGGTCCTCAGAGCAGCGCTGCATGTAGAAGGATTTGATCTCAGCCGGGAATCGACACAGCAGGATGGTCTCGTTAATGGTGTCAGTCATCCGGCGCTCAGGGGCTTCTGGGATATCCTATAGAAATTACATACAAATAGTCAAATATAATTATAACTGTTTCAGCCTTTTTTTCTTCGTAGTTGAGCAACGATGTATGAGACAAACCTCTCCAAACTCATAAAATGTCCCATCATCCTTCTTGATGTTGTGCTCTCTCAGCCACTCAATGGCCTCGGTGTAGTTCATCCTCTTGAATGGACGTTTGGGAGGCTTGAAGTCCTGCAAGAGGAAAAATCAAAAATAGTCTCAGTGTCTCCATACTTTTTAAGATCGATATTTTACAAATAAATACCCAGCTCAGTCCTGAAACTCTAACGCATCACTGATTGGTTGTCTCGCAGCCGTTACTACAGCCAATCAGGCTTTTCTTCATATCTAGGCTAGTATGTATATATTTCGGTCTGACACAGGTTGTGTTAGACTGCGTGCTCATCTTAACCCTCCTCCACCCCAGCACCACATGTCTAGATCTGCTCTTTGCAGCAGCACTTAATGTCACCTTGTTTTATGGAGCAAGTATTCATACTTGCTTTGCAGCAGCAGCTGTTTTATTTTCGGTGTTTGCGTGGTCTAGCATAGTGAGTTTGTGTAATTGCCTGCAGGCACAGCTGCAGAGTAGCAGATCTAGTCCACCAAAACCAAGCCTAATTACATCTACAGCAACATTACTCATTTAATAAAATTGTGTTCAAACTATTCCGAGAGTCATCATGACTGAATTATTTCAAATAATATTCACATTGCCTTTTTAAAATGCATCAATATCAGAGTTTTACAAGCCTGAATAACATAAATTGATGTTTCCAGGTTTATTTTACTGATACTCAGACACATATAATGGCGTTGTGTGAGTTTGGGGTCGTACAGGGTTGATGTCGTAGAGCAGTTGCGCAGCAGGAGACTTCAGAACCCTGTCGACCACATCACACACCAGATCTTCCAACCGGTTCAGAAGGTCTTCATAAGTCATGAAGGGACACTCAGCCTCAATGTGGGTGTACCTGAGAACACACACACACACACACACACACACACACACACACACACACACACACACACACACACACACACACACACACACGTTGGTTTTTGTGGTTTATGAGGACTCTCCATAGGCGTAATGGTCTTTATACTATACAAACGGTATGTTCTATCTCCCCACACTAACCCATTACTCTGCTTAATATTTTTGTGGAAACTAAATATTTTTCAGGACAGAACAGAAAGTTCAAAAGAACAGCATTTGATTAACTAAATAAATAACTAACTAAATAAATAAAATGTTACATTATAAATGCCTTTAATGTCACAAGATCAATTTAAAGGTGCACTATGTAACATTTTTTCAGTAAAATATCCAAAAACCACTAGGCCAGTGTTATATATTTTGTTCAGTTGAATACTTAAAATATCCCAAATGTTTCCAACTATTTGTAAATCGTGAGAAAATTGGTATTTTAACCAAGGAACCGGGACGTGTGAGGGAGTCGCCTGTCAATTGTGTCATATCTGCGTTACCCTCGGTTTCCGGTTTTATTTAGCAGAAACGCTTTACTCTCACTGCAGTGTGCAACACGTGTCATAGCAGCCGCCGAGCGAACGCAGAGTAACGTCATAACATCATTTTTAACACACTCAGATGTATCTAATATGATAAACAGAGCTCAGCTCCCTCAACACTCGGTCCTGCTCTACTTCATACTACAGTAACGTTAATAATCGAATCCATGAAACTGATTTCTGCCAGAGTCCTATCCCGAATCTTTCCACCGGCTGTGAGGTGAAGACCACATGTGCCAAGACTCTGTGCTCAAGCTACGCCTTTGTTTTGAATAGGCGACCTCTAGCGGATGGAAAACTTACATAGTGCACCTTTAATCTTAAAAAAATCTTTTTTTTTCTTTTTCTTACCCCAACTTTTAAAGGGCACAGATGTTTTTAAAATTGATCACAATGTTTCCTAAGAAGCAAATCAACATATTAGAATGATTTCTGAAGGATCAAGTAACAAGTTGCTGTATAACAAAACATTTGTCATTTTACAATGTCTATATGTTCACCTTTTTCTCTTTATCACTCACAAAAATCCCAAGATTACAAGCCTATGAATAAAACTGAGCTGTACAAATAATAACAGGTGCACATTTTCTTTTTTGTCAACATTGTAATCAAAATGATTTAACCCCCACTGCAAATCAGGTTTATTGGCAAAATGTACAGACTTTCAGCACTTTGCAATGAACAAATCAAACAAAAATAATTGAAATAGCTTATTAAAAATTACTTTTAATGACTTCTGCAGTCTCAACATGAATCAAACCTCTGAACTGAATTCCTTCACAACAGCACAAATCTGCAAAACAGGGCTTCATTAGTTGCACCAGGTGTGCTTGAGCTATAATGCATGAGATACCTGAACTCAAAGTCAAAAGAATGGTCCAAAAAGTTAAGAGACGAGATCATTGCCCTTCACAAACAAGGGACAAGATTAAAATAAAGATAGCGAAGGCACTGCATCTTCCTAGAGACACTGTTGGAAGCATAGTTCGCAAGTCCAAACGCAAAGAAACAGTGGTTACACTACCTGGACGGGCAGAAAAAGGAAGCTATCAACGGCTGCGACCAGATTTCTGAGAAAGCAGGTTCAGAAAAACTCTCAAGTTTCTGCAAAAGACCTGCAGCAGGACTTGGTGGCAACAGGCACTGAGGTTTCAGTTTGTACAGTAAGGCACGTACTAAACGCAAACGGCTTCCATGCCAGAACTCCAAGATGTACACCACTACTTACCCAAAAGCACAAGAAAATTCAGCCCCAATTTGCTTAAAATCATATAAATAATCCACAGAACTTTTGGGATTCTTTTCTTGGAGGAACTTGGAGGAACTTTTCGGAGGAAGAAGAATGAAGCATACACTGAAAATATCACTCTGTCTACAGCTAAGCATGTTGGTGGCTCTGTGATGTTCTGGGGCTGCTTTGCATCCTCTGACACTGGAAACCTGAATAGTGTAGATGGCAAGATGGATTCATTGAAGTATCAGGAAATCCTAGGAGAAAACATCATGCCGTCTGTGAGGAAGCTGAAGCTTGGGCGTCATAGGACCTTCCAACACGACAATGATCCCAAGCATACTTCAAATTCCACCAAAGCTTGGTTGAAGAAGTCCTGGAAGATTCTACAGTGGGCATCACAGTCACCTGACTTGAACCTGATAGAAAATCTCTGATGATATTTGAAGAAGGCGGTTGCAGCACGTAAACCCAAGAATATACCTGAACTGGAGGCCATTGCTCATGAGGAATAGGCTAAGATACCGCAGGAATGCTGCCAGAAGCTGGTGTCTCATGTGCAGCAGGTCATAACTGCAAAAGGGTGCACTACTTAGTACTAAAGATGCTTGCCATGAGGGGCTTAAAAAAATTTTAGACTGCAGAAGTCATTAAAAGTTGTATTTTCATTTAAATTTGGGGAAACCACTTGAAACATTCACTGTGTTGAGCAATTTCAATTACTTTTGTTTGATTTGTTCATTGCAAACAACCGAAAGTCTATACATTTCCATAACTTTAAAGTTAGTTCATCCAAAAATTGTAATTCTTTGTCCATTTACTCACTATCACGTTGTTCTCGCGCATCACACATGCATTTGAACGTCGATGTTTATTACTTTATGTGCGTTGTAAAGCTATTCATCATACAAATGTGCAAATATATTTTGCACACAATATAGTATAATGAGGGAATTTCTTTGTGCATGTCATGTGCACGGCTCCATATGTTATTGCCTGTGCTGCTGTGAATGGAAAGGCTCAGAATCGAAAGGATGTGAGACTGACTGGCTGGTCACCAGTCCAGGCCGATCATGTGAAAACCGGTTGATTCCGATCTCTAAGGCCCCATTTACACTGCATGGTTCAAGTGACCCAATTCCGATTTTTCCCTCTCATGTGGCACAGATCGGAAATGACATGAACGTGTAAGCAGGAAAAAAACGCATGAATTCCAATATCCTCAGGCCTCACTTATATGTGGTAATAAATTCGATGATTCGGATCCGTGCATTTGTGTCTGCCATGTAAGCTGTCAAATCGGATATTCCCCAGTAAATGCAAGTCGTACGTCATTGAAAAAGGGACGGATGCGAATAATATCAAAGTGGACACGAACTGCGATCAAGGGCTCTCCTCTTTTTTCTCAGCCTTATGAGAGCAAAGTTTTGCTGACCTTTAAAGTGCGTTGTTTTACTTCCTTTTCCGGGTCAGAACGTCTTGGGCTGTTTCGCCAGTGTATAGTGTAAATGCAAATATCGGATACGGGTCGCTTTTAAAAGATGATGTAAGCAGGTCGTCCAAAAACAAAAACCAAAAAAAAAACAAAATGAATTTAGTCACCAAATCGGAATTGTGCATCAGGCCCTGCAGTGTAAATGCGGCCTAACTGTATGGCTGATTCTCATCTCTAATTATATTTTAACATACACTCATCTAAAGGATTATTAGGAACACCATACTAATACTGTGTTTGACCCCCTTTCGCCTTCAGAACTGCCTTAATTCTACGTGGCATTGATTCAACAAGGTGCTGAAAGCATTCTTTAGAAATGTTGGCCCATATTGATAAGATAGCATCTTGCAGTTGATGGAGATTTGTGGGATGCACATCCAGGGCACGGCTCTGTTCCCACCACATCCCAAAGATGCTCTATTGGGTTGAGATCTGGTGACTGTGGGGGCCATTTTAGTACAGTGAACTCATTGTCATGTTCAAGAAACCAATTTGAAATGATTCGAGCTTTGTGACATGGTGCATTATCCTGCTGGAAGTAGCCATCAGAGAATGGGTACATGGTGGTCATAAAGGGATGGACATGGTCAGAAACAATGTTCAGGTAGGCCGTGGCATTTAAACGATGCCCAATTGGTACTAAGAGGCCTAAAGTGTGCCAAGAAAACATCCCCCACACCATTACACCACCACCACCAGCCTGCACAGTGGTAACAAGGCATGATGGATCCATGTTCTCATTCTGTTTACGCCAAATTCTGACTCTACCAATCTGAATGTCTCAACAGAAATCGATACTAATTAGACCAGGCAACATTTTTCCAGTCTTCAACTGTCCAATTTTGGTGAGCTCGTGCAAATTGTAGCCTCTTTTTCCTATTTGTAGTGGAGATGAGTGGTACCCGGTGGGGTCTTCTGCTGTTGTAGCCCATCCGCCTAAAGGTTGTGCGTGTTGTGGCTTCACAAATGCTTTGCTGCATACCTCGGTTGTAACGAGTGGTTGCTCAAAGTTGCTCTTCTGTCAGCTTGAATCAGTCGGCCCATTCTCCTCTGACCTCTAGCATCAACAAGGCATTTTTTCGCCCACAGGACTGGATGTTTTTCCCTTTTCACACCATTCTTTGTAAACCCTAGAAATGGTTGTGCGTGAAAATCCCAGTAACTGAGCAGATTGTGAAATACTCAGACCGGCCCGTCTGGCACCAACAACCATGCTACACTCAAAATTGCTTATATCACCTTTCTTTCAGGTTCAGGAGTTCAGGAGATTGTCTTGACTAGGACCACACCCTAAATGCATTGAAGCAACTGCCATGTGATTGGTTGATTAGATAATTGCATTAATGAGAAATTGAACAGGTGTTCCTCATAATCCTTTAGGTGAGTGTATATTAACATAGAAAACAGCTATTTTAAATTGTAATAACGTTTCACAATTTTTACTGTATTTTTGATCAAATAAATGCAGCCTCAGTGAGCAGGAGAGATTTCTTTCTAAAACAAAAATTCATAATTATCCCAATCTCCATTACACTGCCCCGCTTCTGTCTGTTTCAGTAAATGGCTCCAGACTCACTCAGACAAGTGTCTGCGGGTGCGTGACTGCTCGGCGCGGTACGACTGGGCGATGCAGAAGGTGTCACCCAGCGCAGGGATGCAGGTCTCCAGGTAGAGTTGAGAGGACTGCGTCAGGTACGCGTTCTCACCGAAGTAGTCGAGACTGAAGAGGGTGGAGCCACCCTCAACCTGCGTCTGCACCAGAGTGGGCGGAGATATCTGAGGACCACAACAAACAAACCTCCACATTTAATAACATCTCTTAAATCTGTACTCCAGAGTAGATGCGGACAGTAGTGAAGTATTTTTACTCTGCTTAAGTACATTTTTCAAGTGTGCATTTCTTTGGAAAACTGTTACTTCACAACATTTCAAAGCATAATATTGTACTTTTTTATTGCACTACGTTTCATACTGAATATCATTTAATACTTAATTACATAAAAAAATTTGTACTTTCTTACTTTTACTCAAGTAAATTTACTACTTTTATTCAAGTAATTCAAAGTTTAACTTTCGTACAAGAAAGTACTACATTAAGTATTAAAGGTATAAAAAAACTTTTAGTTATGAAATGTAGTGCTGTAAAAAGTACGATATTATGCCCCACTGATAAAGTACAAACTTGAAAAATGTACTTGAGTAGAAAGTAAAAATACTTCACTACTGTCCACCTCTGCTCCAGAGTACTCAAGATTTTCAACAAATTAAGTTGGAAATGTCATTTTGTGGTCAATGCCCCAAAAATAGGACTAAAGGGCATCTGGAGGGTTTCAAAACCTTGACTCTCTTGTAAATGCGTGATTATAAACCAGTGATTATCGTTTATACATTTTTGAATATGGATATTTTTCTTACAGAAACCCATCACTTGGCTTCAGAAGGCATATATGGATATGGGTATGGATTACTTTTATGATGAATGGATGCACTTTTTGGAGCTTCAAAAACTCTGGCACCATTCAGTGCCATTTTGAAGCTGGGAAGAGCCAGGATATTATTTAATATAACTCTGATTGTGTTTTGCTGAAAGAAGGAAGTCAATTCCGGGATCATTTTTATTTTAGGGTGAAATATCAAGGAGCCTGTCCTTAATGTGTGCATGGCTTCGGGAATGACCTCGCAGTAACCACGGTTGAAGAAATGATCCCGAAAACACTGCGTGACAGTGGATCGGACTTTCAGGATCTTGGAGATGTTTTCCCCACGGATCATCATGTGCCTGTTGTTCAGCTGCACGTCCACGTCAGACTCCTCGTTGAGCAGGTTATCAGCACCTCCCGCCGGAGCCAGACCGATCAGCTCCCAGAAATCACAGTGCAGCTCGTGGCCACCCGGAGCCTTGGAAAAAAAAAACACACAAAAAAAACATGAACTGCATGAAGGACAACCCACCCCCCCCACACACTCTTTTTCTGTTTTGGAATTCAAGGTATGGAAAAGAGTAAATTTTAGCGACATCTAGCGGTGAGATTGCGAATTGCCCACCTCCCTTTCAAAGCAAATTACGAAGCTACACTCTTTTTCACTCTTTTCACACTTTTTTTTTTTACATTGTACGTTGGCCGACACAGGACAAAGATGTCATCGTCAGAGACAGCAGTGAGTAGCTAGAGCTCTGTAGAGAAGTTTGTCCTTTTAGGGCTACTGTAGAAACATGGCGGTGCAAAATGGCGATTTCACTGTAAGGGGACCTGTGGTGTATGGAGATAGAAAAGGCTCATTCTAAGGTAATAAAAACATAATGGTTCAAAAGCTACATTATTCAGTTTTTGAGTTCTGACGAGTCACAAGCCTGTGATGCACTTGCTAGATCACAAACAAAATTTGTTCATTACTGCCATCTGTTGTTATATCACACATCTTCCAGCGTCCATCCACGGACAGGAGATCGTGTGATGATTATTTAAAGCACGCAGAGGAGTGGATATTTTACATGAATTGACTGTAATTTATACAAACCAAAGATTAAAACACTCTCTGCATTGAAGACTTAAAGCGCATACAGGAGGTGAATAATAGCCTTTTTAAACTGATTATTTTTCCTGCTTCATGGCACTCAAATGTCAGCTCTAGTTCTGATTTAATTACAATGATGAACTGCCATAGTTTAATTTGTCCCTCCAAAGTTTTGCAATGAACCTAAAAGATCACTAATCGAACACGATATAGTAGAGGCAAAGGCTGGTTGCAGCGGGACTTCAATTTAAGTTTCATAAGTTGCAATTTTGTTTTTGCATTAATTTAACATTTGTAGCAATTTGAGATATAGGCTATATTTTATTATTGTGTGTATCGGATATTTTTCAAAATCAAACGATAGGGAGACATTTTGCCATTAAAATTCCAATCAACCTGAATTTACCCTACTCTTTGAAATCATAATTGCTTTACAATATGTTGTTTTAAACTCCAAATATTTTACTTGTAACATTCTTCATTAACAATTATTCAGTTATTTGTACCAGTGTCATTGTTTTAATGTAGCTAGTTACTTTTTGATAGTAACTTGTAATGTAGCTACCTACTTTTTCAGCAGGGTAGCTTAAACTACTTACGAGTAGCTTGTAGCTTTGTCAAGATACAGTTTCAGAATAGCTTCCCCAACACTGCTGTTAATGAATAAATCAGGGTAATTTCTCACCTGTTTGCCCTCAGGAACAGGTTTCACAGTTCCGTACAGAGCGACGGTACTCTCCGTAGACAACACCAGTCCATTATAACACTGACACTGCACACAACACACACATCCATCATCTCATCATCATCTTCACTTTCACATTCAATATTATCAAACAGCTGCTTTGGATAACCGGATATAAACAACCCATTTCAGAGCAACTAGATGAGTAAAGCTTGTTAACAAAGTTGAAGTTTCCTTGACAAACCCTCAAAGTCAATAAAATGCTATGTTCTAGCAAATTGCTAAAATGTTTTACCAAGTTGCTAGCATATTTTAAACACACTGCTAGCATGTTTCAGCTTGTTGCTAACATGATTTACCATGTAACTAACATGTTATAACATGATTTAGTAAATTGCTAACATGTTTTATCATTTTGCTAACATGATTTGAACTGACAAGCTGCTAACAGCAATCAGGCAATCATGCTTTACCACATTAGCATGTTGCTAGTATGAATTAAGATGTTGCTTACATGATTTTTCTTGTTGCTGGCATGATTTAAAACATGCATCAAATATCGTTACAATTCTAAAAATATATTTATAATACACTACCGCTCAAAAGATGTTCTTATTTTTAAAGAAGATGTGTAAAGAAAATGTTTATTCATTCATAAGCTATTAAATTGATCTACAGTGATAGTAAAGACGTATACTGTTACAAAAGATTTTATTACAAATAAATGTTCTTTTGAGCTTTCTAATCAACAATGTATGTTTCTAGAGCAGCAAATCAGCATATTAGAATGATTTCTGAAGAATCATGTAACACTGAAGACTGGAGTAATGATGCTGAAAATTCAGCTTCACAGGAATAAATTGTACATGTTACAATGTAATTCACAAAGAAAACAGCTATTTTAAATTCTAATAATATTTCACAATTTTACTGTATTTTCGATCAATGAATGCAGCCGTGGTGTGCAGAAGAGACTTTCAAAAAAACGATAATGTACACTATATAATAAATAATAAAAAAAAAAGAAATTTGTGTTTCATTGTCTTTTATTTAGGCATCATCTAGCCTTACTCCTAATAAATAAAAGCACTGATAACTAACAGAGTAAATAGGACTAATTTACACATTTATAAAATATCGACACACACACACACACACAGTACCAGTTTGTCTGTGAGAACACACTGCAGGAAACCTGTTCCGTCACGCAGCACAATAAACAGAAGGTTCTTTCCTGAGAAAACATCAGCAAATAAATTTTAAATGGATGTATACTGTGTATTTTCGTTAAAGCTGAGCTTTATAAATATGTGAAGTTCTCCAAGCAGGAGATTCAGACAGAAGCCATTCAGTCAGACTGCTGAGAAAGACAGAATCAATGCTGAATGAACAAATGCACTAAATCTGCTCACCTTGTCTGCGTAACCGATGGACCCAACCGAACACCTTCACCCTCTGTCCTCTGAGCGGCTCCAGTTTATCAATCTTCACCTGAGCGTGACAGAAAACAAACCTCGATAAAGCAGACTTTCATATCAGCTTCACTGCCAACGGTAAAATAAAAACCTAGAAGGTCATTAACAATAGAACTGATGGCACAATTTGATTTAAAGCTGTAAATAAATTTTTATCTGATTAAAAGGGTGGTGAAACCCATAAATAATGCATTTAAAATAAAGATATTAGCCGTGTAAACCTCTGAATCCAACTACTTTCTCAACTGGATTGAATAACACTTTCCGCATGCATTTACGTCTTACAAAAGCAACGAATGATCCACTTTGAGAGTCAAAAATCTGATCGAATTGGTTTAAAATGGCAAAATTTACATCTGTCTTGTTTTTTTTTGTTTTTTAAAGCAACATTTAACATTTCCATTTTGATAGTAATCAGAGATCTATGGAAGCTTATTTCCACCAATGGAATACATGTTTTTTTTTTTTTTTTTTTTATATATCTCAGAATTCAGACTCTTACAGTTCTGAGAATGGGAAATATAACCTCATAACTGATGTAAATTCAGAATAAAGGAAGAGAAAATGAAAAATTGAGAGATGAAAAAAAGAAGTCAGAATTGCAAGATGTAAACCCAGAAATCAGAGTTAAGTCAAAACTGTGTAAACTCCATTTCAATTGTGAAATGTAAACTCAAATGTAAAGTTTTTAGAGATGCAAACTTGCAGATGATTATTAATTACACCCATCACTGCCCCTACAGACTGAAACTCACAGTTTTGGGTTCAGGAAGGCTGGGGTCATTCTCGATGATGATCTTTTTAGCTTCTTCCAGATTCTTCTCTCTGCGTTCAGCATCTTCAGACTGTCAATCATGACATCAAACAGGCAGAGGTCAAAAAAAACATGATACATACAACAGGAATTATTGGTCTATAGTCACAGAATGTTCCAGGTACCTCCTTCTTGTCTTTGTCCTCACTCTTCATTTGCTCTCGATTAAGGAGCTTCTTTGTGGTCTTCATTTGAGTCTTAGAAATGACGTCCCAACGCTGACAACACAAACACACCATAATGTCAAACTATTAAGGCAATAAGTTACAGGTTAATTGCTATTCCTACAAATTTCAATATTAATCAAATATACACTAATTTTGAACGCAGCATGACAACAAAATATGCATGAACATGAAAACAAAGATGCACGTGTTACAGTGTCTTAAGATTCATTTTAGTTTCTTTCTAACTTATTTCTAATCTTTCTTATTTCTAATCTTTTCTAACATGACTTATCAAACGGAGATATTTTATAGCTAATACAACCTTTCCTTATTTCTTATTTCAAAATACTACCTACAGACTTTATATATCATGCATTCAGAAAGTATTCAGACCCCCTTCACTTTTTTCAATTTTGGCCAGTCTTTCAGGAATTGACCGATGGCTCTTATAACGATTAAATATGAGATATAATTAATTCTGGATGTATGAAATTGCCAATCTTTGCTCTTATTAATCTATTACTTGTCCCTAAGCAAATCAAATTGGGTTAAGGGCAGTTAACTTTAATAATTTTAGATTTAGGCTATATTTAAATTAAATCTGCTTTTGCATATTTGACGTGTTGAGTTGTATACGTGTGCTTATTTCCTACGTCTTTTAAAATGGCCATTGTCGTTCATTTAAATATTGTTGTTCAATAAATATTACTTTTGTATAAATTATATACTGTATTTGGTATTGAGAAAGTGTCCGTTATGCCGAGGTCAGACCGCACGATTTTCAAACTGGTCGGATGACTCGGATCCCTGCTCTTTTCACACTGCATGACTATCTGGGGTAGCATTCAGTCACTGCTGTGCTCACACTGCACGATGGATCGTGACAGGAGGTTTCACACTGCATGACTTTACAATAGGAAGAGTCACCGACAACGCTCTCCGGTAACTACGTTTCACAACCAAACACACGTGAGATGTGACGTTAACAATGTGAGATCACGCGCGTCAGACCAGAGTGCTTGCGCGAGACTGGAATTGTTATTAAAAATTATAAATTGCAGAAAGTTTGCGATCCAAGTGCGCTGATTTGCAGCAAAAAGGAGAAAAAGAAAAAAAAAAGATTATGGCGGAGGAAATGGTTGGGGAGACACAGGGAAATTTTAGCTGCATCTAGCGGTGAGGTTGTGAATTGCGACCACCCACCCCTCCCTTTCAAAGCACATAGAAAAGCTACGGTGGCCGACACAAGACAAAGATGTCGTCGTCTGAGACAGCAGGGAGTAGCGCTCTGTAGAGCAGTTTGTCCATTTAGGGCTACTGTAGAAACATCGCAAAATGGCGATTTCACTGGAAGGGGATCCGCGGTGTATATAGACAGAAATGGCTCGTTCTAAGGTAATAAAAACATAATGGTTCATTATGTAAGGTGTTTATACACCACTGAAAACATAGTTATGTATATTATATTGCATTTCTGTCAATAGATCCTCCTAAATATTACACAGTGGACCTTTAAATTAATATTATTTTATGTTTATATGATTATTTTTATGAGATTTATATGATTATTCTTATTACGTTTAGTTAGTTAGTTAGTTAGTTAGTTAGTGTTAATTGCAGGTTTACACACCTCTCCTTCCTTCTGAGAATCCACATAGATCACTGGAAAAGGTTCTTTTCCCACAAACAACAGTGCCTGAAAACATTTAGGAAATATGAATGAGAAAAGTATGAAACAAAACACAGAAAATGGCATCATATAGCATTGCAGAGAAACCTCACAGCACCTTGAGTGGAGTTTTAAAGGGTTTCTGCTGGGATCCATCTCCATCCACATCACTGCCCTGTTTATCAGACACATACAGTTCTTCTGCAGGACGAAACAACAGCAGATTTAACATTTCATCAGTTACAACCAGATTCAAGGAACTTTACTGCTGTGAAAGGTTCTTCAAAACCTATAGCTTTAGTGTGCCACTGAGGGCACTAGGCAGGGATGGACACGCAGGACACGATGGATGATTATGCAGTATATATCAATATTCACAAGCTACTTTGCCATCGATTCTGTATCAAAAATCAATAGGCCTAAACCGCTATTATGGCCTTTTTAAGAAGAAAAAGAATATATTTCAAGAAAGTGCAAATGTGCATGTTTTATGTTGTTGGTATTTTAGTTTTATTTTATTCATGTTATTATTGTTATAATCAATTATTTAATCACAATATTTCTGTATTTACACCTATTATTACACACATTTTTAATTGTGGTAATATTAACTTTTGAATTAACTTTTATGATGTGTTCTTCTAAAAATACATTTGGAAAATTCACATACCCATTTAAGAAAAAATAACAGATATCGGTATTGTTAAATTTGTAACAAAAAAGTATCGCTATCAAACTAAAAATATTTTTACATAACCCATCCCTGGTACTATGATTTAAACTATTCTTTGATTATTCAGATTCTTTTTGATTAATCAAAATCAAGATATACATTTTTATTTACAAAATTGTAAAGCATTTATTGCAACGGGTTATTGCAGATGTACACACAGACCCATAAACTGGCATATGTGGTTTACAGAGCATATGTAATGGTTTCATACTATACAAACCATACATTCAATCCTCCAACAATAACTCTATTTCTAAACCTACCCATCACACAAAAGCATTTTTTTTTAAATAAAAAAAAACACCTTTTTGTTGTAATACCCATGTCATTACAGAGGTTTCGCCTAGAAGCCTATCATCTTCGAGATCTTAGAAAACACCCAATGGCAGTGCCAATGCCATGGGCATGTGGAATTTGCATGCATAACTCCCACACCGCGTGGGTATATAAGGAAGTACGCATTCCAGCGGTACAGCGGAAGTGGCAGAGGGACGCTACGTCTCTGTTCCCTGCTCAGGGAACGAGGGTTATATACGTAACCGAGACGTTCCCTTTTGTTCAGTCACTCCAGGTAACGTCAGTGACTGACAAATGGGGGTCCCAATGTAATCACGCCACTCAGCTGTCTTCCAGTGCCCTGCATAAGTGCGAGCTCCCTGTCGTAAGACTAGTATGGATGAAGGACTCCCACTTATCATAGGAATACCAAGGTACACTGGGAAGCATATTCGCCAAGATGCCTACCCATAGGGAGGACTTAGTAATATACATATGACCCGCTAAGGGCTGCATACGGGGAAAACTCTGGGGAACCAGCCGAAGGTGGACTTTTAACCCCAGGGGTGGCAAGGTTGCAAAGGGACAACACCTCCTCGAGGAGGCTTACGGTGGAAATACACATGTGGGGGTCGCCCGGAGGGGGAACCATGCACACAGAGGCACCTGGCCTGACACGAGGGTCTGGGTGAGTGGGCAGACTTACTGGTGTCGGCGTCGACCGTACTGGAGGAGCTCAGGGCTTCCAGGAAGCTCACCTGACAAAATGTTGCACGGATCCAGTCCGTGGAGTGGAATGACGAGCAAGCGAAGACACCTGAGCCTAATCCATTACCGGCCACTAGTAGAGGTGAGTACATAATCGGAAACAGGCTCCACTCTGAGACGTAGGCACGGAGGGCGCGTACTGGACAGAGCAGTGCCAAGGCTGGGTCTGCCTCCTCTAAGGGCAGCGCTTGCAGGTTCACCACCTGGTCTCTGAACGGTGTGTTGGGAACCTTGGGCACATATCTAGGCCGGGGTCTCAGGATCACGTGAGAGTTGGCCGGCCCGAATTCCAGGCACGCTTCGTCAACCGAAAATGATGAACCCTCTTGATGGAGGCCAAATCGATCAGGAGCGTTGTCTTCAATGACAGGAATTTAAGATCAACTGATCGCAATGGTTGAAAAGGGAGGCCTCTGCAGAGCATCTAAAACTACTGAGAGGTTCCAAGAGGGTACGAGGGGAGCACAAGGAGGATGTAGTCTCCTGGCGCCCCTCAGGAACCTGATGACCAGGTCGTGCTGACTTACCTTTTTGTTCTCCAAGAGGTCGTGGTGGGCAGATATAGCGGCCACGTATACCTTAATGGTGGAAAGAGACAGCCTTCGTTCCAACCCTTCCTGAAGAAATGAGAGCACGGACCCGATCGGGCATTTCCAGGGGTCTTCTTGGGGAGAAGAGCACCAGGTGATGAAGAGGTTCCACTTCAACGCATAGGCGTGTGAAGGCATGGAAGTGATGGTAGCCACCACCTGAGGTGGTAGGGTACTCAAACCTGCCGCGTCCCATCCAGGAGCCACACGTGGAGGTTCCAAAGATTGGGAAGCGGGTGCCATAAGGTGCCCCGTCTCTGAGAGAGGAGGTCCTTCCTCAGAGGAATCGGCCAGGGAGGGGCTGTCGCAAGGAGTACCAGTTCTGGAAACCAGGTCTGGCCGTGCCAGTATGGGGCGATCAAAAGGACCAGCTCCTTGTCCTCCCTGATCTTGCACAGAACCTGTGCGAGAAGGCTCACTGGGGGAAACACATACTTGTGTAGGCCCCACGGCCAGCTGTGCGCCAGTGCATCCGTGCCAAGCGTGCCCTCGGTCAGGGAATAATACAGGTGGCAGTGGGAAGAGTCGTGGGAGGCAAACAAGTCTACCTGCGCGTTTGCCGAACTGTTCCCAAATCAGCTGGACCGTCTGGGGATGGAGTCTCCATTTCCCCAGAAGTGGCTGAAACCTTGAGAGCTCGTCGGCTGCACGGTTCAGGTCTCCCGGGACATGGACAACACGAAGGGACCTCAGATGCTTCTGACTCCATAAAACGAGATGGCAGGCGAGTTGAGACATATGGCAGGAGCACAGACCACCCTGATGGTTGATGTACGCTACTGTGGCCGTGTTATCTGACCGGACTAGTACATGTTGACCCTTGAGCAGCGCTCGGAAGCCGTGCAGGGTGAACCGTACTGCCAGCAACTCAAGGCAATTGACATGCAGGCAGCGCTGGGGTCCTGTCCAGGAGCCCGCGGCAGCATGTCCATTGCACATGGCACCCCAGCCCGTGGAAGAGGCATCTGTTGATACAACAATGTGCCTGGAAACTCGTTCTAAGGACATGCCAGCCCATAGAAAGCTGAGGTTCGACCACGGGGTGAGGGTCTGCAGGCAGGCCTGAGTCACTGTAACCTGGAGCATGCCCAACTGCCATGCCCATCTCGGGAATCGATCGTGAAGCCAGTGCTGAAGCGGTCTCATATGAAGCAATCCGAGCGGCGTTACCGCGGCTACAGATGCCATATGGAGGGCGTGAGCAGGCAGCGAGCAGGCTGAGGCAACTGTGCCGGCGGCTGGGCCCTGACCAGGTACGGTAACTGTTAATGTTACTGTCGTTCAAAATGTCCAACAAATCGGTGTTAGCCGAGAGCATCGGCAGAGCCGTCCTGGCGGCTATTCAAAATGGTCAGGGGCGGGCGGGGATATAGGCTCTTGCTGGCTTTTAAGCATGCGAACATGACAGAGAGTGTTGACAGAGTGATGACATGATGAGTGAGGACATAACATTATCAGCATTTTGTATTTGCATATTAGTTAAATATTTAGTTTCACCCGAAACATTTAGATTCAACGTTTAGATTTAACATTTAGATTTAACATTTAGATTTAGCATTTAGATTTAACATTTAGGTGTAACATTTAATACTTAGATTGAACTATTTAAAATATCTCTAAATTGACAAATATTGTTGTAAATGTGCTAAAAATTCATACCAGTTTTTTAAACCTTGTTTGAAGCTAAATGTGACAAAATGTTGCTGTTATTTTCAGCGTGAGCCACTTTACAAACGGCGCCCCATAACGTTACGCGAATACCGAAAGTGAAAGTAAAAAGCGAGTGCACATTCAAAAGCATTTTCAGTACTCCGCATATTAAATCCGAATAATGGATCCCTGATGCCAGCAAATAATATGCAGTATTATCACCCAACTATATAATTGCGAGAGAAGCACTGAATGTATGGTATAGTTCAGAATCTGACGCAACACTGCAGACAATATGCAGCAGCAACTTCATCTCCATCGTCAAACTCACTTATCGACATCAGACCGACACCCTCGTCCACCATATTTTGTAGACCTCAGATGAGCTTTGTGCGGCTCGGTTCGGCAGTTGTTTTCAAAGCGGCGTTAATCGGATCGTCCATCTCTCGTCCTGTCGCTACATACGCACACGAGCTTCTGGGGACGCATGCGCAAAAGCGCGAACCTTTCACTGTTGTCGCTTCAGCAGCGGATTGGTACGTTCACAAAATGATGCAAATGTGCCTCGCCTTAAAAGTAACCGAGGGTGCGTCTCAATAAGCTCCCTAGTTCAGTAGTCAGGGCACTGATCAGGACATAAGTCAATGGGCTGACTCCCTGATTAGTACCCTGACTACTGAGATAGGGAGCTGATTGAGACACCCCGAGACTGAATCCGAAATTGCCCCCTATAAATAGGATTAACAGGCATTATTTGAGGGGACAGCCATTTGTAGTGGTGTCCGAAACCATAGTGGACATTATTGAGTGCACTCCTTCAATCCCCCCGATGTAGCTACACACAAGCGGCTGTCCGAATTCGCTCACTCATGTTCATTCACTCCTTCAAGTGAACTAGCCTATATTAGTGGACTAACGTAAGGAATAGTGAATGAGGGTTTAGGGGGCGATTTTGGATTCAGCCCGAGAGTATTGGCACTTAATCTTAAAGACTGAAGGGCCTTTTTGGCGTATTATTGTATTATAATGTTATGACAATAATGGCAATTGCTGTTACTGTTCTTTCATGCATTTAATAATAATAATAATTAAAGCTGCGAGCAGTGATGGCGGGCCCAAGCCGGTGGCACCGCCACCCCGGCGGCTTCAGGGAAACACTGCACGACAGGCAATAAGCATTTAAACAGGAGAATGTTTTTTTTATATATATATATATATATATATATTTTTAAATATGCCACATTTACCTCAGCAGCTGGTGCCAATATGACCACAAGCCACACCCATGATGTCATTTAAATATAGATTAATTTTATTGTCGTAGGATATAATAGGTCACTTTCAAATATGCGCAAAGTTATCTTTTTCAGCTCAAAAGTTCGTAAGTCCAGAAGGCCAGTATTTAATTCAAGGTATTTGTATAGTTTTTAAAAAAATAACTTTTTGTCACACTAAAGTGATAGTTATTTGTGATAGCCTATGATATGAAACGCATCTAAACTCTATTGTTGCGTACGTGTAAACATGGGTATGCACAACACATATTATATGTTAAAATATCTTAAGATCAATCATTATTACGTAAAGTACATTAGGCAAGTTGTTTATTTATTTATTTATTGTAGCTAAAATAATGTTTTAACAAAATGACTGTCAAAGTCATTTGAATTCACCTCATTAACTGCAGCAGTCGGTGCTGCTATGACCACAAACCACAACATCTATGAGATCAATTCAATTTTGATGAATTTCATGTCAGAT
Organism: Paracanthobrama guichenoti; assembly: GCA_018749465.1. NCBI lineage: Eukaryota > Metazoa > Chordata > Actinopteri > Cypriniformes > Gobionidae > Paracanthobrama > Paracanthobrama guichenoti. The sequence continues at coordinate 21,427,956 of CM031966.1, read as the reverse complement.
GATGTCAAAGGTCAATTTCAAACGAGTGCAGAATACCGTCCGAATGCTGATGTTGTATTATCCTAACATTTCTCTTCATGTGTTTTTGACCTACCTTAGCTACTGTTTGTTCACCAATCTTATGCACCAAAAAGCGTGCTTTCATTTAAATATGGGTGGTATCCAATAAAAGTGTTAATTACAAAATTAATAAATGGAGCCAAGTCACAGAAATTGCAACGATGATTTTAATATCAGTGTCTGGTAAGAGTAAGATGCCTGTCTAAATTTTATGGAAGTTTATTATAAACAGCCACTTTTATAAAATCGTGAAATTTACTTTAATAAATTTGAATTCTATCAATAAATAATTAATTTAAAGACATGCGTCATACGTGATCTTTGCAAACACAGCACATGACCTTCTGTAAAGCCCATGTATCTTGTATAGAAAACACACACACACACACACACACACTCCTCTGTAAAAAAAAAAAAAAAAAGAATACTATCTGACTGAGTACATGAAATCTCAGATGTAAGGTGATAAGAATTGTAAATCAAATGTCATTTAGAAAATGAGTCCTGTCTGAATAGTGATATAGTGTCATAGTTTAATTTAAAATGTGAAGTTATCGTTTGCTACAATATGATTTTAAATACGTTAAATATAAAATAACTATATTAAAGTAATCTGAATATGCCACATTTACTGCAGCAAATATAATTAACCACAACAGCCTCATCCGTGAGATCATTTAAATTTAGATGAATTTCATGTCATATGATGTCATAGGTCCCTTTGAAATGAGTGCAAAGTTATCTTATAGGAGGAGTATATAAAATTCCAGAGCAAGAGTTTTCCGAACAACCTATAATAGCTCACTTCCTGTTGGGCCAAGCTTATGACTATGAGCGCGGAAGTTGTTCGGCCCGATAAGCTCTATATGTGTACTGAGTTTCATAAATGTACGTGCAAGTGTGTTTGATATATGGACCAAGTTTCTCAAGGGGGCGCTGTTGAGCCCCCCTGCCATGCCCGGGTACAATCTTCAGCCCGAACCCTGTTGGCCGCGCATTCCAACGCGTGTGCAAAGTTTCAAGAGTTTTCGAGCACGTTAAGGGCCCCAAAAATGCCAAAAAGGCAAAAGAAAAATAATAATAATAATAATAATAATAATAATAATAATCCTTAGAAGAACAATAGGGCCTTCGCCCTTTCAGGGCTTGGGCCCTAATAATAATAATAATAATAATAATAATAATAATAATAATAAAGAATTAACAGAGGTAATTGTATATTATCATTGATTTAGGTCAAACCTATAGCTTCAATATTTGACCTGTCTATGATTAAAATAATAATAATAATAATAATAACAACATAACAGTATTTTTTTATTTCTATCAGAAATACACAAGCCATGCCAGTTTTTGGTATTTCAAATGAAATAGCGAGACACTTCTCCATTTTATTTGTGATCGCAGTATATGCTTTTAGTCCAAAACTAGTGTGCACATTTGGGAAAATATTGATAGATTTCCATATTTACCTCATATTTCTTAATAGAGAGGTCATTTCTATTAATTTCCCACTACATTTTTAGATGATGAGCGCGCTGACTGGCTTCATGCACTGGAAAATCGAATTAGTTAGACTTAACGTTACTTTAAAAAAAAAAGCATGCAAACCGATTGCCCTAAAAACAAGTGAAATAGGAATAGTATGTTGTGCTAACAAATGCTTAGTAGTTCACTTACATAATTCTACTTGATAATTTACTTTAGATTTACACTTGACTTCGTATAGCTACCATTGTTGTGTTCTGCATGTTAAAGTCTGTGTGTGACTCAAGCCCCATAACGTTACGCGAATACCGAAAGTGAAAGTAAAAAGCGAGTGCACATTCAAAAGCATTTTCAGTATTCCGCATATTAAATCCGAATAACGGATCCCTGATGCCAGCAAATAATATGCAGTATTATTACCCAACTATATAATTGCGAGAGAAGCACTGAATGTATGGTATAGTTCAGAATCTGACGCAACACTGCAGACAATATGCAACAGCAACTTCATCTCCATCGTCAAACTCACTTATCGACATCAGACCGACACCCTCGTCCGCCATATTTTGCTCTGTAGACCTCAGATGAGTTTTGTCCGGCTCGGTTCGGCAGTTGTTTTCAACGCGGCGTCAATCGGATCGTCCGTCTCTCGTCCTGTCGCTACACACGCACATGAGTTTCTGCGGACGCATGCGCAAAAGCGCGAACCTTTCACTGTTGTCGCTTCAACAGCGGATTGGTACGTTCACAAAATGACGCAAATGTGCCTCGCCTTAAAAGTAACCGAGGGTGCGTCTCAATCAGCTCCCTAGTTCAGTAGTCAGGGCACTGATCAGGACATAAGTCAATGGGCTGACTCCCTGATTAAGTGCCCTGACTACTGAACTAGGGAGCTGATTGAGACACACCCCGAGAATGAAGCCGAAATCGCCCCCTATAAATAGGATTAACAGGCATTATTTGAGGGGACAGCCATTTGTAGTGGTGTCTGAAACCATAGTGGACATTATTGAGTGCACTCCTTCAATCCCCCCGATGTAGCTACACACAAGCGGCTGTCCGAACTAAAAAAGAACTGTAGTACTTGATAATTTACTTTAGCTTTACACTTGACTTAGTATAGCTACCATTGTTGTGTTTTGCATGCTGAATGTTAAAGTCTGTGTGTGACTCAAGCATGAGCAATTGTGAGATACTGTTATGAACATAAAGCTTCACAAGACGTTTATGGTGTGCGTGTCAGCAATAAAATTGTGAAAAATCATGTACGACGTGAAAGGAAGTGTTATAGGTTGCTGACTAAATCATTAACTACTGTTAATTATTCAGTCAGAAGCTGAAGATCAACTTTTAAAAAAAACAGCATATTTATTACTTTTCTTCCTTTGAATCGCTGCATCAATAGGAAGATAATTACAATAATATGAATGTTCCAAGTGCCCAACCAAAGGGAACACTGATCACCATAATGGTGAGTTTTTTTGTTTTGTTTTTTGCTTGACAAAATGGCACTCAAACCAATCAATTAATCTTAACTTGGGTTTTCTGAGTAAACAAGGCATAAACAAGGTATGTAAATAGTACAAAATGATTAAAGTTAACTCATAAGTGTTAGTTAGAATCAGTGTTGGATTTTAAAGTGCAGAGAACACTGACACTTAAACACCAACAGTGGTATGAATACAGTAGGTTAGACTAGGCCTAAATGTTGTCATATCAGTTGTTTTCAACGCGGCGTTAATCGGATCGTCCGTCTCTCGTCCTGTTGCTACACACGCACACGAGCTTCTGGGGACGCATGCGCAAAAGCGCGAACCTTTCACTGTTGTCGCTTCAGCAGCGGATTGGTACGTTCACAAAATGACCGCCTTAAAAGTAACCGAGGGTGCGTCTCAATCAGCTCCCTAGTTCAGTAGTCAGGGTACTGATCAGGACATAAGTCAATGGGCTGACTCCCTGATTAAGTGCCCTGACTACTGAGCTAGGGAGCTGATTGAGACACACCCTGAGACTGAAGCCGAAATCGCCCCCTATAAATAGGATTAACAGGCATTATTTGAGGGGACAGCCATTTGTAGTGGTGTCTGAAACCATAGTGGACATTATTGAATGCACTCGTTCAATCCCCCCGATGTAGCTACACACAAGCGGCTGTCCGAACTAAAAAAGAACTGTAGTACTTGATAATTTACTTTAGACTTAGTATAGCTACCACTGTTGTGTTTTGCATGCTGAATGTTAAAGTCTGTGTGTGACTCAAGCATGAACAACTGCGAGATATTGTTACGAACATAAAGTTTCACAAGATGTTTATGGCATGTGTGTCAGCAATAAAATTGTGAAAGATCATGTATGACATGAAAGGAAGTGTTATAGGTTGCTGACTAAATCATTAACTACTGTTAATTATTCAGTCAGAAGCTGAAGATCAACTTTTAAAAAACAAAAATGCAACTTGTTTTTTGCTTGACAAAATGGCACTCAAACCAATCAATTAATCTTAACTTGGGTTTTCTGAGTAAACAAGGCATAAACAAGGTATGTAAATAGTACAAAATTATTAAAGTTAACTCATAAGTGTTAGTTAGAATCAGTGTTGGATTTTAAAATGCAGAGAACACTGACACTTAAACACCAACAGCGGTATGAATACAGTAGGCTAGACTAGGCCTAAATGTTGTCATATCATTAAGTAGCCTAATTCATTTGACGACTACATGCATTAGCAGAGAAACAACAGCAGTATGTTTGCTGTTAGGTTAAATGACTGGTTCCATGGTTCTGTCGCTCATATTAGACATGTCATAAACACTGATCTTTATATCAGTGGTCATAAACCTATGATGAAAATACAGTACACCAGGGGTAGTGAACGTTAATGCTGGAGAGCCACTGCCCTGCAGTTTAGATCCACCCCTAATCAAGAACACATGAACAAGCTATCATGTCTTCAGGATTACTAAAGTTACAGGCAGGTGAGTGTTTTTTCAGGGTTGGAGCTAAACTCTGCAGAGCCCAGGATCAAAGTTCATTACCCCTGCAGTATCCGCATTCTATCTCTGTGCATAACTAACAGCTAGACAATTACAACAATGTATTGTTTCTTTGAATTTTTCATGCGATTTGGGGTATCATTATGAGAATAAAGGATGTTTAGGCTATAGTTATAGGCTATATGGGAAATATTGGCTGTATTAAGAACAAAAGGGCATGGCCAAAAAAGCCTGCACCAAATGTACAGAACACAATAAAACAGCTATTATCACTCTCATGTGGAGTTCAAGAGATCATAAAATATTGGTACAGTAAATTATAATTTAACTTTGGAGTTTGTTATGTCATCAGCCACAGTCGCTCCCTTGAACATGAACAACTAAGGAATGACTCGTATTAAGTTCCATGAAGTTCCTTAAAATTGTTAATGTAAATTATGATAGAAATGTAATTTCTTTTATATATATATATATATATATATATATATATATATATATATATATATATATATATATATATATATATATATATATATATATATATATATATATATATAGTTAGGGCCTGTGTTGTATCCCGCGATGCCAGGTGGCTGCCACAAGCCCCACTCTCTCAGAGCTGAATGACTCTAGCTGTGTCACAATTCAGAGGCTGTACCCTTTGAAGGACACACCGACACTTGGTAAGTGGTAAGGTCATATTCATAAGGTCACATAGATGACATATCAAATGTTTAAACTGAGAAAATGTATCATTTTAAGGGTTAAATAAGTTGATTTTAAATTTCATGACATCAACACATCTCAAAAAAGTTGGGACAAGGCCATGTTTCCCACTGTGTGGCATCCCCTCTTCTTTTTATAACAGTCTGCAAACGTCTGGGGACTGAGGAGACAAGTTGCTCAAGTTTAGGAATAGGAATGTTGTCCCATTCATGTCTAATACAGGCTTCTAGTTGCTCAACTGTCTTAGGTCTTCTTTGTCGCATCTTCCTCTTTATGATGTGCCAAATGTTTTCTATGGTGAAAGATCTGGACTGCAGGCTGGCCATTTCAGTACCCGGATCCTTCTTCTACGCAGCCATGATGTTGTAATTGATGCAGTATGTGGTCTGGCATTGTCATGTTGGAAAATGCAAGGTCTTCCCTGAAAGAGACGACGTCTGGATGGGAGCATATGTTGTTCTAGAACTTGGATATACCTTTCAGCATTGATGGTGCCTTTCCAGATGTGTAAGCTGCCCATGCCACACGCACTCATGCAACCCCATCCTATCAGAGATGCAGGCTTCTGAACTGAGCGCTGAGAACAACTTGGGTTGTCCTTGTCCTCATTAGTCCGGATGACATGGTGTCCCAGTTTTCCAAAAAGAACTTCAAATTTTGATTCGTCTGACCACAGAACAGTTTTCCACTTTGCCACAGTCCATTTTAAATGAGCCTTGGCCCAGAGAAAACGCCTGCGCTTCTGGATCATGTTTAGATATGGCACCTATAGAGTTTAGCCGGCAACGGCGAATGGCACGGTGGATTGTGTTCACCGACAATGTTTTCTGGAAGTATTCCTGAGCCCATGTTGTGATTTCCATTACAGTAGCATTCCTGTATGTGATGCAGTGCCGTCTAAAGGCCCGAAGATCACGGGCATCCAGTATGGTTTTCCGGCCTTGACCCTTACGCACAGAGATTGTTCCAGATTCTCTGAATCTTTGGATGATATTATGCACTGTAGATGATGATGACTTCAAATTCTTTGCAGTTTTTCTCTGAGAAACTCCTTTCTGATATTGCTCCAGTATTTTTGGCTGCAGCATTGGGGGAATTGGTGATCCTCTGCCCATCTTGACTTCTGAGAGACACTGCCACTCTGAGAGGCTCTTTTTATACCCAATCATGTTGCCAATTGACCTAATAAGTTGCAAATTGGTCCTCCAGCTGTTCCTTATATGTACATTTAACTTTTCCGGCCTCTTATTGCTACCTGTCCCAACTTTTTTGGAATGTGTAGCTCTCATGAAATCCAAAATGAGCCAATATTTGGCATGACATTTCAAAATGTCTCACTTTCAACATTTGATATGTTATCTATATTCTATTGTGAATAAAATATAAGTTTATGAAATTTGTAAATTATTGCATTCCTTTTTTATTCACAATTTGTACAGTGTCCCAACTTTTTTGGAATCGGGTTTGTACAATAATAAGCACATAGGCTACAATATAAAAAGAAAAAGAAAAGAAAATAAAAGAAGCGAAATCAATAAGAAAATCCAATGTCCATAAACAAGTGCAAATAATAATAAATTATTCAAAGAATAGATTTATGGCTTTAAAATAATTTACCGTTGTTTCTCACAGTCTTGTTTGTGTATATGTGACCTATACGTACACAACACACACAACCTTGAGGCGGATGGGCTACAACAGCAGAAGACCCCACCGGGTACCACTCATCTCCACTACAAATAGGAAAAAGAGGCTACTGGATTTCTTGTTTACTTCACTTTGTACTCAGTCATGTGTTTATACTTTTTCATTTCCCGTTTTGTTGTATGATTCAGACACACACCCTGATTTTGGGCCAAAGTTTGGGGACATTTACATGTCAAAAACATATAAAATGTTAATCCTGCAAAAAAAAAAAAAAAAAGAGATTGAAAAAGAGATTGAAATGTTAGTTATGATTAATTAAATTCCATCACAGTATATAACAGAAATTAATAAAACATCTTTTTAAATGTGAAGTTGTAGTTAGGGGCCAAGCCCCAAAGGGGCTGTATGTTTTACATTCAGTAATACATTTCATAATATATGTATGTGTGATCAGATATGGTCCTGCATGTGTATAACATATTGCAGATATATTTAATCATGCAATATAAACACACATATATAGAGAAGTATATGTGGCGAGGTGGTGGGGGTGATTAGTTGACAAATAACAACTCTTTAATGGTAACACAATTTAACAAGCTGACTACGCCACCCTTTTTCGGAGAAAGGGGAAATAACTATCCAATGGAAATAGGGCACATAGGTTTATTACCATGGAGGGCAAAGAGACGTGGATATCGGTACAAAAATAAGTAAATAAAACTTTCAGGTTACTGTTGCAATGCAGAGCGTCACTCCAATTAGTACCATACAGTGTGTATGTCAACACACACACACACATTTAATTAAGATGGCTGAGGATTATCCGTAGTGGGGTAGGCTAACTGGAAGTTGATTTACACACACACACACACACACACACACACACACTCCCAGTGAGGTGTAAGCGGTTATAAGCGGCAAACCACACTGTGCACGAAAAACCACCACTAGAAGACCAGTAAAGCTAGCCTCCCGGCCCGGGGCCTGTCAGCCTAAAATTAAACAAATCAAAAGACAATTAACCAAAGAATACAAAATGCACTGAAAATAAAAATACAAAAAATACATATAATCAAATAACAGAATTCTCAGATGTTGATGAAAGACACTTACCACAAAGGAGCACTGACTTGCAGACAACAAAAATCAGAGCAAAATGTTGCAACTGAATAAGTTACAAAATAGTAAACAAACTAAAACAAAAAGACAACAGCACTGTTAGGGGTTAACAGTTTATGACCCAAGACCAGTAGTGAAAAATGAAGACCAAGAGTCAGGCGTGCAGTTTCATCAGCAGAAGCCAGCTTCAGATCTCATGAGGAGTTCGTAAGCCGCGCTCCCTCTCTACCAGTCTCGTCGTACCGTACATACAGTTGTCCCAACAGTTATACTGTTTTCAAGGTCTATCTACATCATTACTGCAAGGTGGATGATTCTGACTGGCTCAGAGAAAATGAACAGTCACAGCGACGAAATCATGTGGTCCCCAAACCGGACACTCTCCGGCCCTTGGCTGCACCTAGAAATTCTGTCCATAAAAATTATGAACAGGCCGGTGACAAAGGGCAGTCCTGCCGGAGTCCAACATGTACCGGGAACAAGTCTGACTTGCTGCCGGCATTTTATTCTTTTTTTATTTTTATTTTTATTTTTTTAAATTTATTTTTTTAAAAAGGAAATATAAAATGAATAAAATATAATAAAAATGAAAGACAATCCATATTTCATATCTGGAAGCCGGGCTAAGGGAGCAAGCACTGTTACTGCACTCCTGGCATGTTAGGGGTGTGTGATACTTCCAAAATCCAAACACACCACAACATGTTGCTATCAAGTGTTTAGCGACACATCACACATCCCTAGGCCAGACCCTCAGTCACCACTCAGAGACCAAATACACACTTTAGAAAACAAGAAATAATCAGTGGTTCTCGTGATTAAATAATATCATAACTGTGAATAATCATTACAAATCGTTATAATAATGTAAGAAGATAAATATTAATTAAGGTTTTGATTATGAATTTAATTAGGATATATACAGGTATATTGAAGCGGCAGTGGATTTCAGAATCTACCTTTCAGCACTCTAACAAAAGAAAGAAAAACAACGTTGCAATAAACAAAACAATAACAACGTACCGACTGAATATACAAACAGAGGAACAAAAAGATAAAACAAATTAACACACACACGCAGCCAGTAGCAATGACTGAAGAGGAAGCCTGTGTGCACAACTCAGGCACATGCAGCGGTATACAGATCACATTTTTTTTTGCGTGAAAACAAAAACACACAACAGCAAAGTGCACGCAGAAGGTACAGCGTACCATACGCATAGACGTGTTCCATACACCGTACCCTTCGCCGTACCCCAACACACATCTCCCCAAAAATGTAACTACACGTCGCGATGACGCAGAACGGAAGATCTGTGATTGGTCGGCTTGGTACCGTCACATTTCCGCCGTGTTCTTTCTTTCTGTGAGACCTCCAGCCAACCACAACAACACTGACCAACCATCAAGAAGTAGCCCCCATCACCAGCCAAGTCCTCCGTCCCCCCAGTCATCTCTTCCATCTCCCCAGTCATCTCTTTCGTCCCCAGTCATCTCATTTTTTATATGTGCACTATTATTGTTTGCATTTTTTGCACCTTTTACTATTTTGTCTGTGTGCACATTTTGTGCCTGTTATTGTTTGCATCTTTTGCACCCTTTAATATTTTTTAACGTTTGTGCACCTATTGTGTAGGTTATAGTTTGCACTTTTTGCATCTTTTAATATTTAGATACAAATATAGTTGCTTATCTTGTGTATAGTATGCTCTTTTTAATTTATTTTAATATAAACAATTTTAGACCATTGCACCTTTAATACATTGCACTATATGTACATGGCCATTTGTGTATATAGTTTTGACTTTTGCATGTATTGTGCAGGTTATATCTGTATATATACAAGTGTAGTTTGCACTTTTGTATTTTTTTATTTATTTTTTTTAACAATACTCTGTCTGTTCCTGCTGTTTGAACCGTCTATTGTGCAGTTTCCTGCAAATAAAGAACAACAACAAGACACTATGGGTATAGTACAACTCTGGTGAAGCCATCTGTAGAGGGGGAATGGGAACTAAGAGGCAGTGCATGTGTCGCTTTTGATCTGCAAGCTTCTCGCAGACTTATTAGTTCATATGCGAGAAAAAGCTGGCCTTATGAATTTGCCAGACTGATGTTTTCTATGAGAATGACCATCTGCGCCCTAAAGGGAGTAGATAGGACTTTTGGGACATAGCTGTGTCTCGACTTTGGAGTCGTTAGACTCGAACTCAAGACACGAGGGGCTCACAGAGAGTGCCTGTAAATCTCCCACACGCTTAACTGATGCTAAAACTAGCAGCAAGGCAGTTTTCAGTGACAGGGGTCGTAGGTCGGCAGTCTGAATTTGTTCAAAGGGAGGGCCTTTAAGACCTCTAAGAACCACAGAAAGATCCCAGGTAGGAACCGTGAGGGGACAAGGGGGATTCAACCTTCTGGATCCCTTAAGGAAGCAAACAACAAGGTTGTTTCTCCCTATCGACTACCCTGCTATAGGAGCATGAGAAGCTGCTATACCTGCAACAATATAGACTTTAAGGGTAGAGGCAGTATGGCCTTTATCCATTAAGTCTTGAAGGAATGACAATATCTGGGATAAGTCAATGGGTCCTCGCCCCCGGGCTGTACACCAGGCGACAAAGATGGCCCATTTCAGAGAGTAGAGATGTCTTGTAGACGGAGCTCTGGCCTGAGAGATAGTGTTTAAGACATTCTCAGGGAGGCTTGCAGGCTCCCATTGAGAAACCACACATGAAGGTCCCGCAGCTCTGGTCTGGGGTGCCATATTGTCCCTCTCGCTTGGGAGAGGAGGTCCTGTCTCAGATGGATTGGCCATGGCTCCAGGGGTGATAGCCAAGATAGCTCCGAGAACCTGGAAGGAAAACCTGGATCTTGCTTTCCAGATCGTTCCAAGCACCAAAGGCCGGATGGTTGTCGCACAGAGCTCCTCAAGCCATCTTGGAGGCATCTGTGAAGACGAGCTTCCTCTTGTCTATCTCCCCGATTGCCACGCCCTGCTTGAACCAGCAAGGGTTTGTCCAAGGGGCCAGGATTGTGACACATGCCTGATTCACCTTGAGCGGGCAACGACCATGTTGCCAGGCTAGGGGCGGGACCCGTGGTTTCAGCCAGAGCTGCATGTGAAGCAAGCCCAGCTGCATAGCTGGAGATGCTGATCTCATCAGACCTAGCATCCTCTGAAATGTTCTGAGCGACAGAAAAGCCCCGGGCGTAATGGTTTGTACAAGCTGCTGAATGGCCAGAGAATGCTCTGGAGTGACTGTGGCCCTCAAGTGGGTCGAGTCTAAAATTATCCCCAGGAATGACACATGTTGACTGGGAGATAACAAGCTCTTTGTAAAATTGACCCTGAATGGACTCTAAATGGTTGCGATGATGGATCTGTGGGATATTAGCTCCGCCTCCGACTGGGCCATACTGTAGTTCAGTATGCACACACCCATGTGTCTTAGAGGGGAAAGAGTCGCATCCATGCACTTCGTGTATGGGGAGCCAGAGATAGCCCGAACGGAAGTACCATGTATTGATATGCCACTCCTTCGAAGGCGAATCTCAAGAATCGCCTGTGATGGGGAGCTATCTGTATGTGAAATAAGCATCTTTCAGAACCAGGGTAAAGAATCAGGGTAAAGAACCAGTCTCCTGGGCGTATTTGCGGGAAGATCTGCTTCAAAGTGATCATTCTGAATGAGCACTTTATCAGGACCTTGTTCAGATGTCTGAGATCGAGAATGGGTCTGAGACCACCATCCTTTTGGGGGACGAGGAAGTACCTGCTGTAAAAACCTTTTGCTGGAGGAACCACCTCTATGGCCCCTTTCGCCAGCATGGTGTTTACCTAGGAACGCAGAACAACAGACCATGCTGTTAAAAAACGGGGCCCTTTGAGCGAATTGGAGTACATAACCTTGTTTTATTATGTTCAGAACCCAAACTGACACTCCGGGGAGTGGAGTGTTTAGGCAAAAAGTGTTGCATGGCCTGACTAACATATTTTAGCACTGTGTGAAAGTGAATAGCACCTAACAGGCAAAATACTGGTATAAAATGAATGGCTATTGGTTTAATATGCATTACATGACTAAACTTACATCACTGCTTTCAGATACCTCAGTTTTCACAGTCCACACAACAACCCGGAAAATGCGTTTTCAAATTTATCCACTTTGGAGATTTTGTTTTTGTTGCTAAAAACGCTGTCTCAGTGTGGATGGACTGCCAAAAATGTATAGAAAAAGATACATTTTCAAATTAAAATGTAACAGTGTGGACAAGGCCTGGGCGTGTATTTGAGTGTGTGTGACTGAGCATATTTGCTGTACATTGCATTTGTGCTCTAGTACCTATAGTATTCATTTTCTGTGTGGATTTATATATATATATATATACCTTCAGAATAACTGAATCAAGCCGTTTTTGTGTGTGTTTAGATAGATAGTCAAGTCAAGTCACTTTTATTTATGTAGCACTTTTTACAATGCCAATTGTTTCAAAGCAGCTTCACAGTGTTAACAGGAAAATAATGCAACAGAATTTGATTCGGCTGTTCAGCCGCTCTGGTGAAAACGGTGATTAATTTCAATTGTCATATAGTGTCAATGCAGGCAGATCAGTAATATTGTTGAAATTTAAGTGTCCCCAACTGAGCAAGCCAAAAGCCAAAGTCGAAGGTGGCAAGGAACCAAAACTCCTGCAGGGCAAGAATTGAGAAAAAAACTTTGGGAGAAACCAGGCTCAGTCGGGGTGCTATATTAGATGAACAGATATTCATAAGATTATTCAAAAGATTGGAGTTGTCATGCCAGAGACGGGTTTAATGAGGATGTTGTGTCGATGCAGCATTTACGGGGGGGAGTTTATTTGACACGCTCTCTGCAGACACTTCAGGGATGTGTTGGTCATGTCCAGGCGCAGGTCCACCATCTGATCTGGATACGGCCCAGATTCGTCTGACTGCAGTAAACCTCGGGATAAACAGAGAGACTAATATTAGCATAGATGCCATTCTTCTTTTGATGAGTACATCAGGTGTTATGGGAAGTGTTTCCGGTTCCGGCTGACCTAGATAATGCAGCCTAACAATCATTTAACTGTTTTGAATCATAGAAATTGATAATGTTTTATATGTAAGCCATAGTAAAGAAATGCGTTTTTAGTCTAGATTTAAACTGACAGAGTGTGTCTGCTTCCCAAACAAAGCTAGGAAGACTGTTCCAGAGTTTAGGAGCTAAATAGGAAAAGGATTGACCGCCTGCAGTTGATTTTGATATTCTAGGTATTATCAACTGGCCAGAATTTTGTGACCACAATAGACGTGATGGAGTATAATGCGTTAAGAGCTCGCTCAAGTACTTGGGAGCTAAACCATTTAGTGCTAAGTAATAAGCAAGATTTTAAAATGTATGCAATGTTTAATAGGGAGCCAATGCAGTGTTGACAGAACCAGGCTAATACGGTCATACTTCCTGGTTCTAGTAAGAACTCGAGCTACTGCGTTTTGGACCAGCTGGAGTTTATTTATTAAGCGAGCAGGGCAACCACCCAGGACAGCATTACAATAATCTAGCCTTGAGGTCATGAACACCTGAATTAACTGTTCAGCATTTTGCATTGAAAGCATGCGCCGTAATTTAGATATATTTTTAAGATGGTAGAATGCAGTTTTACAGATGTAAGAAACGTGGCTTTCAAATGAAAGATTGGTATCAAAGAGCACACCCAGGTTCCTAACTGACGACGAGGACTTGACAGAGCAGCCATGAAGTTTATTAGAATAAACATACCTATTAAGCTCAAGTACCTATTAAGCACACTACTATCTTTGAGCTCAGATTATAAAAAGAAAAAAAAAGTATCATCCTACTTGATGTCTTATCAAATTATGTGTTTGTTACCATATACCTCCTGTAATTTCAAGATAATCAGACCAAAGCCTAATAAAGTTGAGTTGTCCTGACTTTATTTTAATAATAATTGTTTTAAAGTTATGCATACATATTGCACAGAATTATACATGCATAAATATTTTATATAAATTTGAGTAAACCCAACATCTTAAGGAATTTTGTATGTATTTAATAAGTATTTATTACTGCTAACTAACTAGCCGAATCATTCTTTAGAGTGTTGCAAAACACTGTTTCCATTTGTAACTGTATGTTTTGCAGTTATTCACAAATTATGATGACCATGGTCATTTTTATGGATTTTAAAATAACCTTGCAACATCAAGTGACAATAATTTGAGGAACTTTAAGTTGCCTAATCCAATCTATTGCTTGATATACCATAGGTCCACATGTGCAGTCTCGGTCCTGAGTACCTAAACACTGCACACTCAGATGTATCCCTGTAAGTTTTTTCTAAGTTCAAGTGTATAATGGGCTGATGAATTGAATCAGGATTAGCGAGACTATAAACATGTCATGGAGGTAGATCTGCTGTTTTTGGGGGTGTTTGTCCTATCCTTTTTGTCTATGTCATGTTACATTGCCGTATACATTACTAAGCCAATCCGACGCAGAAGTATAAATCAGCCATAAGAAACTCTTTGAACAATTTAGAGCATCAGTGGGGAAAGGCATATAGTTCATCATAACATCGTAATACATTACATACATAATTCACCCGCTGGATTGCTAAATCTACCTGATTCTTCATATCAACAGAAAAATATACGGGGATAAGCTGGCTTCTCATGAGAATCCCCTTCTTCACAGCATAGTTAATGATATGCTAAAGCCCCCTGGCACGTTGACGTGATTGGTTACAAGGTAGTTTGTGATGTCAGAAACACCACGTTTTTGATAAAATACTCAACAATAGTGGTGACATGAATTTGCACATGGTTTGTCTTAAAACATTAAAAACACCACATAGACAACAATAACAACAGATATAAACAACATTAAAACTTGATTTTCACCACGTGGGACTTTAAGACAAAAATCCTCATTCATACCTTTTTGAAAACAAACTTTTCAGATAGAAGATCCAAAAAGCCTCTAGTTTTTCTTTTTCTTCTAATATAATCTGTTACCATCTGGTACACTCACAATTTCCTGAGTCTGTTCCTGTGAGAAAAATTCACCAGTCTGTTGCCGAGAGGGAAATTCCAGAGCCCATTCCAGTGATGGCTCCAGCCCCGGACCAGAGTCCTGGCTCCAGCCCAGGAAGCTGCACCAGAATCCTCTCCAGCCCATGAGCCCGCTCCAGAGTCCTCGCCATTGCGGCCGAGCCTAGTGTCAAGGCCACGGAGGCCAATCCGCCATGGTCCCCTGAGCTACCTGCATCACCATGGTCCCCTGAGCTACTGGCATCGCCATTGGTCCTCTTAGCTATCGGCAACTCAGGGGCCCATGGCGGAGCAGACAGCTCAGAGGACCATGGCGCATTGGAGGCTTCCTGTTCCGCTAAGCTATGCCCTTGTCAGCCTCTAGGGGGCGCCCACCCTCCCACCCCGGTGGATTTATTACAGTGCAAGGATGCGCCACACTTTGGCTTCGCGCTGCAGTGAACACACGCACTGCCGCTTACAACGCCGGCCTCCTATCGGGGAACATGACTGAATACAGATCGTCCTGCTATGCTCTGTGGCGTAACCGCAAAACTCCGTCATAGGGATCGAGTGGAGTCTCATTTCCAACTCAACGACTCGCGGCGCATGTGGCAGGGTCTGAGGTCCATCTGTTCTTTTGAAACAAAATTTCCTTTCTGTCCTTCAATCCATGCAGACGTGTTTTTCTCTCTGTTCCCTGCTGGCTCTCGCGCTGTTTTGTTTTGTCTAGTGTTTCGTCTCTTCTCTTCTCTGACTGCTGCTTTGCTGGACTCCTGAAAATACTGAAATGGAATTGATTAACTGGTCAATCAGCGCGATCGACAAGATTTTCTCACTAAGGAAGGGTGCCCCGGGAGAACCCACCTGCCCGGACGGGACCTTTGCTGCAGGGTACGTGAGGGACGCATGGAACAACTGGCAAGTCCTGTGCCTGGAGGCTCTGTCCGTGGAGGATGCGGAAGATTTATACATGATTGGATTATTGATGGCGGGGTTCCTATTCTTTGGCTTTGGGATTGCCCTGACCTATCGGAAGATTGGTAAGACAGCTGCAAGCAAATTCACCCAGCCGCTGTCTGTGGAAATTAAAGAATGCTTCGGGGTTGTGTGTGACCGTCTGAAGGAATTAGACCAGAAAGTGATAGGAATTGAGGAACTGAACCGTAACAACGCAGTCCGGACTGCGGATACGCAGGGTAGAGTGGGCTCTATCGGCGGTCAGATTGGTGAACTTATATGGACTGTAACCGGTCTGGCCATGAGGCTGGACGTAATGTCTAGGGAAACTGCACAGACCGGACGCGAATGCTGAGGACCAGATCTGATTGATTGATTATGATCCGGACAAATTACCGAAGATCATCAAATGGATTAAAAATAATAAATTGTATTTGCCTGACCTAATCAACTAGCCCAACGAACCTCACTTGGTCCCTATCTCTCGGTTGGGAGGTCAGCCGGGCAGCTGTCTGCTATCTTCCCCTGTGCACTGCCTTATCTCCCTTCAAGGACAAACCATAGAACTGAACTCGAAAACATCTGAAGTTATGGCTAACATTCTCACACAACACAATCTCAGACTCACTCGCACCATACATACCCGACCTTATTCCCTCCCCGCCCCATCCGTCTGCCTGTCTGTTATCTATCTCCTCTCTCACTCCATACAAAAAATCCCACCACGTGACCACGTGTACTGTGTCATGTTTATGTTTATGTTTACGTTTATGTTTTGTTGTGTTTGCTATGTAATGCTTGCTAAATTGCATTCTTGTATTTCTGGAGAGCGTAGGGCGGCGCCTGAATAATCGGCTGCGGCCCGGAGGCTTGCTCCAAACTTCATTTCGTTATACTGTACTTGTACATGTGTAATGACAAATAAACTTCAACTTCAACTTCAACTTTTGGATCTAAATCCTCTGCAGAGGTGAGAGCTGATCCGTTGCTTGTGAACGAGTTAAACTCTTTCTACGCTCGCTTTGATTGTAATTGCGGCAACGCGACTCCGCCAAGTGGTGCATCAGAGGGAATTACTCAGAGCAGCAACAACCACGTGATCTCTGTCTCGGAGGATGAAGTTCGGAGAGCACTCAAGCGTGTGGACGTCAGGAAAGCTGCCGGGCCGGATGGTATTTCAGGCCGTGTTCTGCGGTCCTGTGCTGATCAGCTCGCCGGGTTGTTTACATCTATCTTTAATGAGTCCCTCCTCATTAAACCCCACCTCCTTCAAAAAATCCACCATCATCCCTGTCCCTAAGAACAGTAAACCCTCTTGCCTAAATGACTATCGTCCAGTGGCTCTCACGTCTATAGTCATGAAGGTCTTTGAGAGACTCATTAAAAACACCATTTGCTCCTTCATTCCTGACACTTTGGACCCTCTTCAGTTTGCCTAACGTCCCAATAGATCAACTGAAGATGCCATCTCTCATGTCCTCCACTCCTCCCTCACTCACACTGCAAAGCCCTGCAAAGCCCTGCAAAGAGTTGTGTGCTTATCCGAGCGTATCTCAGGGTCAGCTCTCCCGTCTCTGCAGGACGTCTACACCAAACGCTGCAAAGGTAGAGCTACTAAGATCATCAAGGACTCTAATCACCCTCATTTCACGCTGCTGCCATCTGGTAAGCGCTTCCGAAGCCTGATGGCCAAAACTGAGAGACTCAGGAGGAGCTTCTTCCCCCAGGCCATCAGACTCCTGAACTCAGTCACTTAACATCACGTGACCATCGACATACTGACATTATACTGTACTTTCTGTTCTCGTTGTTACTGTGTAACAACCTGTTATAAACCTGTTTGCACATTATACTTCTTTGTACATTTCTGTTAACCAAAATGTATTTCTGTTATTTATAATTCTACAGATATATATATATATATATATATATATATATATATATATATATATATATATATATATATATATATATACTATATATATATATATATATTATATATTATAATTTCCTTTTTTATTATATTATTTTCATTATAATTTTCTGCCGGTTGTATATTCTGTATGTAACTGTGTATGTGACAAATAAAACTCTTGAATCTTGAATCTTGAATCCGAAATTGCCCCCTAAACCCTCATTCACTATTACCTACATTAGTCCACTAATATACATTCACGTAAAGGATTATTAGGAACACCTGTTCAATTTCTCATGGATGCAATTATGTAATCAACCAATCACATAGCAGTTGCTTCAAAGCATTTAGGGGTGTGGTCCTGGTCAAGACAATCTCCTGAACTCCAAACTGAATGTCAGAATGGGAAAGAAAGGTGATTTAAGCAATTTTGAGCATGGCATGGTTGTTGGTGCCAGACCGGCCGGTCTGAGTATTTCACAATCTGCTCAGTTACTGGGATTTTCATGCACAACCATTTCTAGGGTTTACAAAGAATGGTGTGAAAAGGGAAAAACATCCAGTATGCGGCAGTCCTGTGGGCGAAAATGCCTTGTTGATGCTAGAGGTCAGAGGAGAATGGGCCGACTAATTCAAGCTGATAGAAGAGCAACTTTGACTGAAATAACCACTCGTTACAACCCAGGTATGCAGCAAAGCATTTGTGAAGCCACAACACGCACAACCTTGAGGCGGATGGGCTACAACAGCAGAAGACCCCACCGGGTACCACTCATCTCCACTACAAATAGGAAAAAGAGGCTACAATTTGCACAAGCTCACCAAAATTGGAGAGTTGAAGACTGGAAAAACGTTGCCTGGTCTGATGAGTCTCGATTTCTGTTGAGACAGTCAGATGGTAGAGTCAGAATTTGGCGTAAACAGAATGAGAACATGGATCCATCATGCCTTGTTACCACTGTGCAGGCTAGTGGTGGTGGTGTAATGGTGTGGGGGATGTTTTCTTGGCCAACTTTAGACCCCTTAGTGCCAATTGGACATTGTTTAAATGCCACGGCCTACCTGAGCATTGTTTCTGACCATGTCCATCCCTTTATGACCACCATGTACCCATTCTCTGATGGCTACTTCCAGCAGGATAATGCACCATGTCACAAAGCTTGAATCATTTCAAATTGGTTTCTTGAACATGACAATGAGTTCAATGTACTAAAATGGCCCCCACAGTTACCAAATCTCAACCCAATAGAGCATCTTTGGGATGTGGTGGAACGGGAGCTTCATGCCCTGGATGTGCATCCCACAAATCTCCATCAACTGCAAGATACTATCCTATCAATATGGGCCAACATTTCTAAAGAATGCTTTCAGCACCTTGTTGAATCAATACCACATAGAATTAAGGCAGTTCTGAAGGTGAAGGGGGGGCAAACACAGTATTAGTATGGTGTTCCTAATAATCCTTTAGGTGAGTGTAGTTCACTTGAAGGAGTGAATGAAAACAAGTGCGTGAAGTTGGACAGCCGTTGAGTGTACATCAGCTGTACACTCGTTATTGCGGTGCAATGTGGGATTGAATGAGTGCACTCAATAATGTCCACTATGGTTTCGGACACCATGCACTACAAATGGTTGTTTCCTTAAATAGTGCCCTGTTTGAGGGTATAGGGGGCAATTTCGGATTCAGCCTTTGAGTTTGTTTGTTTGAGTTTTGGGAGGACTCTTAGAGTTTTTTTTTTTTTTTTTTTTTTTTTATCTTTCTGTTCTGTTTATGCCTGTTTCTAGGTTGGTTTTCTTGTTCTGTTAATTAGTCCCATCATCCTCCGTTTCCCTTCCTGTTAGTCTCCTAGGTTACAAATGGTTTAATTAAGTTGTCACCGATGTTTCAGGTTTCATTGATTGGTTTGTTCTATTTAAGCCCTGTGCGTCTTTCAGTTCATTGTCAGTTCTGTTGCATTAAGTTGGTTGTTCTGTTCCTGTTTCTTTGACCCTGTTTTTTAATTTCTAAATAAAGACTGCTGCATTTAGATCCTGTTTCGTCTCTGCTGCAACCAACATGTGACAGAGCGAGCTTGGCAGAGTACGAGCATCATTATATAATTTTAAAGGAACACACCAATTTTTGGGGACATTAGCTTATTTACCATATCCCCCAGAGTTAGATAAGTCCACACATACCATTCTCATCTCCGTGTGTGCCATAACTATGTCTGACGCACCCACCGCTAGCCTAGCTTAGCACAAAGACTGGAGGTAAACAGCTCCAGCTAGCCTACTGCTCAATAAGTGACAAAATAACGCCAACATTTTAATATTTATATGTTGTGATGTGTATAATTACATCGTATATTAAGACCGACTGAAAATGAAAAGTTGCGATTTTCTAGACCGATATGGCTGGGAACGACACACTCTCATTCCTGCATAATAATCTAGGAACTTTGCGGCCGTACCATGGGTGCAGCGGCACAATGATATTACGCAGCGCCTGAAAATAGGCTAACTTCCGTCAACGTGACCAACGTGACAACCTGCTTGCACAGAGAGCGTGCTGGGGACTATTTTCAGGCACTGCGTAATATCATTGTAATATCACAACGTAATATCATACCCATGGTAAAAATAAAAATAAAAATAGGCTAATAATAAACAAAATGAGCTATGCCAACTAATTGGCAGAATTATATTTTTCTTTTTAGGAGTGTAGTAAAACCATTATCTGTAAAGTAAGCATTAGTTTAGGTAACCAACTCTGCTGTTATCATTGGTCAAGTCACATTTATTTTGCTTATGTCAGTTTTGTCAGTTCAGTTCGGTTGTAAAAATAAAAAAATAAAACATCATCAGTTATTAATTAAGTTCTTAGTCTGCCTTTACATTGCTTTAATGTATTACTAGCATTTTAACATATATCTTCCTGAGAACCAGAAAAAATGGTTTTAATTTAGTTCAGTCATTACATTGTTTGTATCATAAGAAACAAGTGGAATAAAGGCATTTTTGGGGAAACGATATCCCTATATTATGCTATGTCCTCTGGACCTATTTATTAAGAAAATTAAAAGACATGAATAGGCAAAAACAATGGATTTTTTTTCATTCACCAATTAACTTTAATGTTTCAAGCTTTCTTTACCCAAACTTTCTATAAAGATGATTCTCAACTATGTTATGAAAGATATAGCCTAACAGAATGATTTGATATACCATTTTTTTTTTTTTTTTTACATATATTTATGAAATATGCATGTAAACATGGCCATTCCCATTCAACACTGTATCTAATTTGCATATTAATGTGTTTTGGGGGCAACATGTAATGGAAAAAAAGACATGCAATAATGGGAGTAATAATTGGGGATATTTTCATAAGAATATCTCCTATTTCATAAGAATATCCAGATTTAAAGCTGTGACATGTTATAATGTAATCAAAAATATAATGTCCACTACAGAGGCAAAACATCTATTCTGTGTCCAGGAGGATATTTCTGTCCTGTGCAGAGTAAATCCAGCATTTATATGTAGACATCACTACCGAAACTTTGAGGCATGCAATAGGCCATCTCACAAAAACAATAGTTTTTCATGGTTCATGTTCATGGTTCACCTGTACCGTTACAGATGACTAGACCTACACCAAAAATGGCTGAACATCACCTCCTCTTCTCCATCCACTAGGACGGTTGTTCTTTGGAGTGGAATGTGGAGGAATTTTGTGAGTATCGCTATCTGGTGAGCTGGAGTGATCAGATGGTCAATGCCTGCTTTCGGATGGGACTGTCCGGTCCCTACCCAAGAGCATGTAGGCACTCCAGCTCACCTTAAACCAGGGGTCGGCAAGTAAGTTTGGCATCGGGCCAAAAAAACAAAACAAATTTCCACTAGATGATGGACATAGTCACGGGATAATTTAAGAAATTAATTGATGAAAAATGCATCTAGAATTGCCTGTGACATACTGTTACAGTGTCTTTTGTAACTGGTATACGAGCTGTTACTCTGTTAAAAAATTGGATAAATGAATAAAGCTGTAGTGACACATAACCTGGCAAGTATCTTCATTCACCGCCTTGCTAAAACACACATATGTGGGAGATGCGGAATGGATAAAAATAACTACAAAAATAAAAGAGGACTTGAATAAGCCCATTAATGGCATGTTTGAGTCATGCTCTTGACGAACTATGTTTTATTTTCTCTTTCCATATTGTGAATAATAAATGTGTATTTTAATTTGCTTAACTTATTGTAATAATTATTTGACATAGCCCACTTTTACACTCAGAATTATTCCTTGGCATCCTCACGTACTAAACTTTATTTTTATTTATTTATTTTTTTTTTTATTGGTTGCATGCTGGAGGTATGCTATTACGTCGCATGCAGATTGATGTTTAAGCTAGCCGGTGAGAGAAAATGGCTCTATCAAAGAGTCTAAAGAGGAAAGTCAACAGCGAAAATGGGGCATACAAAGAAGAATGGAAAGACATGTGTTCATCCTATAGGTTTTGTGAATGCAAAGCCGGTGTGTCTTATCTGCAACAAAGTTGTCGCTGTTTGTAAAGAATATAATATCAGATGGGACCACGAGACGAAGCATGACACCTTTTTTGTGCTGGTTGTCTTGTCAATATTTTTGATAAAACGGAAGCTGAATTTGATTTGTTATTGTTCACGTGTGCGTTATAAGCAAACATTTTAATGGTTCACTGTTAGTTTTTTCATACCACGCATTTCATGACGGCTATTTTAGAGACGTGTCTAGTGATCCATTCCACAGACTCTTTTAAATGTCTTTTCAGAACTTTTCAAATGAAATGCTCTCAATCCATCCTAAAATCCGTCCCAAGCTTTCCTGTAGCTCAAACAATAAGAGTGTGACGCTAGCAACACCAAGGTCATGGGTTTGATTCCCAAGGAAAGCAAGAACTGACAAAATGTGTACCTTGAATGCAATGTAAGTCGCTTTGGATAAAAGCGTCTGCCAAAATGCATAAATGTAAATAAAACTGCTCTAAAATCGTTCTCGTACTTTTATTGAAGGCAAAATCACTAAAGACAAATTGATTGTGAGTAACTATAGTTGTAATCTCTGTGGTTCGCACCGCCCGCTCCAAGAGGTGCTCGAACCCAGGTCTTTCCGCATAGGAGTCGGAAGCTCTAACAAGATGGCTAAAAGCTGCAACCTCTAGGATCAGTCACTAGAGCATCTCTTGACATCAGGGGAGAGAGATTTACCTGCACAGCTCTCACTAGCTGGCCTCTGTTACACTATCATGACAAATCTATTTCAGAACCAGCTGCTATCCAAATAATCTGGTTGCGGGCGCGGGCTAGATATTATTGCTGGTGGACCAATTTTGGCCAATTTCGTCCACTGCCCTAAACACTCACCCTCCACATACCAGTCCATTGTAATGACCACTCTGCCACCATCACCCCATTCCACTCCAGCCAAGTGGACGTCTCCTGTCTCCGTCTAGAATCCAGTGACACCTCCTGTCCCCATCTAGAGTCCGTTGACGTCTACTGTCTCTGTGCAGAGTCCAGTGGAGAATCCCTAGCTAATAGGCTTTTGGTCTGAGCCACTTCCAGCCCCTGACCAGAGTCCAGTGATGGCACCAGCCCCTGACCAGAGTCCAGCAAAGCTATGTGAGTGTTTTCAATGAATTCCTATGAAAGTTAAGCTTCCAGAGGCATGAACTGAAAAGACACCAGAATGGACACGTACTGTGACTGACTGTGAGGCCGTGAATGAATGCCCGTGATGGCCGTGAATGAACGCCTGTGATGGCCGTGAATGAATGACAGTGCGGCCGTAAATGTGTGTACACTGTGTGGCCGTGAATGAATGCCCATGAGGCCGTGAATTAATGATAGTGCGACCGTAAATGTGTGTGCACTGTGTGGCCGTGAATGAATGCCCATGAGGCCGTGAATTAATGATAGTGCGACCGTAAATGTGTGTGCACTGTGTGGCCGTGAATGAATGCCCATGAGGCCGTGAATTAATGATAGTGCGACCGTAAATGTGTGTGCACTGTGCGGCCGTGAATGAATGCCCGGCCGGCCATGCTCATTTTAGTATCGGTTTAGAATTACCGGCAATTCGGTGGCAGGTTGCTTGAATTGTGGGTTCATTACCCTATTATTCTTAATGAAAAACACAACAAAACAGTACAGTGACGAACTCACTTAAATAGGCGCTTTTACATTTTGCTTTGAAACCAAATCTTCCGCGATCATCTTGTCATTCAGCTCAGCTCTTCACTCTCGTGATGAATGAAATCTGACTCCTTCTCCTGGTCTGTGCTGAGACTCTCGTTCAGCTCACACTTTATTGAGCAACCACGTTCAGTTTTTCATTGTAGTGTCTGTTCTCTAACTGAACTAAATCATTTTATTACTGTAAAAATGAAAATGACGGTGGGGGGCGGTGCCGCGGTGGGCAACTGATGTAACCGGTAGGTGTGGCTTGGGAATGGCCTTGTAGGGCAGCGAAACAAGTGCATTCTGGGAGTTGTTGTCTTTCATCCACATTTCATCCACATGTTGTCTTCCTTTTCTCAGTCTAAAAGGTACCAACTTTAAATTAATTTCACATTTCTACTACATAAATGACCCAATTTAAATACACATTCATCTTTCCAGTGGTGAAGTATCCCTTCAAGTTCCTCTTGTTCACTCAGTCTTTGTCTAGTCACGGTCATGTTAACCTGTTGTGTTTCCATTGACCGTCTGCATGTTCCTGTGAAGTTAAGATTAAAGTTTGTTTGATTATGATCTGAGTCTTCAGCCTGTTCCTGGTTCACCCATACCGTTACAATATTATTTTTCAGATTTATTTACCTTTGGCTTATTCCAAATACTGAAAAATATACACTCTGTAGTCAATAATAATATACTTTGTAATTACTTAGCTATACTTTGTACAAAATACTTTGAATTACATAATGTAACACAATACAGTATTTTAAATGTGCTACCAACTACATTTTAATGACTTACGTACTTATTTTCCCAGTCTTTAATGCATTTGTTTTCATGGCCATTAAAATAAATTAAATGTAACAATGTAACTAATGAACAGACATATTTCAAGCCCAACGATTTTTATTTCATGGTTCATGGCAAAACTGAACAAAATTAATGTATGTTTTTCACCGGACATAACACCGGAAGATTATATACATATTATTGTAGCCTCTTTTTCCTATTTGTAGTGGAGATGAGTGGTACCCAGTGGGGTCTTCTGCTGTTGTAGCCCATCCGCCTCAAGGTTGTGCGTGTTGTGGCTTCACAAATGCTTTGCTGCATATCTCGGTTGTAACGAGTGGTTATTTCAGTCAAAGTTGCTCTTCTATCAGCTTGAATCAGTCGGCCCATTCTCCTCTGACCTCTAGCATCAACAAGGCATTTTCGCCCACAGGACTGCCGCATACTGGATGTTTTTCCCTTTTCACACCATTCTTTGTAAACCCTAGAAATGGTTGTGCGTGAAAATCCCAGTAACTGAGCAGATTGTGAAATACTCAGACCGGTCCGTCTGGCACCAACAACCATGCCACACTCAAAAGTGCTTAAATCACCTTTCTTTCCCATTCTGACATTCAGTTTGGAGTTCAGGAGATTGTCTTGACCAGGACCACACCCCTAAATGCATTGAAGCAACTGCCATGTGATTGGTTGATTAGATAATTGCATTCATGAGAATTATATTATTGGATCAATGCCATACTGACCCAGTCTACACACAAATACAAATTACACATTATGTACATGTTCCATTTTCTGAGCGAGGGAGAGTCAGACTACCGTCAGCAGCTCTGTCTCTGATTGGCTGCAGGCAGTGAGCAACACAATCTGATTGGTCACAGACCAAGCTGAAGAGACATTTGAATTCCGATAAGACTCAAACAATAAACTCATATTTTCTTGTGTTGTATTTTAAGTGTGCTCTTTGCTGTCGGTTTAATATAGATTTGTGTGTGCGATTGTAACACAATTCTTCTCTGCCAGTGTAAACTTATTAAACATATTACACTTAAATCACAACTACAGTAGCCAATTGTAGGCTACACTGCATATATTTAAAAATTGGCTTTTAATGCATTATACATTTTAACACTTTCTGAAAGTAATATGCAATAAAGTAATGAAGTGAATTCCAAGCATGAATAAGTAAACTTAAAAATTATACTCAAATTTAACTTTAAATATACAACAACTTCAGGATATTAAATATGTATTTTTAGAACATACTTTCAGTGACAAGGGACAATACAAAAAAATATATATATGTTTTAAAGTTTAATGTTCAAATAAGTACATTTTAAAAAGTACACAGAACTTTCATTTTAAGTATATTTTTCTAAAATATATTTTATTTTATTATAATTATTTTAAAATGTGTCAAACATTGTATTGTGAAAATGTAATGCTAATATACTTTTTATATATGGTACAATTGTTTTGTTAGTATATTTGCAATATACTATTGAAAAGGGAATATATTTGAAATACAAAGTAGGCCTATACTTTTTTTTTTCACCAGGGATGGCCTACTAGGCCTTTTTATAAATATAGAGTTAATTCGTGATCGGGAGTTGATTTAAGTGCTACTGTTTGACATGCACTGCTTATGTCAGTTGTGAAGAGCATCCTGAGAAATTCTGCAATTCCAACATGTCAGAACTATGTTAATTTAGTTTTGGCCAATATTTTAGTGATATCACAGCCCAGCATTTTTAAGGTCATTTACTTTGTGTTTATTATTGTGAGATATAATTAAATAAATGTCTAACTCAGCATGGGCTATCTGATCAACCTTTAAAACAATGGAATGCAAGGAAAACAAAAAATAAAGAAGGAAATTGTGATGACCGTTTAATTTTTTAAAGGTCGCGTTGTTGCAATAGCGGTTACTAAATTGTGTCTCCTTGTGCAATTCGCAGAATGTTTTTTATTTTTATCAGTTTAATTCGCAATCACATGAGTGTCTAGCGGCCTCATTGGCTTAAAGAAAGTTTCACTTCATGTCTGCGACAAAATAAAAGAGAGGCCTAAATTGTAAATCTGCACGATCATCTTCAACAGTCATCCTACGTGAATTCACATAGCCTTACAAAAAAAAATTAAAGAAAAGACATGGATTTGCATTTCCTGGTAAGGTTTTGAAAATAATAACTGGATTCTTTTTTACTCACTGTAAAACTCACATTTAAAATGTTCCTATATAATGATACTTTTGTGTTGATAAAAGTGTAAAAGTAGCTTTAAGTTCATAGTCTGGTCTCAGTCAGCTGTCTAGTTAAATAGTCAGGGCACTGATAAGGACACGAGTCAATGGGCTTGACTCCCTGATCAGTGCCCTGACTACTGAGCTAGACAGCTGATTGAGACACACCCTGTGTCTGTGTTTAAAATCAACTCAGAAAGAAAGTGTTGGTTAGTTTTGTGCTTTAGCAAGCATGGCATCGCAGAGTACCAGGTTAAATCATTCTAATGTGTTTCAGTCGCAGAAGTCTCTCTGCCGAAGCACCGTCGGACAGGGTCGCAGAAGAGTCAATTGCGACTATGCCGGCACTTCTGATCTGAGTATCGATGTCGAAGTGAGGGTCCTGGTCGTAAACACCGGCGGAACCATCGGAATGATCATGCATAACGGCGGTAAACACCATCAGCTGAACTCTACGAGAGTTCATACTGACAACTAATATTGAACAGCACTGGCACAGTTTT